>SJYV01016012.1:416696-451942 GCA_006410875.1 Neotragus pygmaeus | reverse complement strand
AAAAACTGAAAATAGAACTACTCCATGATCCAGCAGTCCCACTTACTGGTATCTATCGGAAGAAAGCAAAACCACTAATTTGAAAAGATATATATGCACCCACCCCTATGTTCATCACATTGTTATTTACAGTAGGCAAGCTATGTAAACAACCTAAGTGTTCATCAATAGAAGAATGGATAAAGAGGGTATGGTATAGATATACAATGGACTGTTACTCAACCATGGAAAAATGAAACTTTGCCATTTGCCATAACGTGGATGGGTCTTAAGGGCATTATGCTAAGTGAAATAATTCAAAGACAAATACCTCATGCTTTCCCTTATAAGTGAAATCTAAAACACAAAACAAAACAAAATCCAGACTCATAGAGAACAGATTGGTAGTTGTCAGAGGGGAGGGGGTTTGGGTTGGGCAGATTGGGTAAAGGAGGTCAAGAGGTACAAGCTTCTGTGTATAAAATAAGTCATGGGAATGTAATGTACAGCATAGGAATATGGTCAGTAATACTGTATTAACTTAGTATGGTGACAGATGGTAACTAAACCTTTTGTGGGGATTATCTCATAATAAATACAAATGTCGAATGACTATGTTGTGTACGTGTGACGAATATAGTATTGTATGTCAACTATAATTCAGTTAAAAAAAAAAAAGCAAATGCCATTCAGCTAAAAAGGGACCCTGCCAAGAATAGAAAGAAAAAAAAAGCATTACCATATGTCACACATTTATGTCTTTTTGGTATAAAATTATTTCCCCCACTAAAAGCCACCTCAACATATCTTCACATCTTTGATAAGTATTCCTAAACTATCCTCCATAGACGTATAAATTTACGTTCCCATCGGCAATGTATGCCTATCTTCCTCTTTCCTCTTTCTGGTAGTGTGTGAACAAACCTTTTGATCCTTGTCAGTTTCATAGCTGAACAAGGGGATCTCGTTGTGGTTTTCCTTTGAGTTTTTCTCGTTATACATGAGGTTACACATACTGTTGGGTATTTAAGAGTGGTTTTTCTTTCTGTGAATTGACTCTTGTGATCTTTTGCCCATTTATCTAATGAGATAAACTCTTTATGT
This sequence comes from Neotragus pygmaeus, assembly GCA_006410875.1. Taxonomy (NCBI): domain Eukaryota; kingdom Metazoa; phylum Chordata; class Mammalia; order Artiodactyla; family Bovidae; genus Neotragus; species Neotragus pygmaeus. The sequence continues at coordinate 450,859 of SJYV01016012.1, read as the reverse complement.
AAAAAAAAAAAAAAATAGCTCTTTGTGATAGGACCTGCTGATTTTTTCCCCTGGGTTTATATTTTGTCATTTATTGTAGCTTTTGCCACATGGCAAACTTATGGATAATCAAAATTCATTCATCTTTTATTTTATGGGTTTTGGATTTCATGTCCTACTTAGAAGGGTTTTACACTCTCAAAGAGGATAAACAATATCTCCTGGTTTCTTTTAATATATTGTAATTTTCTGAATGTTTACATTTTTTGATCAATTTGGGGGGAGTTGTTGTGAGTTGGTACCCCATTCTCTTGTCTGTACCATTTATTCATCAATTTATCCTTTTTGCCTTGATTTTGAATGTCACGTTTTATCCTATATCAAACTCTGTGAAGTATTTTTAGAATTTTTATTTTATCCTTGGTTTTATGGTCTGTTCATGAACCAACTTCACACTTTCGTTACATATTTATAACATATTTTACTATCTGGCAAGGATTAAAGCTGGTTTCCTTTATTACTCTGTTTTTAATTACTCTCATTATTCTTGCTCATTTATTTTCCCATATGAACCTTAGATTCAGATTCTGAACTTTCATTTGTGATAAATTTACACATTCATTTAGATTTTTCTAAAGCATTGATCCTCTAGGAATTTTTTGGTATAGTGCAAGTATTTCTTGTCTTCTTCATTTTTTCAGTTGAAGTAAAATTGACATATGATGTATTACTTTCAAGTGTACAACACAATGATTTGACATTTACATACATTGCAAAATTATCACCACAATATGTATGGTTAATGCCTGTTACCATACATAGTTACATTTTTTTTTCTCTTGTGATGAGGACTTTGAGGATCTCTCAGCAACTTTCAGGTTTGCAGTATAGTGTTAGTAACCATAGTAATGTTGTATGTTACATCCCCTTACTTGCTTATTTTATAAGTAGATGTTTGTGCCCTTTGATCCTCTTCGCCCATATCGCTCTCCCCTTGCCCCCTGCCTCTGGCAACCCCCAATCTGTTCTCTGTACTTTGGAGCTTGGTATGTTTGTTTGTATCTTACATTCCACATATAAGTGAGATCATATGTTATTTGTCTTTTTCTGACTTACTTCACTTAGCACAGTGCTCTCAAGGTCCATCTGTTTTGTTGCCAATGGCAGTATTTTGTTTTTATGGCAGATTAATATTACACACACACACACACATAGGCACACACACACGCGCCTCATCATCTCTATCCATTCATGTGTTGATGGGCAGTTTGGTTGCTTCCGTATCTTGGCTATTGTAAATAATGCTGCAGTGAACATATCTTTTCGAATTAGTGCTTTTGCTTTCTTCAAGTAAATACCCGATGTGGAATTGCTAGATCACATGGTAGTTCTGTTTTCAGTCTTTTTGAGGAATTGCCATACAATTTTTCCATAGTGACTACACCAATTTACAGTCCCACCAGCAGTGCACAGGGTTCCTTTTTCTCCACATTCTTGCCAGCACTTGTTATTTGTTGTCTTTTTGTTAATAGCCATTCTGATAGGTGTGAGATGATACCTCATTGTGGTTTTGATTTTCATTGTTGTGATGATTAGCGATGTTGAGTATCTTTTCACATGTCTCTCGGCTATCTGTATGTCTTCTTTGGAAAAATGTCTATTCAAATCCTCTGCTCACTTTTTAATTGTTTTTTTTTTTCATGTTGAGTTGTAAGAGTTCTTTGTATATTTTGGATATTAACCCCTTATTGGATATATTCTTTGCAAATATCCTCTCCTATTCAGTAGGCTGCTTTTTCATTTTGTTGATGGTTTCTTTTGCTGTGCAGAAGCATTTTAGTTTGATGTGGTTCCATTCTGCTTTTTTAAAAAGCTTATTTTAAAAAGATTAATTAGTGATAATATAAAGGGCGGTTACTCATAATCTTATATTCCTTCCTATCGGGACAGACTACTCTTTTCATGAATTTTCTTCCGTTTCCCCTACAGTCTTGCTGATGATGAGTCATGTTTAGGGTCTTTTGTTTTATTATACTGTGCGTTCTGTAATTAGCACAGTGCCTTGCAAACAGTAGGTAAACATTTTAAAGAACTCAGCCGGGTGCTGGGACCACAGGGTGGTCCAGTGGCTGAGACTCCATGCTCCCAATGCGGGGGGGCCTGGGTTCAGTCCCGGGCCAGGGAATTAGATCCTGTATGCCGTTACCAGGATAGAAGATCCCAGGTGCTGCAACCAAGATCTAATGCAGCCAAAAATAAATAAATATTAAAAAAATAAGGAACTCATCCACGCTGATGTGGGATACTTTCTAGAAAGTAATTTGGGAGTATTTATTAAAATTTAAGATGTAGGCATGCCTATCTAGAACCTTCCATCTGCATTACTTAGCATCTCCCCTACGGAAAACAAGTGACTGTTCACAGTGAGGCGCTGACTCCAAGGCAAGCAGTGCTTTTTGCAGTATGTCTGTCACCCTCATTCTTCCTTTCCCTTTCAGTCCTTAAGATCTGTTGACCATTTGCTCTCTTGCAGGACTGGGTCACAGCCCATGCTGAACTCTCTTAATTTGACTCTCCACCTTTTTAATTTAAAAAATCTTTACAACTTAGTCATTCTTTAGACCAGAGAAGGCAATGGCACCCCAGTCCAGTACTCTTGCCTGGAAAATCCTATGGACAGAAGAGCCTGGTAGGCTGCAGTCCATAGGGTCGCTAAGAGTCGGATACCACTGAGAGACTTCACTTTCACTTTTCACTTTCATGCATTGGAGAAGGAAATGGCAACCCACTCCAGTGTTCTTGCCTGGAGAATCCCAGGGACGGGGGAGCCTGGTGGGCTGCCGTCTATGGGGTTGCACAGAGTCGGACACGACTGAAGTGACTCGGCAGCTTAGCAGCAGCATTCTTTAGATGAACATGTTAGAACTGCCCCTTGACCCTTTCTGTGCTGAAAGTCACTGTCCCAGGCACTGTTGCTGATGGTGGGTCCTTTGATGAGTGTGTTGGGAACGGAAATGCTTTCAGCCCTCGTGGTCCTCCTCCTGTTCCCTGTCCTGCTCAATCAGCCTGAGGAGTCCTCTTCACAAAAACAAGTTGGTCTCCATCCACTTCAGCCCTCTTTTCTTCTGCTCTTCATTCCTTTTGGGAATGCAGTTTCTTCATCCTTACCTTGGATCTCAAATCTGTACCCCTGTATCTTTGAAACCTCTATTTCTATACCAGAGGAGTCCTTCATTCAGCAAACATTTATGCACAGTGTGATGGTGAGACATGATTGCTTTAGTACCAAATAACTTGAATCAAAATTGCAATGGAACACAGAATATTGTTTTGTGCAGAGCCCTAGGAAAAAAGTCCCCTTCATTATCTCAGCATCAGATTGAAGGGAGAAGGGAGAGAACTGCCTGGTAACCGGGGAGTTAAGGGAAGCTAGGAGGTAGACTTGGAGTGTTTAAGCCACTCAGCAGTGATCAGATTGGGTCTCACCCTGTTTGTCTCTGTCTGCAGCACACGTGCCTCTCTTGCGGACCAGCTGGAAAGAAAACTGTGGGCTGGTTACTATGGGAATTGATGGGTGCTGCTGGCAGTGGGAAGTGGAAAGTTCTTAGACTTGATCCAGAAATCCCAAGAGGGCAGAGTTTCCCCTGCTCTGGCTTCCCTACGTACTTTTCTTTGATTTGATCAGCTCACTCACTTTTAGCTTGGGGAGGACATTTCCAGCAGCTTGTCCCTGGTGTCCTAGGGAGAGTTTGAAGGGGGCTGTCCCAGGCAGACTGCACAGAGAAAGAGGGCTACGCAAAGGCCTGCTGGTTTCCCATGAGTTTCTGTTACAGCACTTGGCTCCTTGGACTGCAGTGAACTCAGGATTGAATTGATGCTTCTGTTTCTTTTTACACTGTCAAGGAATGTGCTCCAGACAAGGAGAGAGGAATGTCAGTATGTAATTCCAGAATCCCAGTCTTTTCCTCTGTACTGCCACCAGCCCTCACTAAAAAAGGGGGTAGGATGGGTAGCATTCTGTTTCTGGTGTAGGTTTGCTGATTCTGAAATGTTAGAGATAGAAAACAGATGTTTTAATGAGGTGATACCCATATTGGAAAAGAGTGAATTCAAAGTGTATTTTGTAAGTCAACTTTCATTAATTTGATTAATCAATAACTTTAAAAAGCTCTACCAGAGTGTATGCCAGCTTGTTTTTATAACTCCTCATGAATATGGAATGTAAAGCATTGATTTATTTTTCTAAGAAAAGCATTTGACTTGAGGAGAGAAGAATGTTAAAGGATTGTGAACATTATAAAGTTCGAAAGGACAGTTTTTTCCCCTTGACATTTTTGGTTTCAGTTCACTGTTTTCTGTTGTTTCTGATTCTTTTACTACTAATGAAAACCATATCCAGGAAGCATGTTTTCTTCTGATTTTAAGAGATGTTGTTGACTTCCTTCCCAAAAGGTAAGAAGGAGGGCTAGGTCTCATCAGACCTTGACTTTGGGGTCTTGGAGGGGAGGAATCACTTGAATTACCTTGTGATTTGGATGATATATTTCTAGAGGCTTTGACATTCCCTTTTAGTTCCTTCAGTTCATGTTCTTTGGTGGGAAGGAAGGACTGGAAAGAAAGACCAGTCACACACAGGCCTTGCTCTCCTCAAGCTCCTGATCAGGGAGGTAAGATGATGGGAAAAATAAAGTCCAGGGAAGGGAAGGGTGTGGGGAGTTGTGTATGAGAGGTGAATTGGTGACGAGTGAGGATGCCTCCAGAGTTAAGCACCTTTATTTGGGAAGGTGCAGAAACCATCGTAGAGGAGGTCACAGCCAAGGGCTAGGGCTGCACTCCACTGCCAGGATTTGGGGAAGCTCCAGCTATTATGACGTGAACTGGAGCTTAAAGAACAAGCAGCATTTCAGCGGGTGTTTTCCAGCCTTGGAATCTCCCAGCGCTTTGATTTTATCTGTGTGCTTTGATTTACACTGATGAAGCACTCATATTAAAAATGCCAGGGAGTCTAGGCTCAGGCCATAAAGCTGTCATGGGAGGGGGAGCATCTGATGGCGAAGACATGTAGTGACAGAGGGGAGCACAGGTGCATTGGAGCCTGGAGAGAGGAAGGGTCGCTAATCCCATGGAAGGGACATGGGGGCTGAAGGCCCGGGGCCCAGGAGCCAGGGTTCTGCTGCAACTCCCGTATTGGTGTTATTCTGCTGTGAAATTGGTGCAGCTCCTCCTCCCCCTTGACCAGTGAGAAAGCCAAGGCTCATGGCATGTCAGTTCTTTTCCCAAGGTCAGCACATCCCCCTTGTTAGCACAGAGATTGGAATGCACATCAGCGAATGTTGGGTAGAACCCCAAACCTCGCAAAGTAGCTTTAGGGCCCCTGTGTTGTTCAGAGCAAGGTTAGTGAGGCAGGTAACCTTGCTCGAGGCCTGACTTGTACGTGACAGAATTGAGATTTCTTTCTTTTTTTTTTTTTTTTTTTTTGTACAGACTTTATTTCAGGATAAACAGATGGCCATGACTGATAAAATTTTTAACAGAAAAATTCTACTTAATAATTTTAAAAGGACGACAACTTAAACATCCGCCGTTTTGTAATCTCTGATGCGGTAGATGGTTTAAGCAGAGATTGTCAATGGATAAAACCATTAGATGAATCCCTGAAGCCTATGAATACATTAGCTTATTTGGCAAAAGGAACTTTGAGGATGTGATCAAAGATCTTGAGGTGGGAGATGATCCTGAGTCAGGTGGGTTCAGTCTAATCCCATGAGCCTTTAAAAGAGAGGTGATTCCACTGAAGTCAGAGAGAGTTGGCTAAAGAAAAGGCAAGACAAGGCATCTGAGCTGCTGTTGTGGCTTGAAGGCCAGGAGTCAGGGAATGTGCCAGGCCTCCAGGAGCTGATGGCCAGCAAGGAAATAGGGCCCTCCGTCCTATAGTCGAGTGGAACCAGACTCAGCCGGCCAGAAAAGAGTGACCACATGGGCAGACTCTCCCCAACGCTTCCAGGTTGGAACACAGCCAGGCCAACACCTTGATTTTGGCCTTGAGGGGCCCAGAGCAGGAAACCAGCCAGGTCTGCTGGGTTTCTGACCACGGAACAGTGAGATAATGAACTTGGATGGTTTTGAGCTGCTAAATGTGTGCCAACTTGTTTGGGCAGCCGTTGCTTCATGGGCACAGTGGTGGTAAGCAGTCTGAGGCCTGGGTCCTTAGGGGGGCCTAGGCCTCCTGCTACTCCAGGCCCAGTCACTCCATCCTGCCCAGCCTGTGTCCAGGAAAGGCACAGAACTGAGATTTCAATGATGTTTCTTCCCAAAGCACGTATCTGTGCACATAAGGAGCCCACCCTGTGGACATTCAGCAGATGAGCACTAACAAAGACTCAAAAGAGACCACACTTTTAACTAGGCACAGTAGCATGAGTGCAGTTTGCAGTTACAAAGGGTCACTTCAGTTCAGTCGCTCAGTCGTGTCCGACTCTTTGCAACCCCGTGGACTGCAGCACACCAGGCTTCCCTGTCCATCACCACCTCCCAGAGCTTATTCAAACTTATGTCCATTGAGTTGGTGATGCCATCCAACCATCTCATCCTCTGTTGTCCCCTTCTCCTCCCGCCTTCAATCTTTCCCAGCATCAGGGCCTTTTCCAGTGAGTCAATTATTCACATCAGGTGGCCAAACTATTGGAGATTCAGCTTCAGGATCAGTCCTTCCAATGAATATTGAGGACTGATTTCCTTTAGGATGGACTGGTTGGATCTCCTTGCAGTCCAAAGGACTTTGAAGAGTCTTCTCTAACACCACAGTTCAGAAGCTTCAGTTCTTCGGCACTCAGCTTTGTTTATAGTCCAACTCTCACATCCATACATGATATGAAAAGCCATAGCATTGACTAGATGGACCTTGTTGGCAAAGTAATGTCTCAGCTTTTTAATATGCTGTCTAGGTTGATCATAACTTTTTTCCAAGGAGCAAGCATCTTTTAATTTCATGGCTGCAATCACCATCTGCAGTGATTTTGGACCCCCCCCCCCAAAAAAAAAAAATAAAACAAGTGTCAGTGGGAATTTAAAGTAGATGGAAGATATGAGAAAAGGCATGGAAAAGGTATAGTGAAGAGTGTGTTTGGTAAGAGGGTACTGTAGTTTGCCTGGAGTGATGGCTGGGTGAAGAGATACAGAGAGAAATGAGTTGGAAAATTAGCTTGGAACTAACTTGTCTAGGACTTGGTATACCTAGATAAAGAATTTGGACTCTTTTTTACATGAGATACTGAGAAGCCGTTGATGGATTTGGGGCAGGTGAAGATGGCTGCCCCAGAGGTGAAGATTATGAGTTTTTTTTTTCACAGTGAATTTGAATTTTATCTTTAGTTATATCTTTGAATGAAATTGAATGTCTTTTAAGTTATTTAAAGATAGAGCTAGGGGAAGTTAAAATTCAGTAGGAAAAGAATATAAGTTTTACTATCTGGGAAAGCGGGCTTCCCTGGTGGTTCAGCTGGTAATCTGCCTGCAATGCAGGATCGGGAGGATCCCCTGGAGAAGTGATAGGCTACCCACTCCAGTATTCTTGGGCTTCTGTGGTGGCTCATACGGTAAAGAATCGGCCTGCAATGCAGGAGGCCTGGGTTCAATCCCTGGGTTGGGAAGATCCCCTGGAGGCGGGCATGGCAACCCACTCCAGTATTCTTGCCTGGAGAATCCCCCAAAACAGAGAAGCCTGGTGGGCTACAGTCCATGGGGTCGCAAGGAGTCGGACATGACTGAGCGACTAAGCACAGCACAACATATCTAGGAAAGAGGGCTTCCCAGGTAGCGCTAATGGTAAAGAACCCGTCTCCCAATGCAGGAGAAATAAGAGATGCGAGTTCAATCCCTAGATTGGGAAGAGACTTAGCATGCATCTAGGAAAGATTGTAAAACCTGGTTGTATTTTTTTTTGAACTCTACTTCTGATTGCATAAATTTTCATAATCTTGTCCGGTTGGTGGGCTCATGGCTATGAGGTGACCAGAAATGTGGTATTTTCATAGATTGATTTGAAATAATGATGTTTCTGTGACTGACTTTATATACACAGAAACTAAGTCTGCTGCAGATGAAGGTTACTTATGAGTCTGTTTAGATCCAAAGTCTTGTATAGGGAGTCTTTCCCATGGGGCCTAACTCTGGCCAAAGCATTCAAATGAGACCCCTGTATGGCCTTCACTGGGCTGGCTTTTCTAGTCCCAGAAGAGTCAGTTCCAGCCAGCTCTCTGGGGGCCTCTGTGTTTGTGTTACTGCCCAGAAGTTCTCAAAGGACTCTGGTTAAATCTTTAGCCAACTAGATTATTTATAAAGATAGAGCCATTATACTGCCGTTTGGAAAGGGTTATACTTTTATACTTATTCATAAACATTTCCTGATTTATTAGTATTAGTGCAAGGAGAAAATTTGTTTAAATGAGCTAGGGCTGATTGTGAAGCACAGTTTTTCATTGCATCTAGGAGGGTGGTAGCACAGGAGGGTGCGGTCCCCAAGATTTCTCCAGTCAGGTACATGTTTTGTTCATCATTGTGAGTAGATAATGGTCTGTGGGATGCAGTAAGTCCTAAATCAAGGCCTGTTAATTGAATGTTGGATGAATCTTGGGCAGTTATGCCAGTGGGGTCGTGGTAGTTGATGGGAAAACTGCTTGAGTTTTTAATTAAGACTCCACTCTTGGGTTCTGTGGGTTTTTCTAGTGATACAGATTTTTACATATTCTTTTGATATGTTGCTTCAAAATGTGAGTAACACTTTAAACTTCTTTTTAGATAAAGTAACCAAATAGAATCAAAGTTACTAAAAATATAAAATCTTTTAGGTTAAATTAAACAACATAGAGCATTTAGTATTGGCATTCTCTTCCATTCTCTTTAGAAAGGGTCACTACCCTAAATTAAGATATCTCCTTTCTAGCCAAGATTTCACTTACTTGACTCAAAGCCCAGAGTAGAGATGGAAATGCAAGGTTTGCCAGAGCATAGCAAAGTAATGGGATTTTTTTTTTCCCCTTAGCAACTTGAAATTTATTTTTGTAATTCTAGTAATTAATTATGAAAAAGTACTATTTTGTTAACATTTAATAATGAGAAATTTGAAATAAATATATACAAGTATTAACTATGATGTGTTTTTCTGGTAGAGTGATGATAACACAGTAAGAGGGAAATGTATTTACTTGGGGATTTGGTCATCCTAAGGGAGCCTGCTTCTGACTTGGACATTTTCTTCAAGATAATGTAGCATTGTAATATGGCATGTTGCACATTGAGATGATTATTGCAATATTCTTGGGAAGCTTCTGGCCATGATTCATCTGGGAGCCAGTTTATAGCAGCAGGTAGGGAGATAAATTTTGTGCTTACAGCTCTGGAGTTCAAAGAAAGAGTCCTGAAATTTTATTTTTATACTATAAGGGATGTCACAGTGTCATCTGCCTCTGAAAACCTTCAGCCTTTTGAAATTCCATTTTATAATTTTAATTTTATAATTATAATCCTTTGTGTCCGTAGAGAGATGGGAAACACTGTAACGCCACACTTTGTGAATGCTCTGGGTACTTAAGAGTTGGTTGTGGGTATTACTTTCTGGCACATGAATGGTTTTAATTGATGCATTATACGTAAGACCTTAGTTGTATTGTGGGTTCTGTCTGTTTTTAGTATTTGTCATAAGGAAAGAATTTTTTAGGCTAATCAATACATCGGTTTTGAATCTGATTAAATTTAATTATTGATGAAGAATTTTGCTTTTTGATACTCATTCTTTATAGTCCTTGTGATGGGCTTTTTGTTGGGTAAACATGAAATTGGCTTTTAGATGGAAGCCTGTTGTCAAATTGAAGCAGAGGACGTTGCAGACATTTCATGCACTTGAGATGATATATACGGCAGAACCTTTGGAAAACCAACAAATATGCTTGCAGAATTCCTTTTTGGACATTCTCTGTCATGACTAAACAGTTTCTCTTGATGGTTACAGTCTTATTATGCTAAGCAGCTTAAGCAGAATAATTTCTGTTAAGTAGAATTCAGACTTTTAATACCAAAGTAAACTCAGAATCTTAAATGGTGTTTACAGATGTCTGCAGCCGTAGTTACCCATACACTGGCGCACCCTCTCCCACCGGAGATCCACTGTCATCCTCCTGATGCTGAAAAGAACTTTGGGACAAGACCACCACTTGCCTGGTGGTCTGGTGGCTAAGACGCCATGCTTCCCATGCAGGGCCCCTTGAGTTCCATCCTTGGTCAGGGAACTAGGTCCCACATGCTGCAAATAAGACCCGGCACAGTCAAGTAAATTAAAAAAAAAAAAGAACTGTGCAGGGACCCCCTCCTCCATGAGCTCTATGGAATCCATCCTTCCTTTGGCAGCTGCTGAAGTGCTGGCAGGGGGAAGAGGAAGAAGAGCCTAGAGTTACAGTTTCTATCTCTTGGACCCATAAGAGATAAGTAACGTGAGATCCAGACAATCTTGGAATCGTGTTTCTTTGGTTATCAGTTTCTGTCCTGGCAATCCTGCTATAGTTGTTAAAACACAACAGAACAAGACATTTTAGATGTCAGTGGTATTAGAACGTTTCATTTTTTTTGCATTCAGATACTCAGAACCAAGGGGTCTAGTTTCTGTGTATACGTAGCAGGTGCGTTAGGGATTCAGTTCAGTTCAGTTGCTCAGTCATATCCGACTCTTTGCGACCCCATGAATCGTAGCATGCCAGGCCTCCCTGTCCATCACCATTTCCTGGAGTTCACACAGACTCACGTTCATCGAGTCTGTGATGCCATCCAGCCATCTCAACTTCTGTCGTCCCCTTCTCCTCCTGCTCCCAATCCTTCCCAACATCAGAGTCTTTTCCAATGAGTCAACGATAGAACCAGGCAATTCATGTCCTGGAAAGTAATACCCACGACCACCTCTCAGGTGCCCAGAGTGTTCACAGATAGTGTAGAGCTACAGAGCTTCCTGCCTCCCTGTGGACGCAAAAAATGACTTCATTCACTTCAGTGGGACCAGTATAAAATTCCCAATCAAATTAGCATTCATTTGGAAAAGAAATGAAAGTATGCCATTCAATACTTTTCCTTGGGGTGGTGGGAGAATGCCCCGAAATCAGAGCAACTTGAGAGGACAGCAGTTTAAAAAATTCCCAGACTCCTGATACACAATTCTTAGGACAGGGAGTGGATATGCGTCAGACTTTTTCAATGCCTGAGACTATTTCCCACTCATAGTTCCCAGGTTAGTATTTGTTTTGCTCATCCTGAAAGATCAGGAGATGTCTTTATTTATTTGCAGATAGTTCATGTACAATAATTAGCAGAACTGTGAGAAACCAGAGTGACCTCTTTTCCTTTGGTTCCTGGAAAATGGTGTTGACTGGAGGCCCCATTGAGCCAAGCCCAGGATGTGTGTGCTGGTCACTCCTCTTTTTGCACTGAGAGAACAGGGTTGCCATCTTTAGGGCAGTGATCCCCAGCCTTTTTGGCACCAGGGACTGGTCTCGTGGAAGACAGTTTTTCCACAGACCAGAGTCAGGGGGATGATTTCGGGATTATTCAAGCAAAATACATTTATTATGCACTTTTTTTTCCCTATTTTTATTACATCAGGTCCATCTTAGATCGTCAGGCATTGATTAGATCCTGGAGGTTGGGGACCCCTGCTTTAAACTTTACCCCAACACACTGTCGAGTTGCAGTGTTTGTTTTGCATAAGGGAATCTTGAATAATACTGGACACTTTGGAAAAATTTAAAGAACTAATGATGTGGTCTTCACCACTACATAGTGGGATGTGGTGCTATGGGCTCTTATCCTGTGCTCCTGATAGCATCACCAGCCCAGCCAGCACCTGTTGATGCCCAGGGTTGTAAGGCTGAGCAAAAGCTAGCAGACACCAAGTTTAAGTGTAGCATAATTTATGATACAAACTTTAAAATATGAGCTTTTACTCTATCTGGGGAGAGAAAACTTATTCGTTGTTGCAGTCATTGGAAGACAGTGCACAACCTACTTGCTTCATTGACAGGCTTTGTTTATTCCAAAGCTAGAAGGAAAATCCACTGGGGACTGGAACCAAAGGAAGTGTTCCATTAACAGTTGGATGACAGATATTTCTTATCTGAATTGCTATTGCAAATACATTTTCCTTCCTGATTATTGTAGTTATATCAAACAAAAGAAGTCCTATAGATATTAGGTAAACATAAACAGAATTTTCAATTAAAATCAAATAGGTTTTCATGCCTTATTTTAAAAAGGAGTCCTTTTTGCTAAGTAGAAAATAGATGCTAATTTTAGCTCATTTGGAAAATAAAAAGGGACAAAAAGAAACCCTCGTTTATATTTCTAATGTTCTTAATTAAAATTATGAAAATATGCAGGCCATATGAGAAAGTATATTGCCCATTACTGAGTTGATCATGCAGATAAAGAGGGATGGCTTATATTCAGAAAACGTCAGAGGACAGAAGATGTCTGTTTGGTATTAGTGCTCTCCAACACTGACCACAAGGTGAAAATAGTCCCAGAAGCTTTTGTGTTTGTGTGTTTAAAGCTGCAGAAGCCTGAATTGGAAACTTTACCTTCTGTTAACTTTTATGTTAGCATGTAGGTAAAAGGAAACTTTGTAGGAAATGATAATAGGAAGAGTAATCAGGTGACTCAGTGGTAAGGAATCCTCTTTCCAGTTCCAGGAGATGCAGGAGACTAGGGTTTGATCCTTGGGTCGGGGAGATCCCCCAGAGAAGGACATGGCAACCCACTCCAATATTCTTGTCTGGAAAATCCCATGAACTGAGGAGCCTGGTGGGCTATAGTCAATGGGATCAAAAAGAGTCAGACATGACTGAATGACTGAGCATGCATGCAATGCTTGAAAGTTGCTTTATTTCAGTGTTCATAGTTGAAATAAAATGCAATTTAAATCTGCTGTACTCTGTTTGCTTGTAATACCTAAATTGAGCCTGTGGTGCCTTGATGCAGTCGGGGTTGTTTTTTATTTTTTTTTTAAGCACTTCGCGATTGCCTTCAGAATGTCGGATACTTCCCTCAAAGTTTTAATGATTCTGCTGGTCTAAGTCTCCAGATATGGTGTTTGGTGTTACTGGGTAGTGGAAAATTACTGTGCTTTTTACTTTTTACCCAGCTGTTGTGGGATTTAAAAAAAAAACTATACTTTTGATTTTGCTACATCGCTTCAGTCGTGTCCGACTCTGTGCAACCCCATAGACGGCAGCCCACAAGGCTCCCCCATCCCTGGGATTCTCCAGGCAAGAATATTGGAGTGGGTTGCCATTTCCTTCTCCCAATGCATGAAAGTGAAAAGTGAAAGTGAAGTCGCTTAGTCGTATCCAACTCCTAGTGACCCCATGGACTGCAGCTTACCAGGGTCCTCCATCCATGGGATTTTCCAGGCAAGAGTACTGGAGTGGGGGTGCCATCGCCTTCTCCTAGTTGTTGTTGTTAGGATAGTAATTTAATGTCTGTTTACAGCTCACTGCAGAAGTTCATTGTTTTCCAGGGTTTGTGGAGGCCCTCTGGTCAGTGACAGTATGTGGTATTAGTTCTGTGTTCGGTGGCCAAAGATGCTTCTGTGTGGCCTCCAGGACAGCCTTCGGAGGAGGAGGGTGGGACAGGTGGCCTCATTCCAGGTTTCAGGTGGCTGACGGAGGTTATCTGAAGCCCTTTGGCTGTTATATGGTGGCTTCCATTCTTGTTTCTTTAAGTACTTTTCCCTTTGTTTTATTTTTATTTTCCTGATTGTTTTCCCAATGATAACAACAACAGCCGCATCAATGGTTAAAATAGTGTAAGAGCTGAGCTTTATTGATCCATTGCCACGTGGCAACCAGTGTTCTAAGTGCTTCGAGTGTGTTGACCTTCACTTCAATCCTGTGGAGCAGGTATTACCCTCTTTTTAGGGATGATGGAACTGAGAAGTAAGTTGTAACACTTACTTTGTGGGTAACTGAAGATCTTAAGTGTGTACAATTCTGAGTAAGGACTAAGAGCTCACTAAACGATAGTAGTTATGATGATTACAGTGTGTTCGCAGTTGTGACTCCTGCATATACATCATTGTCTTCATTAGCCATTGAGCTCATGGAGGGCAGTGCGTGTGCTGTGTTACTATTACTGCTGAGTAATCTATTAAATGTATGTCGGACTATATTCTGGGTTTTAGCATTTGGTATCAGTTATGTGAGCGACTGAACTGATGCTTAGGTTGGAGATGTATTCAGCCCCACAAGACTGGTTGTGTTCTGAGGCCTTGACACACTGAAAATGGTCTTTGTGCTGCTCTAGCTGCTGGAATTCTGTATTGTGAAGGTCCTGACATTTACAGCAAGAAGAACATGAACTTTATAGATGAAATAGAGAACTTTCTGAACTTGGCTGAAGTGGAGTTTGAGAAAGCTGAAAATGTTCTTGTAGTAGGATGTTCTGTTTCCCTTGAACTGTAGCCCAGAGACATTCTATACTTGCCTGCATTTCAAATCCAATTGTTAAAAAAAAGTGACAACAGTATAAATGTAGCTGTTTACTCTCTTTAATTTTCTCTTGTTTGAAGTTAGGCTGGGAGAATAAGGCCATTAGTATCCGTGGAATATTTACTCTTCGAGTCAGTCCTTTTCTTCCAAGGTGGGGAGTTCCTGATTGATTCAAGACTGTGGGTGACCTTCATGGGAGGTGGAGGTCCAAGGGATGCCCAAAAAGCTGCTGCTGTTTTGATCCTAGGGGTTTGATGTTTGGTTTGCCATGGCCGTGCTTTTAATTACCGTTAACAAACAAGACTTTACCTGGAAGGAAGGGATAGGGAAATTTAGAATTCTAATTGTTTGATTACTATAGCTCACTGTGGATGTGATTGGCTGGGAGAGTAAGCTCCGTTTAGCTTTTTTCCCCTCTGGTCAAATGAAGTGATGTTAATTCTCTTGGGAAAGGGGGGCGAGCTAATGGACGGAACCCCACCTGGTGAGTAACTGACTCCCTTGTCCCTAGGGAGCTGAGTCAGTTCTTCCAGGTCTCCAGGGCGTAACTAACATAGACCTGCGGCTACAGTTCCAGCAGTGGGCAGTCTCTTGCTCAGATACAGGGCACCTGGAGGTTGTGGTGATTTTAATAGGCAGCCTTAATTCTATCTTAGGAACCGAGAATAGCTTAACTAGCAGAAAATGACAGCCCCTGGGATGCAGTCACAACCACTGACTCTGGTCGGAGCTGTCTCAAATAAGCACGATTTTCTGGGGCTGCCCGTTTCCTGCTACTGTTCTTTCCTTATTTGTTCTGCTGTATGTGCTTTATTGGTATTTGCCAACAGAAAACCTGTGGCAGTTGCTAGAAGATTGATGAAAAATAGTGAGAGAAGATGCTCATCAATTTAATTTGTTTTGTGAACAGGGAAGAAAGTATCTATTATCCTGTTTTTTTTAACAGGAGACTTTCATATCTTCTAGTTAACTTTTTAATCTTAAAAGGGTATATGTTTACTGTAAATAACGTAAGCAACAAAACTAAAAAGGCAAAGTAAAAATTACCCAAATCCTAAACCCAGCAATGTATGTTACCATTTTGTTAAATATCCTTATGTATTTTTTCTGTACACATATAAAAATACATGTACATATAAATGTTTTTATTTGGTTTTATATTCTATTTTTGTTTTGAGTCATGATTGATTTTTGATCATTCCTACACTAATGTCATAGATTTAATTTATTTCTCAGGGTACCCATTTCTAGCTGTAGAGTGTTTTCTCTAAGACTCTGAACTCATTTATGCAAAATCCTCAATAATCTTTGTAAGAAGAGGAGTCTATTACTTAAGCAAAACTTCAAAGAAATTATTTATTCTGGGTAGCTAAGTTTTCCATGTAGTTAAGTGTTCATCTAGCTAATGATTACTAAGATTGCTTAAGCGATGTTGATGAAAAAATTACCAGAGTTGTACACTTTTAGCATTGTTAAGTGTATGCTTTGGCCCTGGGAATTTATTTCTAGGAATGTTTTAATGAAATACAGACATGTGCAAACATGTCTGAAACATGGTGTTTATTCATTGCAACATTACTTATGAAGATAGAAATTTGAAAATAATATGAATGATTTATGGCTATATACAATACTGTATCCAATAATGCAGCCATAAAGCTTTCATTCTAAATATTTGAGAGAAAAGAAAATAGTTACAGTATAATAAGGGGAAAATATGGTATAATAAGGAGAAGATGCCTGTTGGGAATTGTACACAGTGCCAGTTCTATGAAGAAAAACCACTTTATTCTCTCAAATATATTTGTGTTTTTTTTATAGTTAAATAAATAAGCACATGTGCTTATAATTACCTTGATGTTTTTCCTATTAAAAAAAATAAGGTGTAACATTAATATAGAAAAGCACACAGATTATAAGTTTTCATCTTTGATGAATTTTTGTAAACAATACACGTGTGAAAATATCACTGAACTTAAAAATGGGAATATTACCAACCTTCCATAAACTCATTCATATTTTCTCCCATATTACTACCCTTCCTCATCCACCAATACTACCAGAGGTAATCATTATGCTAACTTACATCACCATAGATTAGTTTTCTCTGATTTGGAACTTTATAGAAAACTCTTTGTGTTTGTTTTTTGGGCACATGTATGTACATTTTTGTTGGGTGTCTCTACCCAGGACTGGGATTTCTGAGGTTGCATATGTGTTTGTTCAGCTTTGGTAGATAATACAGAACCTTTCACTGAAGTAGTTGAACCAGTTCACTGTCATTAACAGTGTTTGAGAGTTCCAGTGGCTCCACGTCTTCATCAGCATTAGTTTTTAGTGTTTAATTTTAGCCATTCTAGTGGATACAGAGTGGGATCCATTGTTATTTAGATTGCATTCTCCTGATGATCAGTGAGAGTTAGCACTTTGACCTGAAGACCCTCGGTTCTGAGAAAATTTTTTGTTAGCTATTAGATTCTTATACTAGTTCAACATCATTTCCATGTTAACAGAAACAGTTCATCTTCTGGTGTGGCGGATGTGTTGCTCTCCAAGTTTCAAGTTCTCAAATCACCAGACTGAACGCTGAGTCTTTTGTCATTTAAGTGGAGCAGTCACTAATAAGCACAACTTGTCTGATCCTGTCCATCAAGATTTTCCTGCTTGATGATTGGTTTAATGTGACTTTCCATTCTGTATTAAGTGAATGTTTGAAATTGTGAAATATTTGAAATTGTGAAATATTTCTAGTTATCTATTCTTTTTGCCATGTGATTGATTAAAATATTAGTCAAAGAGTTCAGTGTAAGAAATTTAAAGGAAAAACTTCCTGGCCTTAGTGCAGTGGTTTTCTTTAGACCAGTATATCAAGAATGACTCACCTCTTCCTTTTTTTCTTAGGAACTTTGAAAACAGTCTCACTCTACAATAGAAAATTAAAAGTAAATTTAGTAAAGATGGAGAGGCATCTGAGACTGGAGTTTGAGTCTAATTCCTACATAGAATATTTTTAGGAGAATTGTAATCCTGGAATCTAGTTCCTAACTTTTAATATTTTCTCTGATCATGAAATGAAACTGAGAGATCCATCAAATTGTTGGTCTTAGAACAAACAGGCTTTGTGGTAGAACTTCCATGTGCCATTTTGAACTATGGAGACTGAGCAAATCCTTTGTACTGGGCTTGGACCAGGCATTGTCATACAGGTTTTCACATTTAATCCTATCAATACTGTGAGGTAATGTCATACCCATTTTATGTATGAGCAAGTTGAAGTTGAAAAGGTTAATGGAGGCTATATAATGAGTAAAGGTAAGTGGAAATTCCCTTAACTCTGATTTTTATGATTATACTGATGGAAACTTTTAGTATTTAGGACCTTTGGTTTAAACTCAACAACTCTCTGTCAACTCTGTATATGTCCTGGGATACCAGTAATATATAAAAATGGAGTGGCAGTGATTGGATCGCAGATGAAGGCTAAGTAGAGTGTTTATGGAGAGATCTGTTCCAGCTTCACTCATCATTGCCTTATACTATTATGTATAGGTTTCCAAGCATCTCTTTTGATTAAAGATACATATGTCAGTAAAGGTAACACCACCAGCAGCAGTGATGAAGTTAGAGAAGTTTATGGCTGAACGTCAATCTTAAAAAAAAAAGAATACATTTATTGCAATTTATTTTGAGCCCTGCAGCTCCTATAGGGTTTTGTCTTAGGTAAGTCATATATGAACTTGGTCTCAAGGGACCTGAATTATGGTCCCTATGGAGATCTAAGATGTATTGGAGGATAAAGTTAATATGAGATAGAAAGGGAAACTGGGGAGAGGTAAGTTCAGGCAGAGTGCTTACAGGAATTCATGGCAACAGGGCATAACTTTTAGCTCAAGCCTATCAAGAAATGCTTTCTGGAGAAGGTGGTCTTGGAAATGTCCTCAAAGGTTGGATAGAATGTGGTTACTTAGAAATTGATATCTGGCTGGAGTAAAACCACTATAGACTTTATCTTTTTTATAACTCTGAATAATATGCTGGTCAAATGAATACTGTAAATAAAATGTAGACAGAAACTTACCTATCAGCAATAAAATGGTGTGTGTTGTAAAGCCACAGTGTACTGGATGAAGATCAGGCAAAACCTCTGTTAGCTCTGGCCTTGTCTACTTACGGCATTCCCAGGTGGCTCAGTGGTAAAGAATCTGTCTGCCAGGGCAAGAGACTCGGGTTTGATCTCTGGGTGGAGAAGATCCCGTGGAGGAGGGAATGGCAGCCCTCTCCAGTACTCTTGCCTGGGAGCCTGGAGGCCAATGGGGGTCACAAGGGTTCACAAGAGTTGGACACCGCTGAGCGACTAACACTTTCCACATTCTTTCTGAAGCGTATGCTGTGTGAGACAGGACACCAAGCCACATTTTCATACTTTTTAAGGATGCTTTTCTCCTTGCAAGGTTAATGTTATTACCGTGTTAATATTTGACTGAGTTTGGTAGGGAGCAAGAAGTAGATAGATCCTTCATGAATGAATGCATAAATGAACTGTATGAAATATGTACGAAATACTGTATAAAATATAATGTGGTGCCTTTTTGCTAAGTTCATATTTTCATCATGCACAGGTGCTTGTTTGGTTAGTTACAGCCTGCCCCAGAAAATCATTGTGCAGTAACTGCAACAAGTTGATTTAAAGCCAAGAGGAACTGAGGATGCAGATTTGTGACTTTACATGGAAATCTTTGGCACACACAAATGATTGTCTGTGTGCCATTGTTTATGTGAATGATTGCTTACAGTGGTTGGTCGTGAATGATTGTTCTTGTTCCCCTCCCCCCACGCCCGTTCCTTTTCTCAAATTATTTAGACCAGGAAAAAGAAGGGCTTATTCCCACTGCCTATATTGCTAGTTTAAAATTTAAAGTTCTCTTGGTTTCCACAAAGTTCTTGGGATCATGAGATAAATTCCTAAACTAGAAATCTTTAATTGGCATGTTTTTTTGATTAAATCTGGTTGTTTTACATTATATCTTTTAGTAATTCTGAATCTTTATTGAAGAAATTTTAAATTAACTGTAATAATAATAGTTAGTGTTTAATGTGTACTCAGAACTTTGCTAAAGATTTTGCCTTTCATTGTTTCTTTTAATCCTCATGTTCATCCTATGAGATGTTGACAGATATCCTTATGTTCAATTCAGTTCAGTTGCTCAGTCGTGTCGACTCTTTGTGACCCCATGAATCGCAGCACGCCAGGCCTCCCTGTCCATCACCAACTCTCGGAGTTCACTCAGACTCACGTCCATCGAGTCCGTGATGCCATCCAGCCATCTCATCCTCTGTCGTCCCCTTTTTCTCCTGCCCCCCAATCCCTCCCAGCATCAGAGTCTTTTCTAATGAGTCAACTCTTCGCATCCTCGTGTTACTAAGGACTAAATGATTTCTATAAGTCACATAGCTTGAAAGTGGCTGAGCTGGGATGAACCCAAATCTGTCTGTCTGTAGTGCCTGAGCCAGTATATTGAATTGTTCTTCCCTGTTTTCTCTAAGTACTTATGCTTCTTTCCTCACATATTGTGGTGGTAGGATGCATTCTTGTTTTAGTTTAAAACAACATGCTTTTGGTTGTCAGGAGTCCTTTATGAAGTAGCAGTTTTTGTTGGTTTGACATCTTTGCAATTATCAAAACTATTGTTTTAATGATACTTAGAAATTATTTTCGTTTTAACAGCTAAAAGGAAAAACTTACTTTGTTTTCAGATTAGCAGTTCAGTCTAAACAGATTCTAACAGTCCTCTGGGACAGAACTCTGGTGTTTAGATATTTCTCCTACTGATTTGTGTAGAACAGCATCTCAAGTTGTCGTGTGGTGTAACTGCAAGGGCGCAGGGTACAGTTAGCAACAGAACAACCCGTTTACACTTGAGGTCAGATAGCAGAATAAATGAGTGAGGAAGCGTAAGGGCACATTAACTGATCTGTCATTTATAGTTGCACCTGAAAAACTTGCAATAAACATCAAAAAAGTCTTATTGTTATAAGTAGTTAACATCTCCATGTTAAAAACAAAACTGTCAATTTCATGTCCTGTAATACTACAGTGGATAACTGTTTATTATATGTTGGTCTGCCAGCACTTGGGGTTGGGTGGTGTGCTTTACGAATCCAACTGAATGATATGTCTAGACAGAACCAAATGTATAATTGTGTAAAATCACAGCTCAGAAATTATGGCTGAAAAGCTTTAATAATTATTGGCGACTCTGTGCCGTTTTAGATCACTCTGTATCCTTATTTTCTTGGTGTATTGCAGAAGAATTAAAGTTTATTTTTAGACAAAACAAATGTTTACAAAGCGGTATGATACAAATCCAGTTTTTTAACTGAAATGTATTTTCCATGCAAATATATTTTTCTTGATCTGGAGAGTTGGATAAACCCAAGTAACAATTACACTTCAAGCATTAAATTTGGGTAGAAGCTTTTAGAAACCAACTTAGTCGTACAAAGCTGCCACTTTTCGAAACCCATATTTCTTTCATTTAAAAAATTGTTTTGGGCTTCCCTGGTAGTCTAGTGGTTAAGAATCCTCCTGCCAATGCAGGGGACCTGGGTTCGAGCCCTGGTCCAGGAAGATCCCACATGCTGCGGAGCAGCTAAGCAGGCTCAATACTACAGCTATTGAGCCTGTGCTGTGGAGCCCACAAGCTGCAACTGCTGGGCCCCTGTGCTTGCAGCTATGGAAGCCTGCCTGTCTAGAGCCCATGATCCACGAGAGAAGCCATAGCAATGGTTCATACACTGCAATGAAGAGTAGCCTCNTGTATGTGTGCTGTGTGCTCAGTGGTGTTGGATGCTTTGCAACTCCATGAACTGTAGCCCACCAGGCTCCACTGTCCATGGGATTTTCCAGGCAAGATACTGGAGTAGGTTGCCATGCCTTCTTCCAGGGGAAATTTCCCAACTCAGGGATCAAACCTTCATGTCTTGTGTCTCCTGCACTGGCTGGCAGATTCTTTACCACTGTGCCTCCTGAGAAGCCCCTGGGGAGCTTCTTAGTCTAATTCAAAAGTTGAGATCAAGTCGGAGGCCTTCACTCCTAAACTGAAGCAGGTAGGAACAGCTGGAGCTTTCCAACCTGCTTTGACAATGAGAATTATTTGCAGTTTTAAATACAGGCCCTGGTCCATTCCAGATCCAGCAGACTGGAATCTCTGGGGCCTGGGCATGGGTATATTCGAAAGCTTCCCAAGTGAATCTGTTATTCAGTGAGGTTGGAGAGAAAAACTACAGCAGGTAGGAAACATTCATCAGATTGGACCCACTGGTGTTACCGGTTTGCTTTACTTGTGAGATTTACTTAACAAACACTCCAGTCCTTTCCTTTGCCAAGCGCTGTGCTAGGAGGAACAAACATGGCCTGGATCCCTGCTTTGTGAAATTTATAGTAGAAGAAGAGACGGATATTAACTTGAGAGTTATTTGATAACTAAACGGAAAAATTGCAACCATCTAAATGATAAGAAGAGGACCACAGGGTAGTGAGAGCCTGAAGGAAGCTCCCACCCTAGTAAGGTAGTGAAGTTGCTCAGTCGTGTCCAACTCTCTGCAACCCCATGGACTGTAGCCTACCAGGCTCCTCCGTCCATGGGTTTTCCCAGGCAAGAGTCCTGGAGTGGGTTGCCAGTGAGAGCCTGAAGAAAGCTCCCAGCCCAGCAGGTGATAGTCAAACCAGCAGAGTTTGCTCACTGTGTCCCTGTTTCTGCCCTTCGTGCTTTACATGGGTTGACTCACTGCTTCACAGCAGTTCCATGAGCTAGGTAGTGTGGTCCTTACCATTCTCTAGAAAGGAAACAAGCCAGGTATGTAAATTCCTTGAAACAACAAGTATATAATATTGCAGAGTGGATGTTGTAAAGGCCCACTCCCCACGCAAAGCCTACCACTTTCAGAAGAGAACTAAAACTTAAGTCCCTAGCTTTTCTTCCTCTCTTTGTCCCCCTCTGCCTCTTTCCCCCTTCCTGTGAAGCCCTCCTAGGGAGACTGGATTAGGGTGATGGTCAGCCAGGGGGGCAAAAGTGAATAGAGTTGAGAAATACTTGGGAAGAAAAAATTGTAACTTGGATTGGCTGTGAAGGATGGCGGATGACTTGGGAAGGAAACAATGGTAACTTGGATTGGCTGTCAAGGATGACTTTCAACTTTTTTTTACAATCTGGTGGATGATATTTGCCCCTTAAATTCTCATCTTCCCAGTACATTAAGTTCTCCATTTTCAGACTTTTTTTTTGGGGGGGGGGGGCAGTTAAGCAGCAGACATATTAAGTTCTTTAAAAATGAAAGGTGTTACAAAATGTTTATGGTTTTATTAAAGAGATCTTCTTTCTATTTGGTACATTTCTCTGGCTAAATAATTGCCTCTTAGATTCTAAGAGAGTCCTGTGGTTTCCTAAACGCAAGCTTCTAACCTCAGCACTGTTTATTTTAGAATTATCTAGAGTGGGGATGGCTTCTCTTTCTACTCCTTGATCTAGAAAAAAGCAAACATGAATGAGGTTAAGTGGTCAGTGCTACTGAGATGTCCTCAGGTACTTTATAGTATCTCTTCCTGGAGGAGGGCTTGGCATGAGATGTCCTTAGGTACTTTGTAGTACGTCTTCCTGGAGGAAGGCTTGGCAACCCACTCCAGTATTCTTGCCTGGAGAATCCCATGGACAGAGGAGCCTGGGGGCTTCCAGTCCCTGAGGTTGCAAAGAGTGGGACAGGACTGAAGCGCCTCAGCACGCACTTTACAGTACAGATGCTATGGACTTCGTTTGCACACAAATCTCCATAAATGCAGTAGCGGGTCTTAGAAGTGAAATGCTGCTGTTAGGTTCTTTGACTTTTTAGAACAGATTACTTCCAACAGAACAGGAAGACATTCTGGGAAGTTGGCAGAAGGAAAAACACAGAAGTGGGGTTAGGAACAATTCCAGGAGGAGAGGCTGGAGAACTGTGTGCAGTGAGAGGCCCACAAGAGGCTACTGTTGCCAGTTGTTTTCCTGGTACTAGAGAATTTTGCTTTAATAAAGCTGATATGTTAGAGAGAGAATTTATTTTGGAATGTAGCATTTTCCTGAAATATTTGGCAGTCCTTTAAAGGTTCCTGATCTTTTGGAACCACCTTTCATGTTTCATTGCTCTAGAAATTAACTTTTTGTCTTTCTCAATGTCTTGAATGTTACAAGGAAAAATTTCACTTAATACTTGAATGTATTCAGATTAATAATTGTATTAGTGTCCTATGATTGCTGTAACTGTAGGGTAAGGGAGTTAGAGAAGGCGAGGTTCGGAAAAAGAATGAGACTGGCACTTTACAGAAACAGATCACCTTTAATGGGGCGAGAAGAGGCAGCAGTCAGATTAGCGAGCTGCTGCACTAACCCAAGAAAAGAGTAAGAATATATAGGCATATATGTGGAAAGCTACTGTCTTACGGGGGCTTGTTCTTCTCCAGGGTTGTTCAACGTAGTTTTGTCTTAAACGGCGGGGCAAGGAATTCTGGATATTGGCCCGAGGCTGGACTGGCTGGGAGCTGGGCATAATCAACCTTAATGTCCTTTTCTATTTTTCTTCTTTGTTATGCATAGAATGGTGGGGAGGACCTGGAGGGGACTTTTAACTCCAGGCTATTTTGAGCCGTGTAACTTTCCTTCAATGACAAATTACTACAAATATAGTGGCTTAAAACAACAGAAACATATTCTCTCACAGTTCTAGAGGCTTAAAGTCCAAAATTACCATTGCTGGACCAGATTAGGATGTCAGCAAGGCTTTGATCTTTCTGGATGCTCTCAGAAATGCTTTTTCCTTGCCTCCTCCTACCACTGGCCTCATCTCTGCAGCCTCTGCCTTTGTGGCCCCGTTGCCTTCTCTTCTGTCAGATCTCCCTCTGTCGCTCTTATAAGAATATTTGTGATATTTCATTTGGAGCTCACCTAGAGAGTCTAAGATAATCTTCCCATCCCAAGATTCTTTTCCCATAAAAGGTGGTATTTACAGGCCACAGGGACCAGGACCTGATATCTTTGGGGGCCAATATTCAGCCAAGTATAGTAACTATTTTTTATATTCAGACATTCTATTCAGGAGGATTCTCAGAAGTCCATGAATGACTTAAAAAGTAATACATGTCAGATTAAGCCTGTTTGCAGATTCCATTAAAGTGAAATGTCATGTTTATCTTACATTCCTCTTTGCTCACAGGACATTTGTTTGGACTTGTCTTGTTCCAGGAAGAAGTCAGGGCACTTTATACAGACAAATGAAACACAGGAAGGTAATGTAAGTTAGATGAAAGAAAACAAACAGATAAGAACCAAAAATAAAGCAAAGAATAAGCTCTATAAAAACTAAATATAGTTGTATCCTTTTTATTATTATTCCATGCAAACAAATTCTTGCTTTGTAAGCAAAGCATATTATTGTTTCTTTGACAAAACAGTAAAATAATCCCTTCTCTCTCAAAGAGCAAGAGGTTAAGTCTCTTATATTGTAGGGATCAGATTACCCAAAGAAAAAGAAATCTGTTTTCCACATTTCAGGCGATACAATCGTAAACCTCAAACTATGGAAGCTAGGTATTATACCTTTTGATTTATGACTTTTAAAAATATTGTGAAGAGTATTCTTACTGTCTTCAAAGCTGCTTTCTACTGTTTTACTTTCTCTCTAAATAAAAATCTTAAAGTAGGTAGTGATGTACATATAAGATAAAGTCAATCATTTGTAACAAATCATCTACTGTTAGGCTTCCCTGATGGCTCAGTGGTAGAGAATCCACCTGCCAGTGTAGAAGACACAGGTTTGATCCCTGGACTGGAAAGATACCCTGGAGAAGGAAATGGCAACCCACTCCAGTATTCTTGCTGGGAAATCCCATGGACAGAGGAGCCTGGCATCCTACTGGTCCATAGGGTCACAAAAGAATCAGACACAACTTAGCGATTAAACAGCAGCATGTACTGTTGTTGCAATTACATTTTTTATAAAATGGAGTCACATAAATCATAGATATTACGTTGTTGTCGTTATTGTTCAGTTGTTAAGTTGTGTCCAACTCCTTGTGACCCAATGGACTGCAGCATGCCAGGTTCCTCTGTCCTCCGCTCTCTCTAGGAGTTGGCTCAAATTTGTGTCCATTGAGATGGTGATGCTGTCTAACCATCTCATCCTCTGCCGCCCCCCTCTCCTTTTGCCTTCGATCTTTTCTAGCATGAGGGTCTTTTCCAAGGAGTTGACTCTTCATATCAGGTGACCAAAGTATTGGAGCTTCAGCTTCAGCATCAGTCCTTCCAATGAATATTCAGGATTGATTTCCTTTAAGATTGACTGGTTTGATCTCTTTGCAGTCCAAGGGACTCTCAAGAGTTCTCTCCAGCACTACAGTTCAAAAACATCAACTCTTTAGCGTTCAGCCTTCTTTATGGTCTAACTTTACGGTTTTTATGGTCTAACTCTCATATCCATACATGACTGCTGAGAAAACCATAGCTTTGCCTATATGGACTTTTATCAGCAAAGTGCTTTTTAACATGCTGTCTAGGTTTGTCATAGCTTTCCTTCCAAGGAGCAAACTTCTTTTGATTTCATGGCTGCAGTCAGTGTCTACAGTGATTTTGGAGCCCAGGAAAATAAAATCTGTCCCTGTTTCCACTTTTTCCGCATCTATTTGCCATGAAGTGTTGGGACTGGAAACCATGATGTTAGTGTCTTTAATATTGAGTTTCAAGTCAGCTTTTTCACTCTCTTCTTTTACCCTCATCAAGAGACTCTTTATTTCCTGTTCACTTTCTGCCATTAGAGTTGGTATCATCTGCATATCTGGGGTTGTTGATATTTCTCACAGCAGTCTTGATTCCAGCTTGTGATTAATCCAGCTCAGCACACTAGAAGCTATTTTGAATGGCATTCCCTAATATATGCCTTGTTTTCTTAATACTTTTCGACAGGCAGAATTTGAGAAGTTGCTTCAAAAAACTTAGAAGTATATGAGACCATTTGTCTGGTCAACCATAAGATTTGGTACTTGGTGTTAATATGTTGTCCATGTATTCTGCACAGTACAACCTCTGAACTAAATCTGCATTTTTATACTATGGAACTGAGACTGAGCAGACTTGCTTACTTCCTCTAATTTACCAGCCAACGTGTGTGCTGTCGTGTCTGACTATTGGTGACACCATGGACCATAACCTGCCAGGCTCCTCTGGGCATGAGATTTCCCAGTCAAGAATACTGGAGTGGGTTGCCATTTCCTTCTCCAGGGGATCTTCCCCAGCCAGGGATCGATCTCATGTCTACTACATTATAAGCAGATTCTTTATCCTCTGAGCCACCAGCGAAGCCTCGGGAACTAAGTAAATAATAAATAAGTACTTTAGCAACTATCCTTTAAAATGTATAAATCATCTATACTTAAAATCTGGCAATTGGAGAAAAGAGGGTGGCAGCCCCAGTTACCAGCTTGGCTTGCTCTCCACGTACGTGAATGTTCGTCATTACTGCAGTTCTGGAATGTCCCCAGCAACACTTTGAAGCCCCCTCCCCCGCCAAACTGAGTCAGGATGCAGTTAAGAACACAGGAAGGATGACCCTAAACTGTGGATTTTCAAGCCTGTCATTCTACTTGTCATTTAATGTTTATGAAATGAAGTGTCATTTATTTAAAAATGTATGCATTAAATTAAGAATCATTATTAATGCACCAGGGAAGGCAGTAGAACATTTTAATGAATTTGAGTTGGCTAAAAGAAAGCTTTGGGTCCTCAAGGAAAGATGAATTTTAAATAGTTTCTCACAGTGTGAGTCGTTTATAAATGTTGCATTTTGATGCAGAGCATGTGAAAGTCCCAGAATAAAACCACAAATCTCCACGAATACCCCTTTATCGCCAACCTATTACTTCTTCCTCAGAAGACAAAAATCTGACGCTTGGCTATTTGTGCTGTAGCCAAATGATGTACCACATACCGAAAACGTGTGTCTATATGTTACATCTCATCTCCAGACTTATATCCAGTTACTTGCACCTTACACAAATTACATCTTCTCTGACGTATATCTAAAATGCAGAATCCACCAAGCCCTTGGAAATGGCAAAATGCAATTTTCTTATAATTAGACACTTCTTTTGTCAGTCAATAGCAAGAGCAGCTTGTCAGGGATCCTGGAAACAGAATTGATTCATTCAGGAGAAAATGATAACTACGGGGACAAATGAGAGGGGTCTCTTCAGATTTCTCTATTTCAGAGTCTCTGGCTGTTGGATATTTTTTGTTTATTTTCCTCTGATTTCCGCCCCCCATATGTGAACGAGCTGAGAGTAGCGATAATGAGAACAGTAAATAGTCTATAAATATTGCCAACATTTGGGATTTCAGAATTCATGTAGGATTCATTTCTACATGAAGACTTCATGGAAGTTGGTTCCCTTACTTAAGAGTCAAGACAAGTCAGGAGGAAAATAAAGTCTTTGATCCTCATTATTCCTCTTTTGATACCCCAGGATCCATCTTCTTTTTTTCTGCAAAGTTTATTTCAAATGATGGAAAGGTTCTTATAAGCACTCACCCATTTCTCCTAATTTACACATTCCATGAAGGACATTACTGACAAGGAAAATGTCTGTTTATTGTGGACTTACTGTGTGCCAGACCTGGTTCCAATTGTTTACATGAGATGTTCCATCAGATTCCCAGAGCCCACCCTCAATGACTCTACCTGAAAGAAGGAAGCTTGTTCTGAGGATTAGGACTCACATTTGTCCCTGTGACCATTGAGATAATGTATAGAAGTAAGAACACATATGCAGAACTTTTTTGAAATATGATCTTGCTATTTTGGGAGGGGGAGTGCTGAAGAATTGATGCTTTTGAACTGTGGTGCTGGAGAAGACCCTTGAGCNTTTGTCCCTGTGACCATTGAGATAATGTATAGAAGTAAGAACACATATGCAGAACTTTTTTGAAATATGATCTTGCTATTTTGGGAGGGGGAGTGCTGAAGAATTGATGCTTTTGAACTGTGGTGCTGGAGAAGATCCTTGAGCGTCCCTTGGACTGCAAGGAGATCCAACCAGTCCATCCTAAAGGAGACCAGCCCTGGGTGTTCATTGGAAGGACTGATGCTGAGGCTAAAAATCCACTACTTTGGCCACCTCACGTGAAGAGTTGACTCATTGGAAAAGACCTTGATGCTGGGAGGGATTGGGGGCAGGAGGAGAAGGGGATGACAGAGGATGAGATGGCTGGATGGCATCACCAACTTGATGCACATGGGTTTGGGTGAACTCCGGGAGTTGGTGATGGACAGGGAGGCCTGGTGTGCTGCGATTCATGAGGTTGCAAAGAGTCGGACACGACTGAACTGAACAGAACTGATCTACCAGCCAGAAGGCAGCTGGTTATTCCATGGTAGTGCTCAATGCATATGCCTTACGGATTCTCTTCCATGCA
This sequence comes from Neotragus pygmaeus, assembly GCA_006410875.1. NCBI lineage: Eukaryota > Metazoa > Chordata > Mammalia > Artiodactyla > Bovidae > Neotragus > Neotragus pygmaeus. Next base: position 421,866 of record SJYV01016012.1, on the reverse strand, counting down.
GGAGAAGGGCTGAGCAGAGACCTTGGCCTCTCCTTTCCAGAAATGATTTTGGCATCTGAGAGAGAAAGGCCCTTATATTTACAAACAGAAAATCGAATACATTTGAAAAGCAAATCTTGTATTGGAAAAAAAAGTGGATTGAGTACCAGTAAAAAACAGAGGGAAAACACAATATATGAACAACGATTCATATATACATTTGAAAAGAATTGGAATCACAATATTACCGACCCCCCTAATGACTTACATTTTTTTTGTTTACATTTAAAAATATATTTTATTTTTGAATTGGAGGATAATTGCTTTACAATGTTGTGTTGGTTTCTGCCATATGACTATGCAAATAAGTCGTAATCATGTATATATCCCCTCCTTCGTGAGTCTGCCTCCCCCCTCCCATCCCACTCGACTTAAATTCTTTGATTATGTATGTTATGGGGTTGCTGACTTCCTTCATTAAGAGAATTGGACAAATAATAGTGGTATCAACACTAACATTTTTTTATTCTGTCATCTTTAGTTTAATTTTTTTTTAATTTATTTATTTTTAATGGGAGGATAATTGCTTTAAAATGTTGTGTTGGTTTCTGCCATACATCAACAGGAATCAGCCGTAGATGCATATGTGCCCTCTCTCTGGGTTGGGGACATCTGAATCCACATATGAACCTCCCTCCCACCTCCCACCCCTCTAGATTGTCACAGAGCACAGGGTTGAGCTCCCTGCATCATACAGCAAATTTCCACTGGCTACCTATTTTACATATGGTAATGTGTATATTTCAAGGCTACTCTCTCAATTCATTCCACCCTCTCCTTGCCCCCACTGTGTCCATTAATCTGTTCTCTATGTCTGCCTCTCTACTGCTCCCTACAGGTAGGTTCATCAGGATCATTTTCCTAGATTCCATATATATGCATTAATATACGATATTTGTTTTTCTGACTTACTTCACTTTGTATCACAGGCTCTAGATTCATCCACCTCATTGGAACTGACTCAGATTTGTTCCTTTTTATGGCTGAGTAATATTCCATTGTGTATATGTTCCATAACTTTTTAATCCATTTGTCTGTCAATGGACATCTAGGTTATTCTATGTCCTGCTTATTGTAAATAATGCTGCAGTGAACATTGGGGTGTCTTTTAGAATTGTGGTTTTCCCAGGTTTTTTGTCCAGTAGTGGGATTTCTGGGTCATATGGTAGTTTTATTCCTAATATATTTTTTAAAGAAATCTCTATTCTGTTCTCCATAATGGGTGTATCAATTTACATTCCCACCACCAGTGCAAGAGGGCTCTCTTTTCTCCACATCCTCTCTAGCATTTATTGTTTGTAGATNGGGTCATATGGTAGTTTTATTCCTAATATATTTTTTAAAGAAATCTCTATTCTGTTCTCCATAATGGGTGTATCAATTTACATTCCCACCACCAGTGCAAGAGGGCTCTCTTTTCTCCACATCCTCTCCAGCATTTATTGTTTGTAGATTTTTTTTAATCACGGCTATTCTGACTGTTGTGAGGTGATATATATCTCATTGTAGTTTGGATTTTCATTTATCTTATAATAAGCAATGTTGAGTATTTTTTTCAGGTGTTTATTAGCCATCTGTATGTCTTCTTTGGAGAAATGTCTCTTTAGGTCTTCCTCCCATTGTTTGATTTTCTTGTTTGTTTTTCTGATATTGAGCTGCATGAACTGGTTTATTTTGGAGAGTAATCCTTTGTCAGTTGCTTCATTTGCAGCTACCTTCTCCCATTGTGAGGGTTGTCTTTTCACCTTGTTTATGGTTTCCTTTGCTGTGCAAAAGCTTTTAAGTTTAATTAGGACTCATTTGTTTATTTTTTTCATTTATTTCCATTACCATAGGAGGTGGGTCATAGAGGATCTTGCTGTGATTTATGTGAAAGAGTGTTTTGTCTGTGTTTTCCCTGTAAGAGTTTTGTAGTTTCTGGTCTTACATTTAGGTCTTTAATCCACTTTGAGTTTATCTTTGTGTATGGTGTTAGGAAGTGTTATAATTTCATTCTTTTACACATAGCTGTCCAGTTTTCCCAGCACTACTTATTAAAGAGATTGTCTTTTCTTCACAGTAAATTTTTGCCTCTTTTGTCAAAGATGAGGTGCCCATAGGTGCACGGGTGTATCTCTGGGCTTCCTCTCTTGTTCCATTGGTCTATATTTCTGTTTTTGTGCCAGTACCACACTGTCTTGATGACCTACCGGCATAGTTGCTCAGTCCCTCCTCCCCGGAGCGCTTTGTTCTCTTGGTTTCCAGGATGCTAAGTGCTTTTCCCCAACTCCTTCACAAACCCTGCCTCAATCTCCTTTCTTTCTATCTGCACTCATTCTGTTGGTGAGCTTCTCACACTTTTAAATTCCATCTGTAAACTAACAACTCCCACATCTGTTTTCCCAGCCTGGACCTGGCCCCTCGCCTTCAGCCTGTTCACTTGCTGTCTCTACATGAATGCCTAAGAAGCATCTTGAACTTAACGTGTCTGACATTGAATTTCTGATCTTCTTTCTTGGAAATAACCCTAGAATCCCAGTATCTCCCAAAGTTATCTGCATCTCAGCTAACAACACCGTTTCAACCACTGTAGCCCCAAACCTATCGTTGGAAAGCTTTTGTTTGGGGGCCCCCCGCCCCATCATAGCCCATTTCCAGTCTGTCATGCTAGCTCTACTTTCAAAAAATGAAAATGTGTGTGTTAGTCACTCAGTCGTTGCCAACTCTTTGCGACCCCATGCACTGTAGCCCGCCAGGCTTCTCTGTCCATGGGATTTCCCAGGAGAAAATACTGGAGTGGGTTGCCATTTCCTCTTCTGGGGTTGGGGGGGGAGGTCTTCCCAACCTAGGGATCGAACCCAGGTCTCCTGCATTGCAGGCAGATCCTTTACCATCTGAGCTACCAGAGACTCCCACTTTCAAAACATGCCTGGAGTCAAATGACTTGCACCCTCTCTGCGCCTCCCAGACGATGGTCTGGGCCACCATCATCTCTCACTGACTCTCTGCTGGAGTTTCCTAGCAGGTCTCCCTGCTTTGCCCTGGCCTGTCTTCGGGATGTTCCTCCACATGGTGCCGAGAGTGACCCTCTCAAAACATGAGGCGCCGTGGCACTCGTCCCTTCAGGACGCGGCAGTCAGCTCTCCTTTCGTTCAAGATAAAGGGCGGGGTCCTTGCTGTGGCCACGATGCTGCACCATGATCGGTCCCCCTTCTTCCTCGTTTCCTCCCTGACCTCATCTCCTAACGGACTCCCTCTGGGTTCCCTTGCCTCCTCACAGCCTTTCACTCACTGAGTCTCCTGCCTCTAAAACTCTCCCGCGGCTGCCTCCCCGCTTGTGTCCTCATCCTCGTTTCCAGTCGGGGTCACACTTCGTCCTGGCAGCCGGGCCCTGTTGTGAGGAGACAGTTCTCCGTCGGTCTCTCGAGTTTCCGCACAGCTGGTCTTGGGGGCAAAGGCGTTCACAGCTGATTCTCCCTGGACTGTCTTTTCAGGGAGGTTTTGCATAGCAGGCAGCCTTGGAAGACAGAGACCGCCTCCCTTAGGGGTAGATAGGTTTACCATCCGAGATAATAAAGATCAGGACTCCAGCGAGACCCGATGTCTGCAGATCTGTATAAAATCAGAGCATCCTAATCTCAGTGTTGCTCTCCGAAACTCATCCCACTGTGTAATCAGACAACACCTGGCCCTCAGCGCATCACCCTGCCAGAATGAGGGCTCAGGGAACCGGTGCAATGATGTTACCATGGCTACTGCTATCACTGTGAGTAATAAATTCTCTCTGTTCTGTGACCCAGGAGTCGGGTGTTTTCTGCCAGCATCTCCGAGGCTGGCAGGCTAATTTGTTTGTTCGCCAAGTGGGGCGAAATCCAACCCTTCACAATTCTTGACACCCGTCCTGAGCCATTAACTTCAGACGGCCCTGTTTTAGGCTTCCTCTAGCTGCGCCTCGTCCAGAGTGAGCAGTCTGTAGGCCCACCTAGAACCTGTGTCTCTTCTCCTAGGCTGTCCTCGGGGTCCCCAGGACTCCAGAACGCTCCGCGTAAACAGCCCTCAGTGGGCTGCCAGGCTTGCGTGTCCCTTCGCGGGCAGACCATGCTGCCAGCGTGAACAGTCTTCATCCTGAGCTGTGACAGAGCTGACTGCTCTTAGAGGTGGCAGTGGTGTATGTGCAATGTACTGCTTGTCAAAGTGTGATCCCTTGACCAGCCTCATTAGCTTCACCTGGGAACTTGTTAGAAATGCATATCCTTAAAGCCCCACTCTGGGCTTCCCAAATGGTGCTAGTGGTAAAGAACCCACCTGCCAATGTAGGAGACATGAGATGAGAGTTCAGTCCCTGGGTTGAGAAGGTCCCCTGGAGGAAGGCATAGCAATCCACTCCAATATTCTTGCCTGGAGAATCCCATGGACGGAAGAGCCTGGCAGGCTACAGTCCATGGGGTCACACAGAGTTGGACACGACTGAAGCTGCTTAGCATGCAGGCACGCAAGCTCCATTTCTAGACCTACTGAAACAAAGACTTTGGCGACAAGCCATCTCTGTCTCCAGTGCCCTTCCAATGATTCTGATGCACACTCTGCTTGAAACTTCCAATATAAACTCACTGGGCTGGGTTTCTGCATGCACGTCTGTGGGAGCCCCTACTTGTGCTCATGGTGGAGAGACCCCAGGGTGACCCCAGTGAGGAATGATTTCTGGTTTGCATACCTGTGTGAGATCCCTCTGCCTGGATTTCAGATCTGTTTGCTCACCTCTTGCTCGAGAGGTTGGGTCAAATGTCCTTTGAGCTCCTATCTTGTTCTTGAAAGGCGTATTCAAATTCTTTATCACATGTTGCTTTTTAAAAATAAAAGTATGTATACAGGTATGTACCAGACGTCCCAGGTGGCGCTAGCGGTAAAGAACCCGCCTGTCAATGCAGGAAACATAAGAAACTCAGATTTGGTCCCTGGTTCACAAAAACCCCTGGAGGAGGGCATGGCAACCCACTTCGGTATTTTTGCCTGGAGAATCCCATGGATAGAGGAGTCTGGCAGGCTGCAGTCCACAGGATTGTAAAGAGTTGGATATGATTGTAGCAACTTAGCATGCATGCGTGTGTGTGTGTGTATAAAGCTGCTGTTCCTATATATATATATATATATA
>SJYV01016012.1:377474-403980 GCA_006410875.1 Neotragus pygmaeus | reverse complement strand
GTACTCCTTTTCCTATTTGGAACCAGTCTGTTGTTCCATGTCCAGTTCTACCTGTTGCTTCCTGACCTGCATACAGATTTCTCAAGAGGCAGGTCAGGTGCTCTGGTATCCCCATCTCTTTCAGAATCTTCCACAGTTTATTATGATCTACACAGTCAAAGGCTTTGGCATAGTCAATAAAGCAGAAATAGATGTTTTTCTGAAACTCTCTTGCTTTTTCCATGATCCAGCAGATGTTGGCAATTTGATCTCTGGTTCCTCTGCCTTTTCTAAAACAAGCTTGAATATCTGGAAGTTCACGTATTGCTGAAGCCTGGCTTGGAGAATTTTGAGCATTGCTTTACTAGCGTGTGAGATGAGTGCAATTGTGTGGTAGTTTGCGCATTCTTTGGCATTGCCTTTCTTTAGGATTGGAATGAAAACTGACAGCTTTAGTGCTTCGTTAGCTATTAATCTGTGGTAGGCACTCAATCTATGTGAAATCTCCTTGCACACTGAAGTATGGTACAGACAGAGGGAGCAATTTTGTTTACTTTTTCTTGCATCATTTTTTTACCTGTTGTGTTTGTCCTGTCATTCCTCTGTATACACCCCTCGATGTTAACTGAGAGCTCCAAGAAGTCAAAAGTTTTATGTGAATCTATCTTAGCCTGTGAAACAAACAACAGCAATACAACGGAAACAAAGCAGGGCAGCAGGGAGCTGTAATGAATGAGGAGTGAACTGAAGGACGCTCGGCCAGGGGTGGGTAACGTGGGCGAGGGGTAACATGGTTCTCACAAGAGGCCCTGTGGTTAGAGCAGGCAGAGAAGCGAGGAGGACTTCAGCGTAGGTCTGGCCTGGGCACTGGTCGTCTTTCTGAACCCCTCTGACCATCCACATTCTCATGTGAAAAATGAGGAAGGCAGTATTACCGTACACTTTAAGGGGTGATGTTTATGAGGGCAGATAAAGGGATGCTTGTGGAAAACCTGTCATGTGAGTTTTAAGGTACTTACTGGTTGGTGTTTCCAATAAAAACAAATGTCAGGGGGAACTTTGGACCACGTATTAGATTCGTTCATGCGTCACACGTAGCGATGGCCAGGAGGTTGATGCAGTTGGCAGGTAGGCGCTGGAGCTGAGGGGGAACCTGGCTGATTTGACAGCTTCAAGGTCTGGGGGCAACAGCCTGGGTGCCTGATTGGCCCCTGCCAGCATGAGCTTAATGAAGTGATACCTGAATCTTTGAAAGCACTAGGGTCTTCAGATTGGGGCAGGGAAATTAAATGATAAAATCGGTGAGGTAACATTACTATACTTCTGTGGGAAGTTTACCTTGGGGAGCTTTCTGGGTGGGGCCTTCCATGACTGCATATGTGATGAACCTTTTGAACTATATATATTAAATCAGATGAGTTACCAAATTACAGACACCCCGCTACTCTCACTTTCTGTCTCTGCCCTGGAAGTTTGCAGTAGGTTCTGATAGGTACGGGTTAATAGAAGGAGGAAGCCTCGTCTGCAGCAATAGCTTCCTGGAGTGACTTCAGGATTTTGAATCTTTGACTTTTCTGACTCCTGAGAATCTTGGACACGTTAGCTGCTTCCAAACTGGTCATGGGCTTTCAGGTGACTGTGTGGTTGGAGACATGGCAGGAAGTCTCTTGCCGAAAGTTTTCTTACATACCCCAAACGAAAAAAGTATACATCTCTGATATTAACTCCAAATGAAAAAAGTACGCGTCTCTGATATTAACTCAGTCAGGTTCTCTAAACACTTGCAAGAGATATGTTATATATAAACAAAAGAAGAAGGGACCCAGGAGGTGACTGTTTGGTGGGTCTGCTTGTACATCATTAGACATTTACGTTAGGGGCTGTGTTCTCATGGTCTTGGTTAAATTACATAAACTTTTTGAATCTTAAAGTTCACATCTATAAAGTAAAGCTGTTGGGGGTAGTGGCCTGTTGTCATTCCCCAGCTGTGGAGTATTGTATTTTCTTAAAATAAACTTACTTATTTATTTATTTGGCTGTGCTGGGTCTTCATTGCTTTGTGAGGGCTTTCTCTAGTTGTGAGGAGTGGGGGGCCACTTTCTGGTTGCGGTATGTGGGATTCTCACTACTGCGGCTTCTCTTGTTGTGGAGTATGGGCTCTAGGGTGTGTGGACTCAGCAGTCGTGGCCTGTGGGCTCTAGACCACAGGATCAGTACTTGTGGCGCATGAGCTTAGTTGCTATACAGCATATAGGATCTTTCTGGACCAGGGGTTGAACCTATGTCCCCTGCATTGGCAGGCGGATTCCTATCCACTGTCCCCACCAGGAAAGCCCAGGTTATATAGAGTTGTAAATTTGTGGGTCTTCACTACATACATGATATTTGAAGCTTTGAGTCGGGATGAGATCAACTGTTGGCTGAATTTAGATAGAAAAGGGAGGAGGGCTGGAGACCTAGCCTGAGATCCAACATTTGCACTTGGGTGGAAGAGGGGAAATAGGAGAGAGACCATGGCCTGTTGCCCGTGGCCTCCATTGAGCAAGTCTGTGTCTGTGCACTGCTCTTCGTTTAAGTTGAGAGGCAGTCTGTGTTGTGTGAATTTATTCCGCATCTACATATAATACATCAGGGTTAATAAATGGCTTTTGAAACATAATGCTCATTCTCTCAAGGTGCTGAGAGAGGAAAGCTCTCTTTGGTGACCTCTGCTTCCCTGCTTCTTCTGCTGCCAAGTTCATGGTTGTCTGCAATGCCAACACCTTCAAGTGGCAGCCACCCTCTAGACCCCCACATTCTTTGGGGTAGGCTGGTCGTGTTGAATGTTGATCATGAATCCGTTTTGTTTATAACAAGAACCTGTTTTTGTCTACGGTACTTGTTATTGTACTTGCATAATTAAAATGTTATGTAATCTGATTAAATGTGAGCATTATTTTTCTATAGAAATATGCTAAATACTTTGGAAAGCCTCCAAAGGCAAGCCTCTAAGAAGAATGTTGTTAAGTTAGATATGGTCATGGCAATCTAAAGGATTGCAGGATTAAACATCTATAAGGATTGCAGGATTAAACTTCTATAAGGATTTTTTAGCTTGCATCTTGAGAGTCTTTGAGTTTGTACTCCACTCTAATAAAAAAGGGTAATTGGAAGTTGAGGATGATGGTTTGTTTTTTTTTTTTTTGGGGGGGGGGGGTGGTTTGTGTGAGAATGATAGCCTAACCGTCAATCTGGAAACTCATCGTTCATGAAAAAGACATTGACCCTACATCAGGAAGTTGATAAAAGAAAATGCATCACGTTAATCTCAAATGAAATGGCCAAGGTGGGGTGTGTGTGTGTTTATGGGCTGCTGCTTAAATCAGCCTTGTTAATTTCTAAACCAATTATTAACCTATTACCTCGGTTAAGTGGGGTTTTACTGCATGAACTTTATAAACATCAGTTTTACAGTATGTGTCAAAAAACTTCAAACTAGTTATGTCCTACCGTCTAGGACTTGATTCCCCAAAAAACAGTTTTATAAAAATTTCAAGGATATTTATTGCTTTAGTATTTATAACATAAAAATTTGGTGCAGTCTACATGTAATATGGTGAAAAGGTGGTTAAATTGTGACATGTACACGTAGAAGACTGTCATACAGTGATTAGGCCTCTGAGTTTCGAAGAACATCAAATGACAGAGAAATTTGCACAGGATAATGTTAAATTACAGAGGATAGAAGGCACTTTACATAATATCTCAATTTTAAAAGCTATTCAATACTAGCAGTTTGTCTCTGGGTGATAGGATTGTGGGTGACTTTGAGTTTATGTTTTATACTTATTTTGAATTTTGTAATTTTCTACTTAAAGGGGTGTAATTCTTGTAATTACATAATAACTTTATTACAGTAATGGATGACTTGAAACTTTATAAAGAGGTCTTGAATTTGTTGCTGTTGAGAGTTAGTGCTTCATAGAATGACTTACTAAGGAGAGAACATGAATGAGAACAGTAAAAACCATTTTTAGTCTTTAAAATAATAATTATTTGCAATTAAATAATTAACAAGTAAAATTGCCTTTCTTTCTAAAATTAATTCCATGCATAGTGCATATACATAAATNACCTTGGGGAGCTTTCTGGGTGGGGCCTTCCATGACTGCATATGTGATGAACCTTTTGAACTATATATATTAAATCAGATGAGTTACCAAATTACAGACACCCCGCTACTCTCACTTTCTGTCTCTGCCCTGGAAGTTTGCAGTAGGTTCTGATAGGTACGGGTTAATAGAAGGAGGAAGCCTCGTCTGCAGCAATAGCTTCCTGGAGTGACTTCAGGATTTTGAATCTTTGACTTTTCTGACTCCTGAGAATCTTGGACACGTTAGCTGCTTCCAAACTGGTCATGGGCTTTCAGGTGACTGTGTGGTTGGAGACATGGCAGGAAGTCTCTTGCCGAAAGTTTTCTTACATACCCCAAACGAAAAAAGTATACATCTCTGATATTAACTCCAAATGAAAAAAGTACGCGTCTCTGATATTAACTCAGTCAGGTTCTCTAAACACTTGCAAGAGATATGTTATATATAAACAAAAGAAGAAGGGACCCAGGAGGTGACTGTTTGGTGGGTCTGCTTGTACATCATTAGACATTTACGTTAGGGGCTGTGTTCTCATGGTCTTGGTTAAATTACATAAACTTTTTGAATCTTAAAGTTCACATCTATAAAGTAAAGCTGTTGGGGGTAGTGGCCTGTTGTCATTCCCCAGCTGTGGAGTATTGTATTTTCTTAAAATAAACTTACTTATTTATTTATTTGGCTGTGCTGGGTCTTCATTGCTTTGTGAGGGCTTTCTCTAGTTGTGAGGAGTGGGGGGCCACTTTCTGGTTGCGGTATGTGGGATTCTCACTACTGCGGCTTCTCTTGTTGTGGAGTATGGGCTCTAGGGTGTGTGGACTCAGCAGTCGTGGCCTGTGGGCTCTAGACCACAGGATCAGTACTTGTGGCGCATGAGCTTAGTTGCTATACAGCATATAGGATCTTTCTGGACCAGGGGTTGAACCTATGTCCCCTGCATTGGCAGGCGGATTCCTATCCACTGTCCCCACCAGGAAAGCCCAGGTTATATAGAGTTGTAAATTTGTGGGTCTTCACTACATACATGATATTTGAAGCTTTGAGTCGGGATGAGATCAACTGTTGGCTGAATTTAGATAGAAAAGGGAGGAGGGCTGGAGACCTAGCCTGAGATCCAACATTTGCACTTGGGTGGAAGAGGGGAAATAGGAGAGAGACCATGGCCTGTTGCCCGTGGCCTCCATTGAGCAAGTCTGTGTCTGTGCACTGCTCTTCGTTTAAGTTGAGAGGCAGTCTGTGTTGTGTGAATTTATTCCGCATCTACATATAATACATCAGGGTTAATAAATGGCTTTTGAAACATAATGCTCATTCTCTCAAGGTGCTGAGAGAGGAAAGCTCTCTTTGGTGACCTCTGCTTCCCTGCTTCTTCTGCTGCCAAGTTCATGGTTGTCTGCAATGCCAACACCTTCAAGTGGCAGCCACCCTCTAGACCCCCACATTCTTTGGGGTAGGCTGGTCGTGTTGAATGTTGATCATGAATCCGTTTTGTTTATAACAAGAACCTGTTTTTGTCTACGGTACTTGTTATTGTACTTGCATAATTAAAATGTTATGTAATCTGATTAAATGTGAGCATTATTTTTCTATAGAAATATGCTAAATACTTTGGAAAGCCTCCAAAGGCAAGCCTCTAAGAAGAATGTTGTTAAGTTAGATATGGTCATGGCAATCTAAAGGATTGCAGGATTAAACATCTATAAGGATTGCAGGATTAAACTTCTATAAGGATTTTTTAGCTTGCATCTTGAGAGTCTTTGAGTTTGTACTCCACTCTAATAAAAAAGGGTAATTGGAAGTTGAGGATGATGGTTTGTTTTTTTTTTTTTTGGGGGGGGGGGGTGGTTTGTGTGAGAATGATAGCCTAACCGTCAATCTGGAAACTCATCGTTCATGAAAAAGACATTGACCCTACATCAGGAAGTTGATAAAAGAAAATGCATCACGTTAATCTCAAATGAAATGGCCAAGGTGGGGTGTGTGTGTGTTTATGGGCTGCTGCTTAAATCAGCCTTGTTAATTTCTAAACCAATTATTAACCTATTACCTCGGTTAAGTGGGGTTTTACTGCATGAACTTTATAAACATCAGTTTTACAGTATGTGTCAAAAAACTTCAAACTAGTTATGTCCTACCGTCTAGGACTTGATTCCCCAAAAAACAGTTTTATAAAAATTTCAAGGATATTTATTGCTTTAGTATTTATAACATAAAAATTTGGTGCAGTCTACATGTAATATGGTGAAAAGGTGGTTAAATTGTGACATGTACACGTAGAAGACTGTCATACAGTGATTAGGCCTCTGAGTTTCGAAGAACATCAAATGACAGAGAAATTTGCACAGGATAATGTTAAATTACAGAGGATAGAAGGCACTTTACATAATATCTCAATTTTAAAAGCTATTCAATACTAGCAGTTTGTCTCTGGGTGATAGGATTGTGGGTGACTTTGAGTTTATGTTTTATACTTATTTTGAATTTTGTAATTTTCTACTTAAAGGGGTGTAATTCTTGTAATTACATAATAACTTTATTACAGTAATGGATGACTTGAAACTTTATAAAGAGGTCTTGAATTTGTTGCTGTTGAGAGTTAGTGCTTCATAGAATGACTTACTAAGGAGAGAACATGAATGAGAACAGTAAAAACCATTTTTAGTCTTTAAAATAATAATTATTTGCAATTAAATAATTAACAAGTAAAATTGCCTTTCTTTCTAAAATTAATTCCATGCATAGTGCATATACATAAATCAAATTACTATTCATTTGTATAATAAAGATTATAATATATTAATACTTACAGAAATAAAGCCACTTTGGTCTTCATAATTGCTGTTAATCTTTCATAATAATCTTTATAATAACCAAGATAGTCAAAATAGAATTTTCCTCATTTTGAAAATAAACAGTCTCAGAAATGGTTGTTTCCCTGGCCCCAAATTACATGGTTGGTAATGGTAGATTTTGAACCCAGATTTTCTGATTCTGAATCTCTTGGTCTTTCTGCTCCTGAAACTGCTTCCTGGTGTTTTCTTAGTCCAGTTACATATGGAAAGAAGGGGTGATGGGAATCTGGCTTGAAAGTCCTGCTTGTTGGTAGAAGGCGAGATAAACTGGGTGAGGAAGAGGTTTTTCTCTTTGAAACAGAAACTTGAGACCGTGTTTTCCCAAATGGGTGTGTATGTAGGGTGCAGGAAATAAATATTAGAACTGTTAATAAGCTCTTGGGGCTTCCCAGGTGGCTCAGTGGTAAAGAATCCGTCTGCCAAGCACATTGGGTTGGGAAGATCCCCTGGAGTAGGAAACGACAGCCTGCTCATGTTGTTGCTGGGATAATCCCATGGACACAGGAGCCTGGCAGGCCACAGTCCACATGGGTTTGCAGTCAGACGTGACTGAAACGACTGCGCATGTAAGCACGCATGTTAATACACTATGAAGAAATAAACTGAAATTTACTAACATTAAACATTGGGGTTGACTGGGCCCTTGCCTGGGGTCCTGGGTCTGAGCATGTGTCCCGCTAAGAACCCAGCCCTCCTGGGGATTGTGGGAGCCTTCCACAGCCCAGAACGTGGGGCGGGGCTGTTACACCAATTTGCTTTCCCCCTATTGTGACATTCTGTGTTTAATTAGTAGACTTACAGATTAGGTTAACTAGTTTTAATTAAAGCAGCAGCTACAAACTTGACACTTGGTTTGCAAAGATGCCTAAAGAACTGTGGTATGAAGGTGACATTGGTGATACAAACACAAATGGGCTGTAAAGGATTGGCAGAGTGAAGGCTCTTCTCTGTACATGCTACTGTCAACTTAGAAATCAGCTGAAAAGTGAATTCTGTGTGAGAAAGTTCAGTTATCTTTTTGTGGACTCACTGTGCAGCTCCATAGACCCCTGAAGTGGAGGAGATGGTGCTGATGGCCAGCACTAGGAGTGTTCTGAGTACTTAAAGGGAGCAGTGGATGGTGTCCACTGGAGTTAAATGTCATTTGCATGCAGTTCAGTTTCTTTTGTAATTTTTTCTAGTCAGCATCCATTTATGGGATATCTCACATGTACCAGGCACCATGCTACTGTGATGAAAAAGACAGTTCCCTTAAGCAACTCACTGTCCAAAAAGGTCTCAGTCTTGCTCTAAAATTATAGAATGAGAGTTTTTTTAGTTGTCAAGGATTCGTGGAGTATCTCTTGCAATCCTGCTACTGCTCAGGTGAGGACATCTCTGCTGTGCTTTCCACAGTCAGAACCTAGGCACCATCGGAGTCCCTCCCCTGACTTGGCATCACCAGTCTTCATGTATGACATCCAGTTTCTCCTTTTTCATTTGTCTCTTTGCAATGACCTTCTCAAGCCTGCTTCTCTAACTGGCTTTTTTTGCCCCTCGGCATAGCTGATACACTCCAGCCTGAAAAAAACCTTTCACTTTAAGCTTCAAATCATATAAAATGGGAAAATTTTCTTCAAAAGAAGTTGTGAGTGAGGATGAACCTCTCTTTATTGCTTCTAGTTTGAATGCAGATGTCTTTGCTGGCTAATGAGACTAATAGAAATCATAGCATCGTAGGCAACAGAAAGAAGAGTGCCACCGTGGTGGTGTCATCGGACATCACCTTTCCCTTCTGACATCTAGCACAGATCTGCACTGCCTGTGCGTGAGTCAGGCTTCAGTCATACACAGTGTGCTGGTCATTTTTAAGTACGTGCCTGAAAGAACCCCAAGAAGTACCACTTTGTAAATATTAAGAACATAGTGTATAGTTTAGGCTCAAATTGTCAGAAAGATCTCCTGGAGGAGGAAATGGCAATGCACTCCAGTATTCTTGCATGGAGAATCCCACGGACAAAGGAGCCTGGCGGGCTACAGTCCATGGGGTCTGTTCTTGCTCAGACACAACAGAGCAACTAAGCACACATTATAATCAAAGCAGGCTGATTAAATGTTTTATCTGTTCCTGTGCAGTGTTCTCGAGCAAGTGAAACAGATCAAAGAGGAGGCTCTCCCATTTAAAAATCAGCAGACTCTCCTTATATTTGTAACTGAATTATTTTTGTAATAATTGGTGAGAGCAATGTGATGTGAAAGTTTGCTGTATCTCAACCACCCTCACCCTCGATTTTAGTGGTGATGGTGGGATATTATATAGATAGAGCTGCTAAAAAGTAGGATTTCCCTAAAAGTATTAAAAGTGAAGTCATAATGTTCACAGTCATCATTTATGGCAAATTAGGAGTAAAAGAAGAGTTCCACTGTTTTCACATTTCTGTATAGGAAAGCTTCAAGAAGTAAAGAAAAATAGGAAGAAAAAAATTATCCATAGCTTCATCATTAAAATAAAAGTTCTGCTTTAAGAATACCTTTTAAAGTAACATATTGGTGATTATTGTATGCAGTCGAATGGCCAGTGCTAAATCATACAGAGTATGTTGAACAGGAGCATCCATGCGAGTGGGGAGGGCTGACACCTGCGTTACCCTTTTGCTGCTGCTGCTGCTAAGTCGCTTCAGTCACGTTCAACTCTGTGCGACCCCATAGACAGCAGCCCGCCAGGCTCCCCCATCCTTGGGATTCTCCAGGCAAGAACACTGGAGTGGGTTGCCATTTCCTTCTCCAGTGCATGAAAGTGAAAAGTGAAAGTGAAGTCGCTCAGTCGTCCCCAACTCTTAGCGACCCCATGGACTGCAGCCCGCCAGGCTCCTCCATCCATGGGATTTTCCAGGCAAGAGTACTGGAGTGGGGTGCCATTGCCTTCTCCCACGTTACCCTTTTAGTACTTGTTATTTTCTTTAACATGAAGTCACTCAGTCGTGTCCGACCCTTTGCAACTGCATGGACTGTATAGTCCATGGACTTCTCCAGGCCAGAATACTGGAGTGGGTAGCTGTTCCTTTCTCCAGGGGATCTTCCCAACCCATGGATCGAACCCAGGTCTCCGGCATTGCAGGCAGATTCTTTACCAGCTGAGCCACCAGAGTTATTTTCTTGGAAATAGGCAAAAGTGACTGTAAAAAAATGCTTTGAGGAAATGGAAAACTAACACAGGGATAAAAATAGTGCAGAGACATGTATTAGGAAGATGATTTCACCACAGTGTTTTGAAACTGGGGTGGATCATTTCGGTTTAGCAGTGCAGGTTAGAGCTATTCCTCCCCTCTGCTCACTCCATTGAGAAGAGCCTCAGTTGTGACATGAGGCTTATAGAAATGTGGCTCAGTTGCTGGCAGGTTGTGGAGGCATCAACCAATTGTAGTGGTTGTGGGGACAGAGTGCAGTGTTCTCAGTGAAACTGGTTTCCTTGACCTTTTCCTTTTATATACGTGGCTCTTCAGGTTTTCAAGCAAGTGGTGTGTGCATTAAGTACTTCCTGTTGAGGAAATGGAGGCGGTGTGGCGAGCTCTATGGGGATAGAGATGAGACCCGATTGTAGCGAGCAAACTTCAGATGATTTCAAGTTCAACGTCTGTGTCCCTGTTGATTTACCTGCTTTGTAACATCAACAGCTCAAAAGCCAGATGCTTATGTGACTAGCTCTGTTGGGCTTTACTGAGTACTTGCTTTCTGGGTGTTTAACAATCATGCTCATTGTGGCCGAGCAGTTTATTTTGAAAAGAGATGATTTTGTGGTCTTTTTAAATGTTTTATAAATAAACTTGATTTAAATCATAATATGACATTGTCCCATTGTCTGTAAAACCCATCTCTTTGGCAATGTGCAGTACAATATTTACATAATTTAGTTATATAGGATGTTATTGTAAATTTGAGGTATTTTTATGTTGGTTAAAAAAATTAACAAGAAACAAAAGTTGCCTTTTTTTTTTTTAACGTCACACAATTCTTTGGGTTTTAACGTGTAGATTTGTGTAACTGTTCCCCCAGCCTCAGAATGTTCCTTCATTCCCTCGCCACATGTGAATCCTGGAACCATTGTTCATCCCTGTAGTTTTGTCTTTGCAAAGGTGTCATTTAAATGGAAGCGTCGTTGTTGTTGTTGAGTCACTCAGGTGTGTCCGACTCTTTGTGTCCCCACGGACTGTAGCCTGCCAGTTGCCTCTGTCCATGGAATTCTCCAGGCAGCAATACTAGAGTGGGTAGCCATTCTCTTCTCCAGGGATCTTCCTGACCCTTGAATTGAACTTGGGTCTCCCGCATTGCAGGCATGTTCTTAGCCATCTGAACCACCAGGAAAGCCCAAATGAAGGCATGTAGCATGTCTTGATGCTGGCTTCGTTTGTGCAATAGAATGCCTTTGAAGTCGTCATCCAAGTTGTTGTGGGTATTGTTCAGTTCAGTTCAGTCGCTCAGTCGTGTCTGACTCTTGGCAACCCCACGGACTATGGCCTGCCAGGCTCCTCCGTCCATGGCTTTCCCAGGCAAGAATACTGGAGTGGGTTGCCATTTCTTCTCCAGGGGGTCTTCCCGACCCAGGGATCGAACCCAAGCCTCCCTCATCACGGGCAGATGCTTTACCGTCTGAGGCACCAGGTATTATTAGTATGTTCCTTTTTAATAGCTGAGTAGGATTCCAGCTATTAAGAGCATTTGGGTTATGCTGGTTTTCAGGTTTTACAAGTAAAGCTGCTCTGAATTTTTGTGTCTTTACATGGACATACACTTTCCTTTCTCTTTGATAAACATCTAGGAGTAAAATGGCTGTGTTATTTTGTAGGTGTCTATTTAACTTTNCCAACTCTTAGCGACCCCATGGACTGCAGCCCGCCAGGCTCCTCCATCCATGGGATTTTCCAGGCAAGAGTACTGGAGTGGGGTGCCATTGCCTTCTCCCACGTTACCCTTTTAGTACTTGTTATTTTCTTTAACATGAAGTCACTCAGTCGTGTCCGACCCTTTGCAACTGCATGGACTGTATAGTCCATGGACTTCTCCAGGCCAGAATACTGGAGTGGGTAGCTGTTCCTTTCTCCAGGGGATCTTCCCAACCCATGGATCGAACCCAGGTCTCCGGCATTGCAGGCAGATTCTTTACCAGCTGAGCCACCAGAGTTATTTTCTTGGAAATAGGCAAAAGTGACTGTAAAAAAATGCTTTGAGGAAATGGAAAACTAACACAGGGATAAAAATAGTGCAGAGACATGTATTAGGAAGATGATTTCACCACAGTGTTTTGAAACTGGGGTGGATCATTTCGGTTTAGCAGTGCAGGTTAGAGCTATTCCTCCCCTCTGCTCACTCCATTGAGAAGAGCCTCAGTTGTGACATGAGGCTTATAGAAATGTGGCTCAGTTGCTGGCAGGTTGTGGAGGCATCAACCAATTGTAGTGGTTGTGGGGACAGAGTGCAGTGTTCTCAGTGAAACTGGTTTCCTTGACCTTTTCCTTTTATATACGTGGCTCTTCAGGTTTTCAAGCAAGTGGTGTGTGCATTAAGTACTTCCTGTTGAGGAAATGGAGGCGGTGTGGCGAGCTCTATGGGGATAGAGATGAGACCCGATTGTAGCGAGCAAACTTCAGATGATTTCAAGTTCAACGTCTGTGTCCCTGTTGATTTACCTGCTTTGTAACATCAACAGCTCAAAAGCCAGATGCTTATGTGACTAGCTCTGTTGGGCTTTACTGAGTACTTGCTTTCTGGGTGTTTAACAATCATGCTCATTGTGGCCGAGCAGTTTATTTTGAAAAGAGATGATTTTGTGGTCTTTTTAAATGTTTTATAAATAAACTTGATTTAAATCATAATATGACATTGTCCCATTGTCTGTAAAACCCATCTCTTTGGCAATGTGCAGTACAATATTTACATAATTTAGTTATATAGGATGTTATTGTAAATTTGAGGTATTTTTATGTTGGTTAAAAAAATTAACAAGAAACAAAAGTTGCCTTTTTTTTTTTTAACGTCACACAATTCTTTGGGTTTTAACGTGTAGATTTGTGTAACTGTTCCCCCAGCCTCAGAATGTTCCTTCATTCCCTCGCCACATGTGAATCCTGGAACCATTGTTCATCCCTGTAGTTTTGTCTTTGCAAAGGTGTCATTTAAATGGAAGCGTTGTTGTTGTTGAGTCACTCAGGTGTGTCCGACTCTTTGTGTCCCCACGGACTGTAGCCTGCCAGTTGCCTCTGTCCATGGAATTCTCCAGGCAGCAATACTAGAGTGGGTAGCCATTCTCTTCTCCAGGGATCTTCCTGACCCTTGAATTGAACTTGGGTCTCCCGCATTGCAGGCATGTTCTTAGCCATCTGAACCACCAGGAAAGCCCAAATGAAGGCATGTAGCATGTCTTGATGCTGGCTTCGTTTGTGCAATAGAATGCCTTTGAAGTCGTCATCCAAGTTGTTGTGGGTATTGTTCAGTTCAGTTCAGTCGCTCAGTCGTGTCTGACTCTTGGCAACCCCACGGACTATGGCCTGCCAGGCTCCTCCGTCCATGGCTTTCCCAGGCAAGAATACTGGAGTGGGTTGCCATTTCTTCTCCAGGGGGTCTTCCCGACCCAGGGATCGAACCCAAGCCTCCCTCATCACGGGCAGATGCTTTATCGTCTGAGGCACCAGGTATTATTAGTATGTTCCTTTTTAATAGCTGAGTAGGATTCCAGCTATTAAGAGCATTTGGGTTATGCTGGTTTTCAGGTTTTACAAGTAAAGCTGCTCTGAATTTTTGTGTCTTTACATGGACATACACTTTCCTTTCTCTTTGATAAACATCTAGGAGTAAAATGGCTGTGTTATTTTGTAGGTGTCTATTTAACTTTCTAAGGAAATTTCAAGCCATTTTCCAGAGTTAACTGAATCAATTTGCATTCGCTCCAGCAGTGCATGAAAGAGAGTTTCACGTGCTTGGCATCTTTGGCAGCACTTAGAATTGTCAGTACTTTTATTTTAGCCATTTTAGGAGATGTGTAATCTTGTCTCTGATTTTAATTTGCATTTCTGTCATGTTGAGCATTTTTTCTTGTGCTTCCTTGAAGCTTACCTGCAGCTTTTGTCATGTGCTTACTTGTAACCATTTGTATGTCCTTTCTGGTGAAGGGTCCATTCAAGTCTTTTGCCCGTTTTTAATTGGGTTGTTGTCTTGTCTTTGCTTAGTTTTGGAGGTGTTTGGTTTTTTTTTTTTTTTTGGTTTTTAACGTATTCTGGATACAAATCCTTCGTTGAACATGTGATTTGCAAATACTTTCCCCAGTCTGTTCCTTACTTTTTCATTCTGTATTAATAGTATCTTTTTCAGAGCAAGAATCTTTAATTTTGAAGAAGTGCAGTCTATCTTTAAAATTTTTTTGGTGGATCATTCTTATGAACTGCCTTTGCATTGTGGTCAAGAATCAACTGGCTCTATTTGCACGGGTCATTTTCTTCATTACTTCCTGTTTCCCTTAGGTTCCCTTTCTTAAATCCAGACACAAAGGTGGGACTTTAGAATGGGCAGTGTGTTTCTCATGACTGCCTTCATTCTGAAACAAGAGGCATGAAGACAGAATGCAGACAGCAATAGATGTTTTACCTTCACATCTCCAGAGCCATTGGTCCGCAGATTAGAGAGGAAGAAAGGTTCCTTTCCCCAGAGGTTTAGTGACTGTGGTCCCTTCTGCCTGCCACCACCTTATGATTGCCAAGAAGCAAGGAAATGGAAACAAAGAAGAAAAATGGGAAATTTCCCTATTCTCTTCAGGGTTAGGAATCCCCTTTCCAGCTTCTTAAGATGGGACATAAAAGGATTTGCAGATTTGCTTCCTCTGTCTACATCCTGGTGATCACTTCCGGGTGTCTGATTGCCTTGAGTCCAGGCTGGGGCGTTTTGGAAGAAAATACAGAGAAACTCCATCAGTGGTTTGGTGATATTTTGAGTTTAGCACTTCCCCCCATTCTGCCATCATTGTGTATTTTTCAGAGCCCTTAAATATCTGTTTCATGTCTTCTGTCCAGGTGTTAGAGCTGCATTCAGGGGAGAGAATGAGAGGCATGTGCTTCAGTCATCTTACCTGGAACCAATGCCCCTCTATGTTGTCTTTTAAATACAGAATTTGAAGTAATGTTTTGCACAAGTTGCATAAATCTTGAAACAATAGCTATTGTCTAGACATAAGTTTTTGTAGACTTTTTTTCTTAAGTCATTGTCTTGGCTGAATTGATTTGCATTTGTAAATATGAGAACAAAGTGGAAACCTTCCAGCTTTTTGGAAATTCTGTGTTAAGATTGCAGTGGGCTCTTTGTGTTGCTCCTTTTCCCTACTGAAAAACTGACAATTGAGGGTAAACCTTTCAGTTCCATGTGCCAGTTTACGTTTAGTGTCATTTGATTTTTGTTGCAGGAAAACACCTGGCTGCACCTGGGAAGCCTGGAGTCATTCACTGATCTGTTTACCTTGTAGCTCTTACCTTTGTTACATCAAGAATTGATTTTAAGTCCTCAATGAGCCAGTAGTCACTCTGAGCCTCTTGCATAAGCTTTTAAGAGGATTTAGGGAAGTCCGAAAAAGAGGGGCTAATTATTAATACATTTGTTCTCTACTGACTTTAAAAAAATGTGGACTAAATATAATTATCCAGACAGCTGGTGAAAAACAAATATAGCTCAGTAGATTCCTAGTGGAAACAACTACATGGTCTGGAAATTAGCTAATTTATTTAAAGTAATTATTTATCAGTAGAAATTCAATAAAAATTAGGGAGGAATCAACTGTAGGTGATCATAAATATCTTGAAATCAACCTCAAGGGGCCATGTTAATGGGGTCACAGCGGGATATAGAAGTAGACAATTAGAATGGCCAAGTTGAAGGTAATTAAGACTAACTCATGTGGCATTTAAATGATAGAATGACAGTAGTGTATGAAGATGAAAGATAGCTGAAAAATTGTATGATATCTCTTTATAAATATGTCACATTAGTTATTATTAAGTAAGTGAGTAAGTATTGGTTGCTAAGTTGTGCCCGACTCTTTGCGACCCCGTGGACTGTGGCTCACCAGGCTCCTCTGTCCATGAGATTTTCCAGGCCAGGATACTGGAGAGGGTTGCCATTTCCTTCTCCAGGTGATCTTCCCGACCCAGGGATCGAACCCCAGTCTCCTGCACTGCAGGCAGGTTCTTTACCAACTGAGGTACAAGGGAAGCCATTACTGGTGTCTTTATGCTTTTAGCATCTGCTTTCCACAAAATGGTCAAGTCTTAAAGCTGGATCTTGAATATTGCCTCCCTTAGTGCTTGCATTAAACCCGGCCCATGATTTTTATAGCTCCTACATACCTCGCAAAAATGCTCTTTACCACTTATAAAAGGTACAGTTAATTTTTAGTATTTAATTAGGACTTCTCAGTCCTCTCCTTCTGAGAATTGTGTCCCATTCGATGAGGCAGTATTAGAGCTGAAAGGTTAAGAGCAAATCTCAGTGGCTGGAGCACACGAGTTGAAGCCTAAGCACGGGTCTCCTCTGTGCCTGTCTGCACACCGTGCAGGGATAATCCCATGTCATCCTCAGTAGGACCCTGTGAAGTTGGTCCTCATTTGGAGGGGGGAAGCCTTGCTTTACTCTTAACCTTTCAGCTGTAAGAGTGCCTTGTTGAATGGGACAAAATTCTCAGAAGGAGAGGATAGAGAAGTCCAAATTAAATACTAAAAATTAACTATACATTTTTATAAGTGATAAAGAGCAATTTTCCTAGGTATGTAGGAGCATTAATCATGGGCCGGGTTTAATGATTAACCAGCTTAAACCAAAATAAGAATCAGAACAGTCTCGGCTTTATGATTCATTATGTCGTCAGGACATTTTTTCTGCCAATTTTCCCCCTGTCAGCTTGATGTAAGTAACCACTTTTTATCACCACCCTTTTCCTGAGTACGTGTCTTCAGGAGAATTGTGCCATTAATCCAGTGCCAGAGGACTGAATCCAAAGGAAGATTTAGAAGAGTTGAGAGGAAGCAAGAATTTGGTGCTTTTTTCATATGGGACATTTAGGGTCCTGATTGCTTAATCTTTTAAACTTCTTGAATGAGATTATGGAGATGGGTCCTTACTGTATTCAAGAGATGTTTCTTTCTCTCCATCTTCCTTCCCTCTCACCCAAATTAAGTGTCATACACCAGTTGGTTGAGTTTATACTTCTGAGAGAGAATAAGACCCTTAGGGATTGAGGAATGGTGTTAACATCCTGTCCAGATGGATATTTGTGCCTGAGTGTTCATGTTTATACATATTTTTCTTTGTGAATGTACAGGCAGCAGCCAACTCAGAATCAGCCAGACAACTTGTGTGGTATTCTTCCTTTTTATGAACAGTTTCAGTTGATAACTAAACACAGATAAGAACCCTCTTTAATGCCCACAGAGTTGTTTTGCTCTTTTTTGGTAAGTGACTTCATAGTTATACGCAAATGACACACTAAATCATTGGAAATGGGGGAAGTCTTAAAAGTGGTCAAAATTTAGGGGCTGTCAGAATTTTCTTCTTTACTTAAAGTCTAAACGCTTATTTAAATAGTATTTTATCCACGTTGCATAGGCAAAGGATGAATAGTTGAGATTTGGATTTTATTTCCCTTATAAGCAGTTGATCTTAAGTAGAGGCATTTGGCTGTGGAACTGAGAAAGGAGAATGTTCTCTGTGGCATCTTTTAGTGAAGCTGAAAGTGTCCCACATTCACCTTCCATTCACATTGTACCATTAGTGAGAATTTCTGAGTAATTCTCAGAAAACCAGGCCACATGATTCCTGTTCTTTTGGAACCATTGATATCGTTGGGAGATACATATGAAATATATATATATATATACTATACAAAACACATATATGCAAAATCTATGCATAAACCAAGGAAGGTGCAGCTTAATTATAATTCCTTGGAAAATCTTGTAACAGCTTCAGTTCAGTTCAGTTGCTCGGTTGTGTGCGACTAAAGTTTGCAACCCCATGAACCTCATCACGCCAGGCCTCCTTGTCCATTACCAACTCCTGGAGTCCACACAAACCTATGACCGTTGAGTCTGTGATGCCATCCAACTATTTCATCCTCTGTCATCCCCTTCTCCTCCTGCCCTCAATCTTTCCCAGCATCAGGGTCTTTTCCAATGAGTCAGCTCTTCACATCAGGTGGCCAAAGTATTGGAGTTTCAGCTTCAGTATCAATCCTTCCGATGAATGTTTAGGACTGGTCTCCTCTAGGACGGACTGGTTGGTTCTCTTTGCAGTCCAAGGGACTCTCAAGAGTCTTCTCCAACACCACAGTTCAAAAGCATCAATTATTCGGTGCTCAGCTTTCTTTATAGTTCAACTCTCACATCCACACATGACCACTGGAAAAACCATAGCCTTGACTAGACGGACCTTTGTGGACAAAGTAATGTCTCTGCTTTGAACATGCTGTCTAGGTTGGTCATAACTTTCCTTCCAAGGAGTAAGCATCTTTTAATTTCTTGGCTGCAATCACCATCTGCAGTGATTTTGGAGCCCAGAAAAATAAAGTCAACTTAGCTGAGCTCAAAATGTGAATTCTAACTCTGTAGCCTTTTTCTTGCTCACTTGGACTACTGGTTTACCATCCCATTCTACCCTTCCCATAAGTGGTTCATTTTACACATTACTCCCATGATTTCTGTACAAAAAAAGCACATGAAAATGTGTCCCACTTAAAACATCCAGGGCTCCTCACAGCCTGTGGGAGAAAGTCCAGCATTATTCATTTGGTCTTCCAGCCCTCTGATGGGAATCTGGACAACCACATCCTCTACTGCTTCCAGCTTTGAACCTGGTACTTCTTTTTTTCCCTTTAACTTTTTTTTTTTTTTTAATTGGAGGATAATTGCTTTAGAATGTTGTGTTGGTTTCTGCCGAATCGGCAGTAAGTATACATATGTCCCCTCCCTCTTGAACGTTTCTCCCACCTCCACCCAGTTCTACCCCTCTGGTTGTCCCAGAGCACTGGGCTGAGCCCCCTGTGTCATGCAGCAACTTCTCACTAGCTCTCTGTGTTACACATGGTAAGGTGTATGTTTCAGTGCTACTCTCTCAGTTTGTCTGCCTTCTCCTCCCCCCGCTGTGTCCCCAAGTCTTGAACCTGGTACTTCTGACATACCATGCTGTCGGTCTCACCTCAGGGTGCGGTTCCCTTTGGCACTTTTCTACCTCCTCGTTCTGTAAGATTTTACCCAGGAGACGACTTCATTGTAGGCAGATGCTTTACCATCTGAGCCACCAGGCAAAGTCTTAATGCATCTGTTTCCTCAAGCCTGATTCAGAACGTGACCCATGGTGGATACCATCCCCAGCTCTCTGGTGTGTGTTAAAGCAGCGTTGCGTGAATGATGGAGTTACCTTTTTAGGTAATGGGCTCCCATCACTGAAAATGTTCTAGGCAGGAGCTGAGAGGGCACTGTTACTCAGAAGTTTCTCTCTCATTTTGGCATTTTCCTTGATACATTTAGTTAGCTTTTTTTAAATTTAATTTTTCATCTCTTATTTATCTTTGGCAGTTAAATAAGTAAAACCTTTCTAGTAACTGTTGTTGTTTAGTGGCTAAGTCACATCTGACTGTTTGTGACCCCATGGACTGTAACCTGCCAGGCTCCTCTGTCCGTGAGGTTTTCCAGGCAATAATACTGGAGTGGGTGGCCATTTCCTTCTCCAGGGAATCTTCCAGAACCAGGGATGGAACCCACAGTTCCTGCACTGGCAGGCAGACTCTTTACCACTGAGCTACCAGGGAAGTACTTCTAGTAATTGGCATTATAGTAATAGCTACAAAATGCCTAATATATACCTTAGCAGTAATTTTTCCAACAATGCTAGAAAGAGAACGATAGTATTACTTTCATCTTACAGATGTAGGAACCGACATCAGAGTGAAGGAAATTAGTCTGCGGGAGGTTTTACCTCCAGTTAGTAATTCTGAGAACCAAGATTCAGATCTAGGTTTTAATGTAGACGTTACATGCATTTCACTATGCCGTTTTGCCCATAAAGAAAACGCATGTTTGTGTAATGATTAAGCATAGAGCGGGGAGTCCATAGTTGTCTGGTGGTAGTGGCTTGATAGTAGGCTTGTTGTTAGTTTGGCAAAAGTGTTCTAAATAGAAAGAAATACTTTTTTTTTTTTTTAAGAAGTGAACAGAGATAAAAGTGGAAATAGATTATATTCTGTTTAGCTTCTTCATTTGGATTTCATTTCTAGCTTCGAACAAAAGCTGTACCTTGAGTTAAGATGGAGAAGGTAATCCTGACTTTTCTGTAGTCAAGACAGGAGTCCCCTCCCCCACACCATCCAAGCTCCATGGAATTATTCTGTTTTTGTTAGACATAATCCATGGCACGTTATGCTAGCTATTTTGGTGGTGGGGGAGGAGGAAGGGGGCAATACTATTTCTACAAGAATAATGTAATGTGTCTCACGTATGTCAAGCAAGTCACTGTAAAGCAACTATACCTTTAAAAAAAATTACAGCAGTATCAAGGAAAATAAGAATGCTGTTACATTTAAATCTCTGTGTGATTCTCTGAGATTAGTTTAGATCAAAGGCCTCCAAATTGAATCTTACCTAACAATTCACCAGCTTACAAAACACAATGAAGCTTTTTATAAACAGCTTGTGTTTTGGCATGTTATCGATGTGTAGCTTTCCAGTCCCGCTTGCACACCGCCCCACACGTCTGCTCTCCGGGGCTTATTCTGGTAGCCCCTCTCACTCTCCCCACTCAGCTTCCAGAGTAGACCAGAAATTTCAAGAGCCAGATGTGTTGTGTCCAAAGAGAAAAAAATTTAGAAAAGATTTACTTTGATTTAAAAAGATTGTTTAATAAGAAAATAGAATGTGTGACTTAGATGAAAAAAGAGAGAATCAGGAAATACGGTTTAATACTGTACATCTAGTTGAAATGGCTTTTTTTTTTTTTGGCCAAATCTTACCATGTATGCTTTAAATATTCACTAGCATCTGCAGTGAAATTTGTGTTTGTCTAGTAGAAACAGAAATCTAATTAAACAGGGCTTGATTTTCTCACATCAAATGTGTGTAGGGGAACTGCTTGGATCTGGGGAGGTTTCTACCATGTCCCATGTCATTGGGCGAGTCTGGGGCTCCTTCCAGGTTTTTTTTGGTTTTTTTTTTTTCATCCTGAGGATGAGGCCTCTGTCCGCGCAACCTCAGGGCACTGTTGGTGCTCCAGCTGCGATGTCTCCAAGAGGAGGGGAAGGAAAAACTGCAGAGGGGCTTTCTGGAATCTCCTCTCTGACTTGTACTTGGAATTCCTTGGCCACCACTGTCTTCATGGAGACTCCAGTGTGGTGTTTAAGTGGGCACATTGCCAGGCCAAATAAAACCAGATTTCTATGACTAAAGCAGAAGGAGAGGGGAGTGGAAATTAGGTTTGAAAGAACTGACTCTGCCGCCAAAGGCAAACTTCATTTTTTAAGTCTTGAATCTGCCTAACCATCTTTTTCAAAGTTGGAAGGGAAACATATTACTGTTGGGATATTTTAAAGAAGTATTTCAGTTTGGGTGAAATTTTTTCCCCCAGTCCTCTGATATGCTTTTGTGAAATTCCTAATATCCTTTTATTACTCTCCAATAAGTAATCTTTTAAAATTATAAATATTAATAACCTGGGCTTAAAAATAGAGGAGGATTGATATTGTGTCCTTGAGATTAGGAGACACTTTCATGCCTTTCCTAAAGCCACATGATTTAGAAACAGTTATGAAAAGTCACGAGGTCTTTCTCTCAAAGCCTCTCCTTTATTTATGTTTTTTATTCTAACGGACCTTTTATTTTTTTTCCCTTATTGGTTATCCAGTTTAAATATAGCCATGTTTACTTGTCTGGAAAAGACCCTGATGCTTGGAAAGATTGAAGGCGGAAGGAATGAGGGACAAAAGAGGATGAGATGGTTGGATGGTGTCATCAACTCAGTGGACATTAGTTTGAGCAAACTCAGAGATGGTGAAGCACAGGGAAGCCTGGGTGCTGCAGTCCATGGGGTCACAAAGAATCAGACACAACTTAGCGACTCAGCTAAGCTGTACTGAACGTGTCTATGCCAAACATCCTTATTCCCCCATCCTTCCCCTTGGCAACCTTAAACTCATTCTCAGAACCTCTCCTTCAGATATTAGTTGTGAAAGCTCAGTCCTTCAGATCTTTAAAACTACTTAGGGTCACTGTGTTCACTGATCTGGTAGCAGATTCTGCCATGCTCTTCTGATGAACTATGTGTGGTCTTTCTTGTCGCTGGATGTTTTTGCCTGGTTAATTCTCTGCATGAAAGCTTCTACCTACACCTCTCAATCCGGGAAAATTCTGTTGATCGTTTAACATGCACTTCACTGCTCAGCCTTTTCTGCCCTCTGTGCCGTCACCTCCTGACTGGTCTCTGCTGTTCATATAACCGAGAGAAGTCCAGCAGTGATGGCTGTGGAGTAAACAGGATCCCTTGGAATGAAGCACTCCAGACTGCACCCGGCCTCCCCGGGGGAAGCACGCATCACATATCCTCCTCATTTTTTCACGTTGCATTGCAATTGCTTCTGTGCTTCTCTTGTTTTTCCATTCCTTGAGGATGGTTCCTATGTTTTGGTCATTAAAGTTATTCCTGGCATTCCTGCACAGTGTGTGGTGCTCAGCAGACATGTAATGAGGGTGGATGGGCGAGCAAGAAGAGACAGAAAGGCGGGAGCTCCCCAGTGCCCACTTTCCCTAGCTCAGCCCATGGAAATACGGGATAATGAGGTCTATATATCCCAGAGGTAAAGAGCAGGACCCCTGAGCTGGCCAGGGAGCAGCAGTATTTCCACGGCTCTTTGTCTTACTGAGTGAGCTGGCCCTCTGGCAGATACCAGGGGATCATTCAGAACTATGAAATTGTCTATCACTTGTTGTTGTTCAGTTGTTCAGTCATGTCCAACTCTTTGCGACCCGATGGACTGCAGCATGCCAGGCCTCCCTGTCCCTTACCATCTCCCAGAACTTGCTCAAACTCATGAGCAGTTGAGTAGGTGATGTCATCCAACCGTCTTATTCTCTCTCGTCCCCTTCTCCTCCCACCTTAAATCTTTCCCAGCATTTTTTCCAATGAGTTGGCTCTTCGCATTAGATCTCCAAAGTATTGGAGCTTCAGCCTCAGCATCAGTCCCTCCAGTGAGTATTCAGAATTGATTTCCTTTCAGATTGACTGGTTTGATCTCTTTGCAGTCCAAGGGACTCTCAAGAGTCTTCTCCAACACTACAGTTCAAAAGCATCAATTCTTCAGTGCTCAGCTTCTTTATAGTCCAACTCTCACATCCGTACATGACTACTGGAAAGACCATAGCTTCGACTAGATGGACCTTTGTTGGCAAAGTAGTGTCTCTGCTTTTTAATATGCTGTCTCGGTTGGTCGTAGCTTTTCTTCCAAGGAGCAAGTGTCTTTTAATTTCATGGCTGCAGTCACCATCTGCAGTGATTTTGGAGCCCAAGAAAGTAAAGTCTGTCACTGTTTCCATTGTTTCCCCATCTGTTTGCCATGAAGTGATGGGACCAGATGCCATGATCTTCGTTTTTTGAAATTTGAGTTTTAAGCCAGCTATTTCGCTCTTCTCTCTCATTTTCATCAAGAGACTCTTTAGTTCCTCTTCACTTTCTGCCATAAGGGTGGTGTCATCTGCATATCTGAGGTTATTGATATTTCTCCTGGCAATCTCGATTCCAGCTTGTGCTTCATCCAGCCCTGCATTTGTCATGATATACTCTGCATATAAATTAAATAAGCAGGGTGACAATATACAGCCTTGACGTACTCTTTCCTGATTTGGAAAATTGGGAAAGTCCATTGATTGTTCTGTGTCTGGTTCTAAACAGTTGGCTCCCTTTAAGTAATTTTTTTTTTTGCTTAATTTTCTCAGAACGTGTATAGTTGTGTCTCAGTGGCCTAAACTGTGAAAGTGGACTCATCTAGCTGTAAGGAGGCAATGAAGGATAGTTCTTTAATTAGTTGTCTTGCTTTCATCAGGTTAATTAGGGGTTCTGTTAGGAACCAGGGGAGTGGACACTGAGTAGCAACAAGCAGCCTCAGCTACATTGCTAGGTAAAGTATTATTTGACTGAATGAATGAAAATGAAGGTGACTTGATGGAGTCGAGGCTTCTGGTGCAGATTCTGCACATTTACTTTTCAGGTTCTGTACTATTGAACCTTAAAATCAGATTGATCATCTATGGGTCTAGAAAATGAAATACTTGAATTTGCTTTGTTCTCTAAATCACTGTTAGTCTATCTTTAAGCATGGTGGACTGGCCAGAATGGTAGGCTAATGAGATATGTTTTGGTTGGGGCGGGTGGTGTGTGTGTGTATGGGTATGTTTGGTATTTTACTTCCATCTATAGTACTTTCATATTTATAGATTTCCCCCCCCCCCAGAGATTTATCTGTTTTGATTTTTCACCTCTGCCCTGGTGGTGATTTTCCTAATGTGAATACTAAAATTGACAAGACATCATTTCCTAAGTGATAACATATGCATACACTATTGCCACCCCTTTTCACTATAATACTCTTGAAATACAATTTTTAAAAATTGTGAAAGTTCTATTTTGGAGCCTGCTTTGAGAATGGTACCAATTTCCAAAATTATCATCAGTTGGTGCCATAATTATTTAACTGATACTTTGATAGGATATTCATGGTGTTCTTTTTATCTTTTGGTTTCTGAGCCGAAAATCTAAAAGAAAACTGTTTCTTCATTGTCAGTGAGGCCATTTTGGAAGGGATTGCCCTGTGAACGTTCTGAAGAAAAATAATGCTGTGAGAAACCTTAAAAATAGGTTTTTGTTGGCTGCCTCTTTGGGACGATGTTCAGGTACTCTGCAGACCTTTGAAAATATGCTCTATTCCTTCATCCTGTTGCGCTGAGCATTCGGATGTTGGTTTCCCCCAATTAGCTCCACGTGAAGAATGGCCTGTTTTTATTGGTTATGTGAAGGAGTACATTCCAGGGACCCTCAGCTGCAGGATGGCCCTTGCTTCACAGCTGCTGCTCTTCCTTTGTGGAGGCTGCCAGTTGCTAAGAGAAGGCTTTGTCTGTTGCGTATAAAATGAACTTTGTTTGGACCTCCCTCAAGCAACTTAAAGTGTGTTGGAGTCCAGCTGGACATTCCTTACCAGATGATGATTTAAATGCAGGTCAAATTTAGAACTCAACTTATATTATTGTAAAAATAGATGTGGCCTTTAGAATGATGACCTCTGGTACATTTGGGGCTTTTGGATCTACTCGGCAATTTCTTGTGAATCACACAGCTGTTTTAGACTCTGAAAGGCAGTGCACAGTTAGGCTAGATCGAGCCAGTGTCCTGCTAACTTGGGATCCCACTCTTCCTGCCACACTGGTCTCTTCAGCCCATATGCATGACTTCCAGTAAATTTATGGCAAGATGAGAATATGTAGCATAGAACAGAATCTGTCTTCTGTACATTAATTTTGTTAGAGGTTTTCTAGTTTGACTCTGCAAGCTCAAGAAGACAGAAAAAAAATCTAAAAGGTTAATTTTAAGGTAATAAGACTGTTCATTATATGGTATATCGTTCAGTTTTATTTAGTTGAGTCAGACATTTCCCTCAGGGGACAGGGTAAACGTCAGCAACCCTACAGATGAGAAAGATATGACTACTGGCAGCTTTTCTCTGGGGCTGAAAGACAGTATATCAAATGATGTTTTGTACCATTTATGACATGCAAGTGAATTATTGGTTATATAGAATATGGAGTCGTTCTTTCATGTCTCATTCATCACCCCTAGGTCTAAAAGTTTACATGAAATGTGTTCAGCAGAAAAGTTAATAGGGTAGGGCTGGGGTTGGGGAGGCATTTGTTGTTAGCTTTTTTAATTATCAGAGAAGCAGACTTATTGCATGAATATATTTGAATTATTGCCTAAAATTTTTATCCAAAAAATCAAAATGGTAAGGTTAAAGTTTTAAATACTTGAGTTGTTTAGACTTCATTAAAAAATAGCCATTAAGAGGAATTTTTCTTTTCATTATGATTTAAACAGGCAAAAATCAACATTTTTTAATACAGTTAAGATTTTTGTTTGTGGACATCTCTTTTCATATAGTTTTAATGGTTATCCTCTCTACTGACACCTTTGTATGATAAAATGCAGTTTGTTTAGACCTCCCTCAAGCAGCTTAAAGGTCCCAACTGTACATTGCTCACAGAAGGGTAATTTAAATATTCTTTGAGGCTGATAAACCCCTTTTTAACGAATTAGTAGTCAACATTGAGCCTTTTGGTACATTTAGCAACATAAAATTATTATTTTGTGATCCACCTGTGTTAGTAATGTTATTATTTACATCAAAGCAAGTGTCTTTTGAAAAGAGAAAATGTGCTTGCTTTTTATTTAGAAAAGGGCAGAGTAAGTATATTGCATATACTCTGTGTTTGTGTGTGTGTGTGTGTGTGT
>SJYV01016012.1:347696-376986 GCA_006410875.1 Neotragus pygmaeus | reverse complement strand
TGCCAGTACCATACTGTCTTGATGACTGTAGCTTTGCATTATAGCCTGAAGACAGGCAGGTTGATTCCTCCAGTTCCATTCTTCTTTCTCAAGCTTGCTTTGGCTATTTGAGGTTTTTTGTATTTCCATACAAATTGTGAAATTACTTGTTCTAGTTCTCTGAAAAATACCGCTGGTAGCTTGATAGGGATTGCACTGAATCTATAGATTTCTTTGAGCAGTATACTCATTTTCATTATATTCATTCTTCCAATCCATGAACATGGTATATTTCTCCATCTATTTGTGTCCTCTTTGATTTCTTTCATCAATGTTTTATAGTTTTCTATAAACAGGTCTATTGTTTCCTTAGGTAGATTTACTCCTAAGTATTTTATTCTTTTTGTTGCAATGGTGAATGAAATTGTTTCCTTAATTTATCTTTCTGTTTTCTCATTGTTAGTGTATAAAAATGCAAGGAATTTCTGTATGTTAATTTTATATCCTGCAGCTTTACTATATTCATTGATTAGCTCTAGTAATTCTCTGGTGGAGTCTTTAGGGTTTTCTATGTAGAAGAATAGGTGAATTTAACTCAGATGACCACTGTATCTACTAATGAGGGCAGGAATCCCAAGGAAGAAATGGAATAGACATCATAGTCAACAAAAGAGTCTGAAATGCAGTACTTGGATGCAATCTAAACAACAACAGAATGATCTCTGTTTGTTTCCAAGGCAAACCATTCAATATCAAAGTAGTCTAAGTCTATGCCATGACCAGTAACACTTAATAAGCTGAAGTTCAACGATTCTATGAAGACCTACAAGACCTTTTAGAACTAACACCCAAAAAAGATGTCCTTTTCAATATAGAGGACTGGAATGTAAAAGTAGGAAGTCAAGAAACACCTGGAGTAACAGGNTAATATTTCAGACAAACCTCAACCCTAGACAGGAAAGCTGAGTGTGTTTGACAAGCTTAAAGATTAGTGTGGCTGGAGCATGTAATTGGGAACACAGTGGCTTCAAAGTTGGAAAGATCTGCTGGATTATCACACAAGGGCTTTTAGACCATGTCAAGGATTTTTAGTTTTACACCCAGGGTAATGAGAAGCCGTTGAATGGCTTTAGGCAAGGGTGTATAGTGTTTTGCAAAGGCTACTTAGTTGCAGTGTTGAGAGTACAGTAGTTAGTGGCAAGGGTAGAGGGGGCAAAATTAAAAATTATTTTACTGTAGTAAGGATTTACAGTGTGTGCTCATTTCTACCATACAACAATGTGATTCTGTTACATAGAGACACA
Organism: Neotragus pygmaeus; assembly: GCA_006410875.1. Lineage (NCBI taxonomy): Eukaryota > Metazoa > Chordata > Mammalia > Artiodactyla > Bovidae > Neotragus > Neotragus pygmaeus. The sequence continues at coordinate 375,703 of SJYV01016012.1, read as the reverse complement.
CACACATATAGTCTTTTTCATATTTTTGTCCATTATGGTTTATCACAGGGTATTGAGTATATTCATGGGGTCGCAGAGTCGGACACGACTGAGCTACTGAACTGAACTGAATTGATTGAGTATATTTCCCTGTGTTATACAGTAGGACGTTATTGTCTATTCTATTTATAACAGTTTGCTGATGCAGTTTTTCTTACTGATATTATCCTGGGATGTAAGGGAGTTGACTACTTTAAAGAAAAAGATCCTCCCTAACTAAAGCTGGAATTTTTGCTTTTTGCGTTTGGATGACCTCCTGTGCTGTTCCCAAGCAGAGCGTGAGCTCCTTAGGTCCTGAAATTTGCTCTTATTCCCTGTGATGTGCCTATAACCTTGAGCAGGGCCTACCACGGAGAACATTCTCACTAGATATTTCTGAACTGACCAATCGATGGCCTGAGAAAAATGCACTTCTGGTTTCTGCTCATCTGAGTCTGTCAGCGCCTTCTCCTCTGCCACCTGGCGGTTCGGGCTGCATTTAAATCTGTTTAATGCCCACAGGCATTGCAGCCAGGTCCACATGGACTTGTCCTTGACAACGGGCCTTTGTTTGGATACTTTGGGAATTACTGGCTACCACCAGGGCTGAGACTGAAAAGAAATGGTATATTAGTTTAATTTTTCGGGCTAGCAGCCTGATGGCACAGCGACAAGAGACTTGGCGTAAGGAACAGATGTGGATTGCTGGAAGTTTCAGGGGTGGTCAGCACGCCAGCGTCTAGGAACATGGTGTTGGTGGTATTAGTTCAGAAGTTTTACATTTCAGAATAACCATTTTTTCCCCAACAGTATAAAGGTTCAACTTGATGTTTTATTAAGAAGAAGTGAGAAGTGGGGTTGAAGGCTATATTTTTAATGTGTAATTGAGGATTCCTTTTATTCAGGATAAACCTTTGACTTTGAAGCAACTTGACAAAGCTGTTTAGTGGGGTGAGCATCGTTGAGGCAGAAGTTTTATTCTGGGATTCTGGGATATAGATCATGTTGATATCAACTCCGGTATAAATGATTTCTCTTCTCTGGTTCAGCCTTGCAGACTGTGTGACAGAGCCAGGGTCCTGCATTTGGTCTTTCTTCTAAGGGGGGATTTGAGGAAGCTATGGTGCCTCTGCCCTTCAGGTCAAGAATTGTGGATGAATCCTGAAATGTGCTTTTCCCTTGCCTTTGGTTACTAAACTTCACCAAGATGGATCTGACCGTGGCTTTAACTGTACTTGTAAAGCTTGAGATACATTTCTTCATTTTCTGTCTGATTGAAGTAGGCGTTTTCATACGTCTTCTCCCTATCTGTTGTCCCAGATGACTGGGACTGGGATTCTTTTTACTTCTGTACCCTTCTCCAGTTTGCAACTTAATTCTCATTAAAAGAGCATGTCTATGATGCCTGCCCCGTGAACTTTTCCAGCAGAAATAATTACTGAACAACTGCTTGTATGGGTACTGGGTATTTTTCTAGTCCTGTGTTTGAACAATAGAAAATTATATATTTTATGTGACTATGGACTTGTGAAGTTAAACTGATTGATCAGAGTGACTGAGGAGACCTTTATTTTTATCTGTCCAGGGACAGAGTCTTAACAGATGTAAAAAGGGAGTATTTCATTAAAGTATTACTGTGAAAAGAGCCCTCATCCGAATATAGCTCAAGTTCATATGGGAAACTTACATTATTGCTTTCTTTCTAAAACAGTGGGAAAAAATTTATGCATGTTACTGTCAGGAGATAAGCTGATATTATAAAGCCTATATAATTTAATTCCAAAGGGTTAAGATAAAATTGAAATGTATTAACAATTCAAAAATGTTAATACATCTTTAAAAAGCATCAGCTATTTTAAGATGAATATATTTCAGTTCAATATTTTTTTTTAATATTGTAGTCTTTAAATTAATATATTCAATTCCTTGCCTGTGTGTGTTAATTCCACTGAAAAACTTCCATACTCCTGATTACTGATAATGTTGACAAGCTAAGCTAAGGGAAGTCCATGGTTTAATATTTACCACACTATAAAGCACACTGGCTCTTGTTTTTAGGCATGAGTTGTCAATTTGGGTACTATGTGTGTCGGGGGGCGGTTTTGAAAATCTAGAAAATTACAGCTTTGGAAGCGATCAGTTTTAAGCCTTCCTAGTTTGGGCCCCTTTACTTTTTTGTTTGTTTGTTAGCTTTTTTGCCTTACTGTTCTAGCTAGAATTTCCAGTTGTTGTCGTTCAGTCACTAAGTCGTGTCCAGCTCTTTGTGACCCCATGGACTGCAGGATACCAGGCTTCCCTGTCCTTTATCATTTCCCAGAATTGCTGAAATTCATGCCCATTGGGTCAGTGATGCCATCTAGCCATCTCATCCTCTGTTGCCCTTTTTTCCTCCTGCCTTCAGTCTTTCCCAGTGAGTTGGCTTTTCACATCAGCTGGCCAAAGTATTGGAGCTTCAGCATCAGTCTTTCCAGTGAATATGAAGGGTTGATTTCCTTTAGGATTGGCTGTTGTGATCTCCTTGCAGTCCAAGAGAGTGATCTCCAGCACCACAATTCAAAAGCATCATTTCTTCAGTACTCAGCCTTCTTTATAATCCAACTCTCACATCCGTATATGACTACTGGAAAAACCACGTCTTGACTATACGGACCTTTGTCGGCAAAGTGATATCTTTGCTTTTTATTACGCTATCTAGGTTTGTCATAGCTTTTCCAAGGAACAAGTGTCTTTTAATTTCATGGCTGCAATCACTGGCCCCAGTGACTTTGAAGCCCAAGAAAAGTTTCCATTTTTTCCCTGTCTTTTTGCCACAACATGATGGGATTGGATGCCATGATCTTACTTTTTTGAATGTTGAGCTTTAAGCCAGCTTTTCACTCTCTTTCACCCTCATAAAGAGGCACTTTAGTTCCTCTTTGCTTTCCTCCATTAGAGTGGCATCATCTGCATATTTGAGGTTGTTGATATTTCTCCCTTCATTCCAGCTTGTAATTCATACAGTCGGGCATTTTTCATGATGTACTTTGCATATAGGGATTCCCTGGTGGCTTAGATAAGAGTCTGCCTGCAATGTGGGAAACATGGGTTTGATCCCTGGGTCAGGAAGATCCCCTGGAGAACGAAATGACAACCCATTCCAGTATTCCTGCCTGGAGAATCCTGTGGACAGAGGAGCCTGGCAGGCTATAGTCCATGGGGTTGCAAAGAGTCGGACACAACTGAGCAGCTTCACTTTAAGTAAACAGGATTTTTGAATAGAAGTGGTGAGAGTGGACATCCTTATCTTGTTCCTGATGTTGTGGAAACACTTTCAGTTTTTTAACATTAAGTATGATGTTAGCTGTAGGTTTTGTACAAATATCCTTTACAGGTTGAGAATGCTCCTTTCTGTTCCTAGTTTACTGAGGTTTTATTTTTTTAAATCATGAGTGAGTGTTGTGTATTTTGATGTGATCATGTGGCTTTTTGTCCTTTAATGGTATATTAAATTCATGTTTTAAATATTGTTACATTAATTGATTTTCAGATGTTAAATCAAGCTTGCATTCCTGGGATGAATCTCATTTGATGATAGTATCTAATCTTTTTTAGGTTGCTGGATTTCGTTTACTAACTGAATTTGTGTGTGTGTGTATACATATATATATATATAGTCAAGAGGGATATTGATTTGTTTTCTATTTTTGTGGTATCTTTGGCTTTGGTATCAGGATAATATTGAATTTATAGAAGGAGTTGGGAACAAAAACAAAAGAATGAGTTGGGAAGCATTCTTTTTTTTTCTGTTTTCTGGAAGAGTTTGTTAAGAGTTGACTTTGTTCTTTAAATATGTGATGGAATTCAGCAGTGAAGCCATCTGGGCCTGGGATTCTTTTTGTGGGAAGATTTCATAATTGCTAGTTGAATTTCTTGTTACAGGTCTGTTCAGATCTTCTGTTTCTTCTTGAGTTGGTTTTACTACTTTATATTTTTCTAAGATTTTGTCCATTTCATTTAAATTATCTGATTTGGTGGTATACTGCACTGTGCTTAGTTGCTCAATCATGTCTGACTCTTTGCAATCCCATGAGCTGTAGCCCTCCAGGCTCCTCTGTCAATGGGGGATTCTCCAAGCAAGAATACTGGAATGGGTTGCCATGCCCTCTTCCAGGGTATCTTGCCAAGCAAGGGATTGAACCCAGGTCTCCCGCATTGCGGGCTGATTCTTTACCATCTAGGCCACAAGGGAAGCCCAAGAATACTGGAGTGGGTGGCCTGTCTGTTCTCCAGGGGAACTTTCTGCCCCAGGAATCCAATTGGGTTCTCTTGCATTGCCGGCAAATTCTTTCTTATAATATTCCTTTATAATCTGTTTCTGTAGGGTCAATAGTGATGTCTCCTCTCTCAATCCTGATTTTGTTAATTGGTGTCTTTTTCATTTTTTTGTCAGTCTAAGTAAAAGTTTGTCATTTTTATTGACCTTTTAAAAGAATCAACTCCAGTTTCATTGTTTTTTCCTGTATTTTTTCTGTTTTCAGTTTCAGTGATTTTTGCTCTAAACTATAATTTCCTTCCTTTTTCATTCTGTGGGGTTTAGTTTACTCTTTATCTAAAGTGGAAGAGAATTGAAATTTTTATTTTCTAACGTAGGCCTAAGTTTAAAACCTATAAAATGATGTCTTTAGCTTCATCCTCTACAGTTTCACTTTTTTTTTTCATTCACTTCAAAGTATTAATTGCTTGATAAAAATTTATTTTCTTTGACCCACAGGTTGTTTACAAATTATTGTTTGATTTCCAATTATTTGGAGATTTCCTAGGTTACTTTTGTTTTGATTTAATTCTTTGGAGTCCCAAACGCATCTTAGTTTACTTCAGTCCTTTTAAATTTATTGAGACATGTTTTATGACATTGCAAAGGATCTATCTTGCATCTTGAAAACGATGTGTATTCCAGAGTATTTTGTAGATGCCAGTTAGGTCACTATGGTAAATAGTGCTGTTCAAATGTTTATATCCTTTACGATTTTTGTCTAGTTGTTCTTTGACTTAGAGGGGGTGTTGAAATGTCTCATTATTGTGGAATGGTCTCTTTCTCCTTTTGGTTCTGTCCAGTTTTGTTTCATTTGTTTTGGGGCTCTGTTGTTAGATTGCATAAACATTTATAATTATTATATCTCTCTAATTAATCAGCCCTTTCATCATTTTAAACTTTCTTTTTCTTCAGTAATATTTTGTCTTAAAGTCCACTTTGTCTAACAGTAATAAAGTTGGCTCTAGCTTTCTTATGATTATTGTTTATGGTGTGTGTTTTTCTGTCTTTTGAATCAGTCATGTGTCAACAGGAGAATGTTGCAAAGTCATCCTTTCTTCAAATCTGCTACATTTTCCTAGCATTTTATTTATATATATGTGAGCTAAAAGAGGACCCTCTTAAAATTATCACAAAGTTTTGAACACATGTGTCCAGTTCTACAAATCTTTAAACACTTTTGGATTTCCTGTAACTTCCACCCCAGTCAGGATTGAGAACAGTTTTGTGACCCTAAAACACACCATCCCTCTATGTATAGTCACCTCTCCTCTCCCTACCCCTCCATGTCCTCTGGCAGCCACTGGTCTGTACTCTCATCCTAGAGTTTTGTCTTTTTGAGAATGTCATCTAACTTAATAAATTAGAATGCCATGTAAATAGACTCATAACAGTACTTAGCTTTCTCAGACTGGCTTCCCTTCACTTAGCATGCCTTTGAGCTTCATTCAAATTGTTGCACATATCAGTGGTTCCTTCTTACTGCAGAGTCTCCTGTCGTGTGGATGTACCAGTTTGTTTAACATTCACCCATTGCAGGACACTTGAGTTGCTTCCAGTTTGGATAATTATTAGTAGAGAGCTGCTATAAACATTTTTGTTCAGGATTTTCTGTTAATGTAAGTTTTCATTTCTCTTGGGTAGATACTTAGATGTGTGATTTCTTGATCATAGTGTGTGTTTAAATTTAAAAGAGAAGCTCTCAAGCTGCTTTCAAGAGCAGTTGCATCATTTTGCGTCCCCAGCAGCAGTGGTTGAGAGTTCTCCTTGCTTCACATCCTCCCTAGCACTAATTGCCAGCAGTTTTCTTTTTAGCTATTCTAACAAGTTTGTAGTCATCATGGCTTTAATTTGCATTTCCCTATCAGTGAATAATTTTGAACGTCTTTCGTGTATCTGCCATCTTTGTATCTTCTTAGGTTAAGTGTCCTCTTTAAGCTTTAAATTTCCTGTGTTAAGAACTTCTGAGAAAAATTGTTTTAAGTACACCGAATATAATCATTTCCTAATACTGGAGTTCATTGTCATGGACAAGATGGATTTGGAATTACCGAGAAGCTTTGGAGGACTGTTGAGCCGTGTTGTACTACTTCTGTCTCTTTCAGGCTTTACTTTTCTGCTGTTGGGCTGCCTGATTCTGGCAGCAGTCCCACTTGCTGGGACTTTCTGATTTTCTGCTTTTATGAAATGATCATGAGGAAGTCTGTTAGAATTGTGTTTGGAAAAGAGTAGTGGAGTGCCTCTCAGTGAATGTTGTAGGAGCTCTTCTCTAAGGAAAGTACATAAACTCTAACATCTGTTCTAATGCTTTTCAAACTGGAGCCGTGAAATTAAGACAAGGGGTTTGTGAATGTGTCTTTCTATGGGCACCAAGTGCTATTTATAAGTTGAATAAATAACTTGCAATATCTAGTCTACTGTTTTTTAGAAATAATGTGGATGCTTCTGGGCAACTCTGGATTCATTACGATCTTTTTTTCTCTCCTAGAGTAGTTGCTCTCCCATCTTTTCCTTTTTTCCCTTTTTATTGGCCATTGTGGATTAGTAGAGGTTGTCATAGGGAGCTTTCCTGATAAGTTAGATACTGATGTTCATGTCTAGCCAGGATGGGATGAAGTGTGCTTTTACTTTTCAGTTTAACCATCAGTGAGTAGTTAACCAAATGTGCCAGGCTGATATCAATTTTTGATGATGTGATATGGCATAGTTTTGTTGAAAGACTTCATGTGAAAGTTAAGATCCTGGCAAGCTCTTTGAATTCTTCAAATAAGGGGACCTATATGAATTGTTACTAACATCAACCGAAACTAAAAAGTGAGAAGAAAATGTGTATTCTTCAAGTGACTGTTGCATAAATGAGACGCTTATATCATGGGTTCCAGGACTGATTCTTTTTCCATATTTATGTCATTTTGAGGTACTTATTATAAAAAAACTTGATTAGTGGCTTGGTGGATCAATATAAAGATAGCGAAGGAAGCTGTGCTTATGTACGTAGTTTATATAAACGTGCATATTCTTGAGCAGATTCTTAAGTCTCTGAAGTACTTTGTTGTTTTGCATGTCAAGAAAGTTCTTGTTCAAAGAATGTGTAATTATATCATAATGTGATTTGTTATACAGATATCTTTAAATTATCAAACACCTTTATTTTCCTCAGTTATTCTTGGTTTTCATTTCAGGATGTGAAATGGCATAGTAATTTCTTCTATGTTGCTAGAGATTTTCTAAGCAAATGTATAAAAAAAAAGTTGATATACTAAATTATCAGCGCCCTCATTTTATTTAAGAGACATTTAGGTCAGGGATATAATGTATTTTGGGCGTCCTTTTTGTCACATTTACTTAGATTCCCAAATTTCTTTGAGGCATTCAAGTAAAACTTGTTTTTCAGAACCATTGTTCAAAATTATTTGAATGAGACTAGAAATTTAAAATTTGGACAGACGAGAAATTTAAAATTTGACTGAAGTGGAGGGTGGAGGTCAGTAACCTGGCCTGTGCCCCACCAGAAACCTGGGATCCAGTTTCTAATCATTTTATATTAAAATGACCCTTACATTTTTTTATTGTGTAATCAGCTATCCTAAGTTTGTTGCAAATGAAAATCTGTTTATGAACTTACTTGAAGTGATTCACTTTCTAACAAATACTTATTTTGGGCTGTCCTGAGTCTTTGTTGCCGCACCGGCCTTTCTCTAGTGGCGGCGAGGGAGAGCTGCTGTCTGGTTGCAGCATGAAGGCATCTCTTATTGCAGAGCGTGGGCTGTAGGGCGCACCCGTAGCTGTAGCCTGTGGGCTCAGGAGTTGCGATTCCCAGGCTCCATAGCACAGGCCCAGTAGTTGTGGTGCATGGGCTCAGTTGCTCCGTGGAATGTGGGATCTTCCCAGATTAGGGATCAAATGCATGTCTCCTGTGTTGGCAGGCAGATTCTTTACTACTGAGCCTTCAGGGAAGCCCTAAGTATATTAGTTGAAGGTAGCCAAATGTGTCTGTTTTTGCTTTTGAATTCCTTCGAGATTAACCATAAATGGCAAAATGGATACATCAAATTACTCCGAAGTTAAGAATTTCTTTTCATCATAAAACATTGTGAAGAGTGAAAAGGCAAGACATATAGTCAAAGGATATGTATGTCAAACAGAGGATTCATACCCAGAAGGGATAAAGAACTATGAATCAATAAAAGCCAGACCCTCCTTTCCAATGCTTACCTTCCTCTTGGCCAAGACTTAAGTTTTGAATAGCCAGCTTAAGAAAGATGCAAAATCATTTCTTAAAAGAAAAATGCAAATTAAAACCATAATGAGGCACTATTATATTCTCACCAGGATGCAGAAGAAAAAAGCTGCTAATTCTGAGTGGAGAGCAGCTGGAACTCATTCACACTGTGGTGGCTGTGCTGTGCTCAGTTGTGTCCAACTCTTTGCAACCCCTGAACTGTAGCCCACTAGGATCCTCTGTCCACGGAATTTTCCAGGCAAAAATACTGGAGTGGGTTGCCATTTCCTCCTCCAGGGGATCTTCCTGTCCCGGGGATCAAACCTGTGTCTTTTGCATTGGTAGGCAGAGTCTTTACCTGCTGCACCCCCTGGGAAGCCCACTACTAGTGGGAGTGTAAATTGGTACCACCTTTGGACCCAGCACTTCCAGGCCCAGATGTGTACAGACCCAACGGAAATGCACGCGTTTGTGCCCCAGAGAATGTGTCCAACCGTATTTATAGCAGCATTATTTGATTCATGCCAAAGTAGAAAAAATAGAGATGTTCTTTAGTAGTAAACGGAGAAACATATTGTGGTGTGTTCATTCCTGTTTCAACATAAATGAGATTCACAGTGATGAAGGAAAGAACACAGCATACTCCATGACCTCATTTAAATAAGTTACTTTCCAACCTCATATTTTCTTGTGCTATAAAATGTTCAATTTGAAAACAGGCAGAACCAGTGTGTGGTGTTTGAGGTTATAATGGCTGCTGGCTTTGGAAGCCTTGAAGGTGGCTTTTGAGGTGTTGGTAATGTTCTTTCTTGTTTGAGTACTGTTTACTTAGGTGACTTCATTATATGTTAAAGGTATACACTTAAGATTTGTATGTTTATATGTGTATTTTAATTTAAAAAAAGTTTAATTAGGAAAATCCATTGAGCATAACTTTGATTTTTCTTCTACACATTGCATCCTGAAATGGGAATGAGGAATTAGAGTTCTTTGGTGTTAGCTGTAACAGTTCCTAAAAATTGTTTTGCCTTCAAGGGCTGGTGCTCTTATTTGCCAGTTTTGGTTTTACTGCTTTAAGAATTTCTGTGAAATCTGAATGGTTGGAAGGGTCAGAAACAACATTCCTTAGTTATTGTTCAGTTACTCAGTTGTGTCCGACTTTCCCAGACCCTATGGACTGCTGCACACCAGGCTTCCCTATCCTTCACTATCTCTCAGAGTTTGCTCAAACCCATGTCCATTGAGTTGATGATGCCATCCCACCATCTCATCCTCTGTCATTTTCTTCTCCTCCTGCCTTCAGTCTTTTCCAGCATCAGGGTCTTTTCTAATGAGTTGGCTCTTCACATCAAGTGGCCAATGTATTGGAGTTTCAGCTTTTGCATCAGCCCTTCCAGTGAACATTCAGCATTGATTTTCCTTAGGATTGACTGGTTTGATATCCTTGCAGTGCAATGGACTCTCAAGAGTCTTCTCCAACACCACAGTTCAAAAGCATCAGTTCTTCAGCACTCAGCCTTCTTTATGGTCCAACTCTCACACCTGTACGTGACTACTGGAAAAACCATAGCTCTGACTATACGGATCTCTGTTGGCATAGTGATGTCTCTGCTTTTTAATATGCTCTCTAGGTTGGTCATAGCTTCTCTTCTGAGGAGCAAGCGTCTTTTAATTTTATGGCTGCATTCACCATCCGCATTGATTTTGGAGCCCAAGAAAATAAAGTCTGTCACTGTTCGCGTTTTTTTCCCCATCTATTTGCCATGAAGTGATGGGATTGGTGCCACAATGTTAGTTTTTGAATTTTTGTTTTAATTTATTTGTTTTTAATTGGAGGATAATTGCTTTACAGTATTGTGTTGGTTATTGAGCCAGATTTTTCACTCTCCTCTTTCACCTTCATCAATATGCTCTTTAGTTCCTGTTCAGTTTCTGCCATTAGAATCATATCATCTGCATATCTGAGGTTATTGACATTTCTCCTGGCAATCTTGAATCTAACTTGTGCTTCACACAGTCCAACATTTCACATGATGTACTCTGCATACAGTTTAAATAAGCAGGGTGACAATATATAGCCTTGTCATACTCCTTTCCCAATTTTGGAATAAACTATAGTATTTATTAATATAGTATCTATTTAAAACTATAGTATTTATTAATATGAAAATGTATCTGTGTTTAAAAATTTTTACAGAGAACTAAAGTCTGGTGCTGATAAAGCCTTTTTAGTCCAGAGACATCTCTGTTAGCCCAGAGAAAATGTTTTTCACTTGCAATAATGCAAATCCAATGGTATGTTTTTTATTATCTCATAAAATCCCTCTAATGCTTACTATATTGTGCCACGTTATAGGCCTTTATATTTCTTTCCCCTGTATACTGTAATTTTCTTGAGGACAGGAACTGTTTTATGTCTTCTAACATAATACATTGCTTATACTAAACAGAAAATGTTGATTGTCTTTACATTTTATTGAAGAGTGATACAGCACTAGAGGTTGTGAATTCTACTGCATATTCCCCTTTTCTCTTACTTCAGGCAGAATTAGTTGCAATTTCTTGTATGATGATGTTGTAACATCTGTCTTGGTCAGTGGTCTTGAAATTTTATAGCCATCGTAGCCTCTGATCGCCAGTGAAAAACATGTGCTCTCTCTCTCTCTATATATATATGTATATGTATGTACACACACACACACACACACACACACACACACACACACACCAGAGTGATGAACTTTGCCAAAGTTTAACCTCAAACAGTGTAAATAATAGTATTTTAAAATGGTAAGATCTGGAGTTACTGTGTTAGTTTGATAGCATAGCTTATGTTATCCTAAGAACAATGCTATGTGAGAGTTCTTTGCAATTTACAGAGTTAGTACAAGTAGAAAATCTGAAGGAATCTTCTGGCAGGGTTCCTATTTTGGCTTTGATTCAGAGCCCCTATTTACATTCAGAATCACTTTAAAATGTTTTGTGAGTAAATCACTGGCCTGACATGAGATATTATGCCGAAGAAACATTTTAAGATGCTAATTTCATTGAATTGGTTATCTTTGCATGTCCAATAGAATATTAAGTTCAGTTCAGTTCAGTCGTGTCCTACTCTTTGTGACCCCATGCATTGCAGCGTGCCAGGCCTCGCTGTCCCATCACCAACTCCCAGAGTTTACCCAAACTCATGTCATCCCCTTCTCCTGCCCCCAATCCTTCCCAGCATCAGGGTCTTTTCCTGTGAGTTAACACTTCGCATGAGGTGGCCAAAGTATTGGGAGTTTCAGCTTCAGCATCAGTCCTTTCAATGAACACCCAGGACTGATCTCCTTTAGAATGGACTGGTTGGATCTCCTTGCAGTCCAGGACTCTCAAGAGTCTTCTCCAACGCCACAGTTAAAAAGCATCAATTCTTTGGTGCTCAGCTTTCTTCACAGTCAACTCTAGCATCCATACATGAATAATAGAAAAACCATGGCCTTGACTGGTTGGCAAAGTAATGTCTCTGCTTTTGAATATGCTATCTAGGTTGGTCATAACTTTCCTTCCAAGGAGTAAGTGTTAGGGTATAGTAAATCTGTTAGGTGACAAGTTTGGTTTACCGAAAATATCAAAAAGTTTGTAGTATATGTCAATTTGGAGTGGTTTATTGTTGTGATTAGGGTAATTGCCTAAGAAGCTTGATGCTATTAAATGTCTCATTAAGTATTTTTCTTAAACTTTGCTTTTATCTTTTCACATAAGCTATTTGTTGAAGTTAAAACATCAATGAAATTACTAGCAAAAATTGTTGCTATCAGTTTAACAAATATGTATACTTGTTTAATCGTAGAGTCTTTATTTTAAAATAATTTTAGGTTTACAGAAAATTGCAAAGATGTGAAAAATTTTAAATGCCTAACTGGTAGTTCCTTTAATTAACATTACTATTAAAATTTAATATCTTTAATAATAAAATATTCTTGCCTCTGATTTTTGTTGATTAGAAAATTTTGTTTGCATGAAAATTTTGCACATTGTTATCTGTCCCTGGCATCTGGTCCCATCACTTCATGGGAAATAGATGGGGAAACAGTGGAAACAGTGTCAGACTTTTATTTTCTTGGGCTCCAAAATCACTGCAGATGGTGACTGCAGCCATGAAACTAAAAGACGCTTACTCTTTGGAAGGAAAGTTATGACCAACCTAGGTAGCATATTCAAAGCAGAGACATTACTTTACCAACAAAGGTCCGTCTAGTCAAGGCTATGGTTTTTCCAGTAGTCATGTGTGAGTGTGAGAGTTGGACTGTGAAGAAAGCTGAGCGCCGAAGAATTGATGCTTCTGAACTGTGGTGTTGGAAAAGACTCTTGAGAGTCCCTTGGACTGCAAGGAGATCCAACCAGTCCATTCTAAAGGAGATCAGCCCTGGGTTGGGTGTTCATTGGAAGGACTGCTAAAGCTGAAACTCCAATACTTTGGCCACCTCATGCGAAGAGCTGACTCACTAGAAAAGACTCTGATGCTGGGAGGGATTGGAGGCAGGAGGAGAAGGGGACGACAGAGAATGAGATGGCTGGATGGCATCATGGACTCGATGGACATGAGTTTGAGTAAACTCCGGGAGATGGTGATGGACAGGGAGGCCTGGTGTGCTGCGATTCATGGGGTCGCGAAGAGTCGGACACGACTGAGTGCCTGAACTGAACTGATCTGTCCCTGGATGTGTCCATTTCTCCTGGTTTTCAGTCTGTGGTAACTAGAATAGAATTTGTGTGAAAAAAAAGTTTTTTTTTTTATTGTGTGAAAATTATATACATCTTAATTATGTTGAATTGGTTCACAGACCTTTTCAGGTCTACTATATCTTTCTACTTCTCCGTATATTCATTATATTAAAAATGAAAGTTTTTTTGAAAGTTTGATATTGAAACTCCACTTAAATATCTTAACTTATCCTAAATTATCCTTAAATAAATTTTAGGATAATTAAGGATTATCTTAAAAATCCTTAATTTTTAACTAAAAATAATTGTAATATGTAGTGGGACTATGTGTAAGCTTGTTCTGTATTTTCCAAGTCTCCTATACATATATTATTGTACTTTCATAACTTAAAAAATAAAAAATTGTTTTAATGTAGATTATTTCTAAGTGCAAGTGTGTTATTTAGTTGTCCTTTCCCCTTAAATATCACTTTTCCCATGCTGTAAAACGGCTATAAATCACAGAGAGAGCTGTAAAACATATATGTATGTGATTTAGGCTCTATATTTATGAGCATGAATAAACTTTATTGAATCAGGACCATGGGGATCATTTAATTATAGAAACAGAAATCTGCCTGGTAGAATGTTCACAATTTTATATTTTTATAAAGGAAAAGTAGTTTAAAGTTTTATATGCCAAGTTTCTCTTCCCCTCTCCTCTTTTCTCTTGTAGTTATATAATAATGTGAGAGTAGTTTGTAAGGAAAGAGAGGTGCCACATTTTCTTGAATTTAAGATGCCTTCAATTGTAAGACATATCATCATTCTAATATCTTTAAGGAAGAGACCGCGGGTTTTAAAACTAGTGGTATGATGCTAGTAATTATTAGATGCATCCTGATTTCAGCAATGTTAAAATGAATAAAAATGTGAATTCTAGATCCATGCAAAACATTCATCACTCTAACACGATTATTTAGTTTGGGGTTTAACTTAGGACCTCTAGCATTTTTAGAAGTTAATGTGACAATCATTTATTTAAATTGTATTGCTTACTTTTATCCCTAAATACTGTTTGGTGACATGTTCTAAACAGTGTCTCTTGTTTTAAGAAGGTATTATAATTTTCATTTAAGTATTTTCTATAGACAAATTTGAGTACTTCTCAGGGACAGAATATTAATAAAAATCCAGGTTCCTTTCATATAAGTTTAGTACTTGTACCATGTGGCCTCCAAAAGCTATTTCATCATATTCCTTTTGACTCTCTTGAATTTTCAGTTTTTTTCTTTACTGGTTATTCACTCTTCTTCTAGTTTACAACCGATAAAAATTGTTTTCAATCATAATTATTTCCCAAACCACTATGTTTCTTTTTCCCCCAATGTTACTGCTTATTTCTTCTTTCCTAGCATTGCCTGATTTACAAACAGCCTCACCTCCATTATATATTAAACAATTCTTTGTGTAAGATTTATGTCCCTAAATCTTTCTTGTCGAAGTTCTTCTTTTTAAGGTGCCCAGTACTTTTTTCATTTTCTGAAGCTGTTTTTTTTTCATTTAAGTTCAGTTGTTAAGCCCCGTCTTTCTCTGTACTCTGTGGCTGCAGTTGTCTCTGTGTCACTTTTATAAAATTGTGAATGCCAGATTCTCTTCCGATTTCGCTTAACTCTATTATTAAGAGAATATTGAAATGTGAAAAAAAAAGCTCTATTGATCTGTCTTTTCAGTATATATATAAATTTAGAGATTATAGTATGGATGCACTTTGGTTCTCTATATAGTGTATCTGTTATTTGACAGTTTACTTGTTTCCAGAGTCTTTATTTTGTTTCACTTTGTATCAGAGAGTATCTTCATTCATATACCCTTTTGCTTCTCTTGTATTATTTACGGAAGATCTATTTCTAGGAGTCACTGATGACTTAGCCATCAATCACAAGGGTTATGAGCATTTTGCTGAACATTAACTACTTTTATAGGTGCCATCCCAATTTACAGGGCCACAAGGCATTTAAATTCAAGCTTATTAGTGTCAAATCTACAAAAAAAGTTTTACTAAATACTGAATCACTGTGCTGTCTACCTGAGATTAATGTGAGATTAATGTAATCGTGTAAATCAACCATACTTCAATCAAAAATTTTCAATGAGGTTACATTAAAAAATAATTTTTCTAATTTAATAGTTATAGAAGTATAAAATATTACCTTGCTAATTTATTAGTTATAAAATGATGGCTACTTCATTTTTGTCTTAATGTTTATTTCTTGATTTTTAATGAGGGTGAGCATTTTCACGTCTGTTTTATATTGAATTTCTTTTTCCTTATGAATTCTGCCCATACACTCTATCCTGTTTATCTAGTATCCTGTTTATCCTGTTTTTCTCGTACAAAAGCTATTACAGAGGAGCCTGTCTTAGATTGCAGGATTTCTAAATTATCCTCTTTTTAAACTAAATGTGCCAAGATATTCCTCCTTATTCAGAGTCGGATAGCTTTTGCCACTGTGATGCTTGAAGTTCTTGTATGTCTATTAATGTTACATGGACTTTTCTCCCCCTTCCCTCGTTACATAGAAATTTGGAGGAAAGCCTAGTAACTTTTTCCTTTTACTAATTGACCTGTTTCATTATTATGATAAAACAAATTATTCTCTGAAAACAGTTTGTTGTTGAACTGTGCCTAATGTATTTTTCTGCCGCTGCTCTTTACTTAAAAAAATGCTTTTCATGAGTAAGATGCAGCTTAATTTAGATTGCATATGATAACTCTGGCAAATGAAAAATGGCTAAATAAATGGACCCTCACCTCTCTCTCTCTTATTTATTTATGGCTGCTCCAGGTCTTTGCCGTGCGTGGGCTCTCTCTACTTGCGGCAAGCGGGGGTTCTCTCTAGTTTGGTGCCCGGGCTTTCCATCACAGTACCTTTTCTTGTGGGGCCTGGGCCCGAGGTGCACTGGCATCGGTAGTTGCGGCTCGTGGGCTTCGTTGCCCTGCGGCCTGTGCGACCTTCCTGGAACAGGGACTGAACCCGTGTCCCTTGCATTGGCAGGTGAATTCTTAACCATTGGGCCACCAGAAAAGGCCTCACCTCTTTCTGTAGTGCTGGTCTCAACCTGTCAGAATTTTTGCTGTAATCTGTGCACCATCAGCTCAATTCATTTTGAACTCCTACTTGAACTGCTCGCTCTTTGAACTTGCCCTTCACTACGGTTAGCACTTCTTATCAGTTGCTAAGTCATGTTCAGCTCTTTGCAACCCATGGACCGTAGCATGCCAGGCTTCTCTGTCCTCCACTATTTCCCAGTGTTTGCTCAAATTCCTTGCAGTCCAAGGTACTGTCAAGAGTTTTCTCCAGCAACACAAAATCCACCGAAAATAAAATCTGCCCCTGCCTCCACTTTATCCCCATCTACTGGCCATGAAGTGATGGGACCAGGCGCCATGATTATAGATTTTTTAACGTTGAGTTTCAAGCCAGCTCTTTTACTCTCCTCTTTCATTCTCATTAAGAGGCTCTTTAGATATTCTTCATTTTCTGCCATTAAATAGTATCATCAACACATCTGAGGTTGTTGATATTTCTCCTGGCTGTCTTGATTCCAGCTTGTGAATCATCCAGCCCAGCATTTCACATGATGTACTCTGCATTTAAGTTAAATAAGCAGGGTGACAGTATACAGCCTTGGCATACTTTGCCAGTTTGGAACCAGTCTGTCATTTCATGTCCGGTTCTAACTGTTGCTTCTTGACTTGCATACAGGTTTTGCAGGAGGCAGGTTAGGTGGTCTGGTATTCCCATCTCTTTAAGAATTTTCCACAGCTTGTTGTGATCCACACAATCAAAGGCTCGGCATAGTCAGTAAAGCAGTAGATGTTTCTCTGGTATTCCCTTGCTTTCTCCATGATCCAGTGAATGTTGGCAATTTGATCTCTGGCTCCTTTGCCTCTTTGAAACCCAGCTTGTACATCTGGAAGTTCTCAGGTCATGTACTGTTGACGCCAAGCTTGAAAGATTTTCAGCATTACCTTGCTAGCACGTAAAATGAGCATGATTGTACCATAGTTTGAACATTCTTTGACATTGCCCTCAGGCCACTCCAGTACTATTGCCTGGAAAATCCCATGGACAGAGAAGCCTGGTAGGCTACAGTCTGTGGGGTTGCAAAGATTTGGACATGACTGAGCAACTACACACACTTTCTTTGGGACCCCCTGCAGTTGCTCATGGTAGACTTGTTTGCAGTAAGCGAGGAGACCAGAAGGTTGAATTCAGCATTGCAGACAGTCTCTCCACCTGTGCCTGTGAGCTCCAGGTTATGGGTGCCATTGTGGGTGGGCCAGCCATATGGGGTAGAGTGGACTTCCCCAGAAGATGTGTGGTTCCTTGCCTTCAAAGTGCTGGTAAACTGCAAGTCATGTGAAATGGTTGTCTGTAAGGCTGTTCTCCCCCATTCTGAGTAGCTAAATATGACGATTACGATTTGAGTCTGTTTCCTTCCTGCTTATTTTGAGTGAAAAGATCTGTATGTTGGCTGACTTTCAAGAATTTTGTAAAGAACCTGGTTATTTAGCGTTCAGGCCAGATGCATGGTTGCCACTGTAGAGAGGAAAGCAAACATTGCCTTCTGATGATCCATTGTGCTCTGAAGGAAAGAATGGAGAATTCGTGTGGCAAAATTATGGCTTAATAAATCTGGTGGTGGTTAGACTGACACACGTAGTATATACCCTGAGAAGGGAAGTTCCTCTTGACGTGTCTGTAGTGCATTCGATTGCATTTCATGTCGTCTGCTAACCTGTATAGTTTCTTCTTATGTAAGTAAAGATTGTCACCTCTGCTTAAAATAGAAATCTTTTCTGCGGGCTCTGGGATTGCTCTTTTTCGAAGAGCGTTATTAGAAAGCAAACAAAATGAATTAGAGCTGAATCAGTTAGAACTGCCACTTGATGTCTCTATGGAACTTACCATCTGTTTTAAAGGTTTTGTGCATACACCCACCTGTATAAAATGTGGACCAAGATATTCTAAATTCTGAACACTATTATATAACATTTAAAATCATGGAGAATAGATTGTATCTTAGATGCCAAATTTAAATGCATAGCTTGTGATTTTTCCAAATTGTTCAAGTTGGTTAATTTTATAAGGTATGAAAAATCTTTTGGTTTGAGGATACTTAAGAGGTTCCCACTCCAGTATTCTTACCTGGAGAATCCCATGGACGGAGAAGCCTACAGTCCTTGGGGTCACAAAGAGTCGGACACGACTGAGCGACTTCACTATTCACTAAGAGGTTCCTGGGCACACCTTGGCCGAGTCAGCTTAGAACATGGTGTCATCAGAGCTCATTGCTATCTGTGGATTGCAGATATAACTCAGAGTGTTTTACTTACATGAGTGTTTTGTT
This sequence comes from Neotragus pygmaeus, assembly GCA_006410875.1. Classification (NCBI taxonomy): domain Eukaryota; kingdom Metazoa; phylum Chordata; class Mammalia; order Artiodactyla; family Bovidae; genus Neotragus; species Neotragus pygmaeus. Next base: position 357,068 of record SJYV01016012.1, on the reverse strand, counting down.
TTTAAATGTGTTGTACTGATTTGAAAAGATGGGTTTTTGTTTGTTTGTTTGGACAGGAAGAGATAGAACTGTACTGTCTCTAATATATAGTTTTAAATGAATTCATAGTCTAATTGGTTTAAGTTCTTAGAAGTAATCTCACTCATCTTGGTAGTGGAGTAACAGAGTAACATTTTTTTTTCTTTAAATACATAAAGAAAAAATTTGAAAAACCATAATATAGATGGTGCCTTGGCAAGTGTTTTCAACAGACTTTGGGAATTTAAGTATGGTCTTTTTAAAATAACTAAATGAGATCTGTGGTTTTAGTTTGTTAATCTTGTGTTTGCCGTGCACTCAGTATTGTGTTCAAAACTATAGAAAGTTACACTGTTATCTCTTGGAGGACTTAATTGTTTGTATCTTGGAAACATTCAACAATTCTAAGGAAAAAAACTATGGGAAGGTTTTTAATGACTGTTAATGAGTATTGATCCAGCCTTCTGTGAGCTTGTAATCTAATTAAAAAAAAATTAGGTTAATCACTAATCTTTTTCTGAAGAAGTGTTTAAGGATATTATTCCCTTGACTTTTTCTCTACTGGTGCATTTAGCATTAGAGTTCACTGATACTATTGCAAAGTCATACTTTGTTTGGCTCCCTTGGTGGCTCAGATAGTAAAGAGTCTACCTGCAGTGCAGGAGACCCAGGTTCGATCCCTGGGTTGGGAACATCCCCTGGAGAAGGAAATGGCAACCCACTCCAATATTCTTGCCTGGAAAATCCCATGGGTGGAGAAGCCTGGTAGGTTATAGTCCATGGGGTTGCAAAGCGTCAGACACAACTGAGCGACTTCACTATACTTTGTTTTCCTATTTATTCTACCGTTGAAATTTAGGGTGTTTGCATTTTTCTGGGTTGTGAATAATTGTATTTGTCTCTGAGTGACAGTTCTCTGGGTGACCATAAGCCCAGGAGTGAAATTGCTTGCTGATTGAGTATGTCTATGCTGGACAGTTTTGAAAGTAATTGTTCCAGCACATGACTCCCTGTGGATTCTGAATATTTCCATTGCCCCCCATCTTTGTCACACCCTTGACATTGTCTGACTTCTTAAATTTAGTCAAACTGATAGGTGTGTAAAGATGTTTTTGTCTTCCTGTAATTACTAAAGGCATAAAGCATTATTTATTTAAGAAACTTTTCTATTTCCTTTTATAATTTTTTGTCTACTTTTCTATTGGATTGTCTCTCTTTCTTACAAGTTTTTAAGAGGTATATTCTAGATACTTATATTTTGCTGGTTATGTGTTTTCTAACTGTGGTTTATCCTTATATTTTCTTTATGATCTTTTTTTAATGAACCTAAGTTCTTTACTGTGATGCAGAACAAATTTACTATTTTTCTTTATGGTTTTTCTTTTTTATGTTGTTAACCTATTCTGAGACCATAAAATCTACATTTATTGTCTATTAAAGTTTTTATAATCTTGCCTTTTACACACATGTCTTCAGTTAAATTGGAAATGACTTTAACACAGAGAGTGGAATAGGTGTTCAATTTAATTTTCCTCCATGTGGATAAACATGTGTGCAAGTACCAATTTTAAATAATTCAACCTTTCTGTGTTTATTTGTAATTACTGCTGTGTTGTAATTGATCGTTGGTAGGGTAAGTCCCTTACTACTTTTGTCTTATGGAGTGTCTTGATTCTTCTCAGACCTTTGGCTTTTCATGTAAACTATGTATAATCGCTTTATTGAGTTCCTTAAAGAATCCTATGGATGTAGACGTGTGTGTATGTATATATGTAGAAACACATACATACATCTGTCCCTCAGTATCTGTGGGACCTTCACAGATACAAAATCTGAGGATGCTCAAGTCCCTTATGTAACAAAGCATATTTGAATGTAACCTGTGCACATCCTTCCTCCCTTAAACCTTTCATTTCTAGTTTACTTGTAATACCTGCTGTGGCTGCTCCTGCTGCTGCTAAGTCGCTTCAGTCGTGTCCGACTCTGTGCGGTCAGACTCTCTGAGCCCACCAGACTCCCCTGTCCCTGGGATTCTCCAGGCAAGAACACTGGAGTGGGTTGCCATTTCCTTCTCCAGTGCATGAACGTGAAAAGTGAAAATGAAGTTGCTCAGTCGTGTCCGACTCTTTGTGACCCCATGGACTGCAGCCCACCAGGCTCCTCCGTCCATGGGATTTTCCAGGCAAGAGTACTGGAAGAGTACATGCCTTCTCCTGTAATACCTAATGCAATGTAAATGCTATATAAATAGTTGTGAATAACATGTACATGCTATGGAGAGCAAATTCACATTTTGCTTTTGGAACTTTCTGGACTTTCCTCTCTGATATTTTCCATCCATGTTTGGCTGAATCTGGGTTGGATGTGTAACCCATGGCTTTGGAGGGTCCACTGTATTCCCTAGCTCTGTCACTAAGAGTTCCTGAGAGTAGCGCATGAGAGCGATAAACAGGTCTAACATCTGGTCTTGAATTCTTTATGTTTTTAATTGGAGTATGATTAATATACAGTTACAGTATTTATTTCACGTGTACAGCATAGTGATACCACATTTATGTACTTTATGAGTGATCGCTGTAAGTTACCATCTCTCACCATTTAAAGTTACTATGGTATTATTCACTATATTCCCAATTCTGTACATTCCATCGTTATGACTTATTTCATAGCTGGATGTTTGTACTGCTTGCTCACCTTCACTTACGGGTATTGGCCTATAATTATTTTTGGGGGGGGTAGTGTCTTTGGCTGTTTTGGGTATCAGGGTAATGCTAGCTTTGTAGAATGAGTTTAGAAACTTTCTTTCCTTTTCAACTTTTCAGAATAGTTTGAGAAGGATAGGTTTTAACTCTGCTTTAAATGTTTGGTAGAATTCGCTTTAGGAACTCATCTAGTCTGCTTCTATTTGGGCTTCTATTTATTGGAAGGTTTAAAAATTGCTGATTCAGTTTCATTACTAATAATTTGGTCTACTCGAGTTTTCTATTTCTTCCTGGTTCTTGGAATATTGTTTTAAAAATTTTATCAATATCTTTTCAGTTTTCTGGTTTTATGGCATATGATTGTTTGTGGGAGTCTCTTATGATCCTTTATATTTCTGTGGTATCAGTTGTAACGTCTCTCTCCTTTCTGATTTTATTTGGAGCCTTTTTATTTTTTTCTTGATGAGTCTGACTAAAGGTTTGCCAATTTTGTTTATATTTTCCAAGAGTCATCTCTTGTGTTGGTCTTTTCTATTTTTTTGGTCTCTGTATTTTTATTCCCACCCTAATCTTTGTTATCTCCTTCATTCTATTAACTTTGCCTACATCACTGTAAACTTCAGTCTTAAAATTGTTTCTGCTCTATCCCATAGTTAAACACAACTTTCCAACATTTAATTTATCTCAGGGTATATTTTTTATGTCTTTGTTGCCCCATTGATTGTTTAGTAGCATGTTGTTCAGTTGCCATGTGTTTGCCTTTTTTCCAGTTTTCTTACTTGTTTCTAGCTTCTCACTGTTGTCTTTGTAAAAGATACTTGATAGGATTTCACTGGTCTTAAATTTATTGAGATTTCTTTGTGGCCTTTTTCAGATTTTTTTCTTAGAAAGGATATTACAAAACACCTTTCGTATATTTTCATTTCTAGTTATGACCTTTTTTTCCTTTTAAATTTAAGTCTCTTTAACATTTGTTCAATGGCAGATTAACTGGTGATGGACTCCTTTAGCTTCTGCGTATCTGAGAAGCTTTTAATCTGAATGATAACCTTGCCAGGTGAAGTATTCTCTAAGTTTTTTCCTTGCAGCACTTTGAATATATTGTACCACTTTCTTTTGCCTGTAAAGTGTCTGCTAAAAAATCAGCTGATAGTCTTATGGGGATTCCCTTGTACATAACTAGTTATTTTCTCTTGCTACTTTTAAGATTCTCTTCTTATCTTTAACTTTTGACATTTTAATTATAATGTATCTTGGGGTTTGATCTCTTTAAGTTCATCTTTTTTGGTACTCTCGTTTGCTTTTTGAATTTGGATGTCTGTTTCCTTTGTCAGGTTAGGAAAGTTTTCAGGTAAGTGCAGAAGTACGTTCTCTCTTTGGCTTCTGGAACCTGTATGAGTGTTACTATGTTTGATGTTCCAGAGAGTCCTTTAGCTGTCCTCATTTTTAAAAAATTCTTTTCTGTTTCTGCTCTTCCATTTTGATGATTTCTGCTACTCTGTTTTACAGATCATTGACTTGTTTTTATGCATCATCTAATCTGTTGATCTCATCTAGTATAGTTTTCGTTTCAGTTACTATATTCTTCATTTCTGATTGGTTCTTTTTCATATTTTCTCTTTGTTGAAGTTCTTACTGTATTCACACATTCTTCTCTCAAGTTCAGTGAGCATTTTTATGACCACTGGTTTGAATTCTTTATTTAGATAAACTAATATCTTCTATAACTATAGTAAACTTATCAAAATCAGGAAATTAACATTTATACAGAAATGTTAATTGAGCTACAAACCTTATTCATATTTTGTCATCTATCTTAATAATACTTATGTCTGGACTATGATCCTATCTAGGATCCAACATTGCATTTAGTTGTTACATTTCCTTTGTTTTTTTTTAATCTGTGCTGTTGGTCAAATGGTGATTTTTCTAATTTCATCATTTTCCTCTACACTTAATTGAAATTCTCTTGCAAGAATGAGCTTGACTTTCTCACACATTTATTTTTGTATTCAGTTACTTTATTAACATGGACTCATCGGTATTTGTTTTATCCTGTGAGTTATAAGGTATTAATTTAATCTTTTATATTTTTGCTCAATTTATCCCAGATTGTCCCCTTCAGATTAGTTCCAAAAGTCCTTTCGATAAATCCATTATCTTTTTTAAGCACGTTTTTTACACTTTGTTGTATTACAGAATGTTCTAGGTTCATCTGATACATTCCCTACCCTGTCTTTTCAGCCAAACATTTCTCTAAGTAGTCTTGGTTCCACTTATTGGAGGATGGTGTTTAGAAGCCAATATTTGAATGCTATGTATACTCATTGCTACAGGGTTATCATTGCTCCTAGTCTTTGTCAGAGCTCAGAGCTAGGAAATATATACGTATACACATATCTATCTCTATCAATATTTATTATCTACTGAAATGTATATTTAAAACCATGATATCTCTGATTCCAGTCTAACACCATACAGCTCATTCTGACTTTTCCCCTTTCTTTATCTCTAGTCTCAGAGTATATAGTCAGGATACTAGTTTTCAAACTAGCTAGGTTAATTTTTCTGTACTCCCTTAGTGTGATTACTTATACCTTTGTAATGCAGTTCACTTATTACTGATTGTGTTTCATTTTGTTACCTTCACATACTGTTTGATTTTGATTATTTACCTTTTTGTTTTGTTTAACATTACTATTGTTACAAACATCAAAACTATGCCAAAAGATATATCCAAGGACCTGTTACTCCCCCTCTATTCTTTGTATTCCATTCTCATTCCCCTGGTTCCCACCTTGATGGTTCCATAATGCCTATAAGATAAAATTAGTTACACTAAGTTCATAAAGTGAAAGTGAAGTCACTCAGTCGTGTCCAACTCTTTGTGACCCCATGGACGGTAGCCTACCAGGCTCCTCCCTCCGTGGGATTCTCTAGGCAAGAGTACTGGAGTGGGTTGCCATTTTAGTTGAAAAGTCCCTCCATCATCTCAGCCTGAGTTTGTCCTTCTACATCGTGTTCTGGCAGCTCAGATTTCTGATAGTTCTCGAGAATTGCTGGCTCATTCATGCCTCTGCATATTCTAGCTCCCTGCCTGGAAGGAAGCTCTGTTCCTCTTCTTGTCTTGCCCGTTTTTAATTGTTCAAAACCCATTTATTTCAGTTTTTCCCTACTATACAAAGACTTGTTTTCCTCACCCTCCTCTCCTGTTTTCATTTCACCTCTCCTACATTTAATAATTCTCTTCTGTTAAGTCATGGCACTTGTAAATATTGTGAAACCTTTGTGACATTTGATTTAAATTATTGATGTATAGTCTTTTCATCTTTTTTGTAACTGTGAGCTCCTTAAAGGCAGGAACTTTGTCTTTGGATTTTTAGCATCTAGTTTATTTTCTTCCCTGATAGCTCAGTTGGTAAAGAATCTGCCTGCAGTGCAAAGAATGGTAAAGAATCATAGGGGTTCCCTAATAGCTAGCTTAGTTGGTAAAGAATCCATCTGTGATGCAGAAGACCCTGGTTCAATTCCTGGGTTGGAATGATCCACTGGTGAAGGGGTGAGGTTCAGTTCAGTTCAGTCGCTCAGTCGTGTCCGACTCTCTGCGATCCCATGAATCGCAGCACGCCAGGCCNAAAAGCATCAATTTTTGGCATTCAGCCTTCTTTATGGTCCAACTCTCACATCCACACATGATTACTAGAAAAACCATAGCTTTGACTAGACAGACCTTTGTCAATATAGTAATGTGTCAGCTTTTTAATAGCTTTTTCTAGGTTTGTCATAGCTTTTCTTCAGTCACTATCTGCAGTGATTTTTGGAGCCAAAGAAAATAAAGTCTGTCACTGTTCCCTTGTTTCCCCATCTATTTGTCATTAAGTGATGGGACTGGATGTCATGATCTTCGTTTTCTGAATGTTGAGATTTAAGCCAGCTTTTTCACTCTCCTCTTTCACCTTCATCAAGAGGTCGCCTAATTCCTCTTCACTTTCTGCCATTAGGGTGGTATCATCTGCATATCTGAGGTTATTGATATTTCTCCCAGCAATTTTGACTCCAGCTTGCGCTTCATCCAGCCCAGCATTTTGCATGATGTACTCTGCATATAAGTAAATAATCAGGTTGACAGTATACAGCCTTGACATACTTCTTTCCCAATTTTGAACCAATTTAGAAGCATAGTCATAATGAATAAAACACAGTCTTTAAAAGCTTTGCAAAGTAGTGTGTTGTCATTATGCATTTTTTCAGTCACTAAATTCAGAGAAAGATTATCTTATGAGGTTCTGAGAACATTTTTACTTTAATAAAAGGGTCCTTATGTTCTTAATATAAACTATAACATTATGGTCTTTTGCATGTTCTCAGATTATACCCTTGCTCCACTTTTCTAATGTATGGAAAGCCTGATGGAGATGATATAAAATAAAAATAAAGACAAAAATTGTAATTGTCTGTTTGTAATTTATTAACCTTTTCAGTGATTTAAGGTGTTACATACATTTGAGACAGAAACCCATTATTCTAGGATAGATCTTTTAATTAAACAAATTGTTTTAGTTGCTCTGCCTTTTCCAACTCTTTGCGACCCATTGACTGTAGCCTACCAGCCTCCTCTGTCCATGGAATTCTCCAGGCACAAATATTGGAGCAAGTTGTCATTCCCTTCTCCAGGGGATCTTCCCAACCTAGGGATTGAATCCAGGTCTCTAGCATTGCAAGCAGATTCTTACCATTTGAGCCACTGGCTCAAGGGAAGAAAATGTATATAGGTTTTTGAAGACTTGGGAAAGGTATCTGAGTAAATATAGATCAGAGGAGGGTGTTGAATACATTTGTCTATTTTGAATAATAGTAATGATATTTTAAATGCCTGTTGAACATTATTTGCTAAGCAATTTATCATTAATATTATAATAATTTATTCTTAAAACCACCCAATGAAAAAAATACTATTATTAACCTCATTACACTCATAAAACTGAGAAACAGACAGGTTAAGTAAGTTCCCAAATATCACACAGCTGGTAAATGACAATAATGGGATGGAAATCTAGGAAATCTGGTTTTAGCATGTGAGCCCAGATTATAGTTTGGAGAGAGTGACCTATTGTCATCAACTTTCACTCTTGCTGGTTAGTAATAAAGACAAATAGGTTGGTAGCAGTAAAATGAGAGAAAAATAAGTTAATTTCTGTCTGGAAAAGTATGACATTTCTGCAAAATGGATATCTGTTGGAGCTAAAGAGAAATATGCTCAATAGGAGATATTCACTGGGATCTAAAAATAAGAAATCTGATAATATCAGCTCCATGGTTTTGTCGTTGTTGTTGTTCTAGTTCCCTCTACTACTTTCAAGCCTTTTAAAAAAGAGTGAAAATGAGTATGGTCTTGTATTAACTCTTTGTCTCAGNTTCACTAGGATCTAAAAATAAGAAATCTGATAATATCAGCTCCATGGTTTTGTCGTTGTTGTTGTTCTAGTTCCCTCTACTACTTTCAAGCCTTTTAAAAAAGAGTGAAAATGAGTATGGTCTTGTATTAACTCTTTGTCTCAGTGGTGAAGAATCCTGCCAAGCAGGAGATGTGGGTTTGACCCCTGGGTTGGAAGATCCCCTGGAGAAGGAAATGGAAAACCCACTCCAGAATTCTTGCCTGGAGAATTCCATGAACAGAAGAGCATTGCAGGCTACAGTTCATGGGGTTGCAAAGAGTTGAACATGACTTAGTGACTAAACAGCAGCAGCAACAGCAAGAAAATGGAAGAGGAGAGTTTGTATCTACATTTTGGAGTGTCAAAAACTAAGGAAAGCTCAATCACTGATGGCCAAGTATGATGGCCAAGGTTTTCAGATGTCTATGTAGCAGCAGTCCAAAGCACAGATAATAGGAGACAACCTAGCTGGAATTTTTCAATAAGGAGCTCATGATCTGAACCATGGTCCACTTCCAGTCTTGCTTTTGCTGACTGTATAGAGCTTCTCCATCTTCAGGTGCAAAGAATATAATCAATCTGATTTTGGTATTGACCATTCGAACTCTGGTGCTAGAAAAGACTCTTGAGAATCCCTTGGACTATAAGGAGATCAAACCAGTATCCTGAAAGATATCAACCCTGAATAGTCTTTGGAAGGACTGATGCTGAAGCTGAAGCTCCAATACTTTGGCCAACTGATGCAAAGAGCTGACTCATTGGAAAAGACCCTGATACTGGGAAAATTGAGGGCAAGAAGAGAATGTGGGTAACAGAGGATGAGATGGATGTATAGTATCACCAACTTAAAGGACGTGACTTTGAGTAATCTCCAGGAAATGGTGAAGGACAAGGAAGCCTGACGTGCTGCAGTTCACGAGTCCAGAGAAATTCAAACGTGACTTAGTGACTGAAAAACAGCTAGCTGGAGTATGAATTGATCCTAGAGATTTGCACTTCAAATATTTCGAATTTATTCAATTTCCATATGTCTCTGGCAGAATAAGGAACCTACTCCTTATTTCCCCTATTGTATTAAACCACCCATTAGGCTGCTATTTCTCCTATCTGTCTATCCATCTCTCCATCCATCATCTCCTGTTAGAATTTGAAGTTTCTAAAAAGCAGTACTCGATTTCACGTATCTTAATTTCCTCAGTATGTTGCAGACTATCAAG
>SJYV01016012.1:250739-346782 GCA_006410875.1 Neotragus pygmaeus | reverse complement strand
CGTCCCCTTCTCCTGCCCCCAATCCCGCCACCCCAATATCCTTGGGCTCCTCTTGGACTCAGCTAGTAAAGAATCTGCCTCCAATGCCTGGAGAAGGGAAGGGCTACCCACTCCAGTATTCTGGCCTGGACAATTTCATGGACTGTATGGCTGGATGGCATCATGGACTCGATGAACGCGAGTCTGAGTGAACTCCGGGAGTTGGTGATGGACAGGGAGGCCTGGCATGCTGTGATTGATGGGGTCGCAAAGAGTCGGACGCGACTGAGTGATTGAACTGAACTGAACTGATAGTCCACGGGGTTGCAAAGAGTCGGATACGACTGAGTGACTTTCACTTCACTCATTTTCTTTCACATATCAATTATACAGTGAATATAGTGCAATGAGTGGATTTCAGTTCTTTTCATTTTTTCTTTACTCTTTATTTCACTCATGATATAATCCTGTATTAACAGAATGTGATGCTGATGATCTTGTCATCTCTGGCATTTTTGTATTCTCTGCCTCTCCTCATGTATTTGGGCAAAACCTTAGTAATTTAATGGCTTCCTGTGATTGCTGGGAAGTCAGCAATATCTAATTACATTTTCTAACACAGTATAGAGGGGTAGTATAAAATCAAGGTACAGAAATTGTTTAAAAATATGCAGACCTAAAAAGTGCAAGACTGTATTATCCATCAGATCTGCCTCTTCACTTGAAAATCTGAAACTCTCTGCCCCTTTAACCTATTAGATTGGAATAAATGGTTATGCTGGACACAAAATCCTTTTAACAGTCTTTTAAGAGCCCTGGTCAGCAAATGTCATTATTTTTGTCCAAAGTACCAGTTCAGTAACCTTGCAAATAGTGTTTCTAAGCTGCTGCCTTTGCTTTCTATTCTGTATAGATTATTCAGCAGATTATGTTAAAACGTAGGGGCTTATTTCCATCAATGTCTTGATCCACCATCTGTTACTTTCCTCTCTCCCTGTGTTTTGTGTTCTCTTCCTGCCACTCGTGTGTGTTCTATTTAATCATAGTTTGTTCTCCAGAGTTCTGCTTGGGACTCAAAACTGAGATTTAGTTGTAATGTAGTTAAGAAAAAAAAGAAAGATAAAGGTACGTGCTCAGTTGTGTCCAACTCTTTGCGACCCCATGGACTGTAGTCCACCAGGCTCCTCTGTCCATGGAATTTTCCAGGCAAGGGTACTGGAGTGGGTTGCCATTTTGTACTCCAGGGGATCGAATCTTCCTGACTCAGGGATCAAACTCGCGTCTCTTGCATCTCCTGCATTGGCAGACAGTTTACCACTGAGCCGGACATCACACTAAACACAGGGGTATTGCTTCAGGGCTATACTCAGTGAGAGTGAAAGGTTAACTACTGCACCCAGAGAGTTTGATGTCCTGGGCAAGTGAGCTATGAGAAAGCATTCACTTTACTGACCTATATGCTTTATAAAATAAAATTTAAATATTTCACTTTTAATTCAGGTATAACACATATAAAGACAAATGTATTATAAATGAGCACTTTGATGAGATTTCCTAATTGAGTATAACTGGAAAACCATCATTCAAACCAGAGAATCCAGTATTATTAGACTGCCAGAATTCCCCCTTATTCCTCCCCCGCCAGGCTTACTGCCCCCTCCAAAAGGTAACTACTATTCTGATGTGTACATAGTTTTACCTACTTTTGAACTTGAGTCATGTAGTATACTCCCTCATATATCTGGTTTCTTTGTCTTAATATTATGTTTATGAGATTCATCTGTTATTGCATTAGTTATAGTTCATTTATGTTCATTACTATATAGCATGCAAACTGTCTGTTTTTGTAAATAGTCTTATTGAACACAGCCACACCTTTTCATTTACATACTATCTCTGGCTACTTTTCTACTCCAAAGGCAGAATTGAGTGGTTGTAAGAGGAAACAGAGACCATATGGCCTGCAAACCCTAAAATATTTACTGTCTGATCCTTTGCAGGGAAAAGTTGACTGATCCCTGCTGTACAGTATGTGTTATATGAATGTTCCACAAGGTGCTACCGAGTTTTGGCATTACAAGGAAGGCTTCATTGGAAATATGTGTCTTTAGGACCTATATATGTGCATTCTTAGTAAATATTTCCCTAGAAGTGAAATTGCTGGGCCACAGTTTATATTCTGCTTTATTAGATATTGCTAAACAGTTTTCCAGCTCACACAAGTAGTTTATGAGAGTTGAACTGCTCTACAGCCTGAGACTTGGTGTTGTCTGACATTTGGATATTAGCCATTTGGATCAATATGTAATTTTATCTCATTGTGGTTTTAGTTTGTGTTTTTTTGGTAATGAATGATGTCGGACACGTTTTCATACGCTTATTGGCCATTTTTTAATATCCTTTTTAGACAATCTATCTTTTTCTTGGGCTTCTCAGGTGGCACTAGTGGTAAAGAACCTGCTTGCCAATGCAGGAGACATAAGAGATGTGGGTTCAATCCCCAGGTCAGGAAGATCCCCTGGAGGAGGGCANCCATTTTTTAATATCCTTTTTAGACAATCTATCTTTTTCTTGGGCTTCTCAGGTGGCACTAGTGGTAAAGAACCTGCTTGCCAATGCAGGAGACATAAGAGATGTGGGTTCAATCCCCAGGTCAGGAAGATCCCCTGGAGGAGGGCATGGCATGCCGCTCTAGTATTCTTGTCTGGAGAATCCCACGGACAACGGAGCCTGGCAGGCCATCTGTGGTCCATAGGGTCGCAAAGAGTTGGGACACGACTGAAGCTACTTATTNTGTGGGTTCAATCCCCAGGTCAGGAAGATCCCCTGGAGGAGGGCATGGCATGCCGCTCTAGTATTCTTGTCTGGAGAATCCCACGGACAACGGAGCCTGGCAGGCCATCTGTGGGCCATAGGGTCGCAAAGAGTTGGGACACGACTGAAGCACACACATCTTTTTCTTATTCTGTTGGCGTTTTTATATATTCTAAATGAGTCTTATATGTATTTAATACATCACCGAATATCTTCCTTTCTGATTCTTATAATAATGCTTTTGTTGTATTTTAATGGGAGGATTGGAATATGTCACCCCAAAATTTGCCTCTGTCTTTAAAATTATCTTGGACTGAAAGAAGTCAAGATACAGCAGGTACAAGAAGAGCTTTTTGTCCTCCTCATTGGTGAATGCAAGGCATGAATTTCCATTTGTGACGGTGCACCCATGTCCCATACCAGGGAGGAGAGAATGATTCTTCTAACTCCAGACACTTGAGTCTGTGTAACAGATCTTACTAAACAAGTTTTATCCACCATACATTTCCTAGTCACCTTCCCACAATTTACCATCCTTAGGCATCTAACCCCCCCCTCCTCTTTTCCTTTGTATAGTCACTGCTTCACTATGTATTACCCTTTGTTAAAATGGTATATACTGCCTCTTTAGGTTTTCATTTTCTGTGGCATCCCCATTCATGTAAAAACATTAACATCAAATGACTCTCAAGAGTCTTCTCCAACATCACAATTCAGAAACATCAATTCTGTGATCCATGAAGGGGTTCTTCTACAAACCATAACTAATGCCAGCAACATGGCAGAATCTTATATAAACTGAGAAAAGTGAAATTAGGCATGGTATTGTAGATAGATGAGAGTGGCTATCCTCAGCCTTGTCAGGGCACATGATCCTCAGGAAAACCCACAGCATCATTAGAGTTTTATGCTTTTAAAGCCCTTCTGAATTGAATGTGACTTGCTATATTGTTACTTGTCCTGAGGTCTGGATAGGGACAGATTTCTTACCTTTCACTTTTGAATATTAAAAGACATTCCAGGGTCTTAAAGTCCCCAGTTCTGTGGCTGTGTTTCTTTAGCATTTCAAGGTATCTGAATATTTAGAAATTTTACTAAGATGCAGTGTCAGACATCTGAATAGATATGTGCATTTACCAATCCCACCCGCCCCCAAGACCACTTCCTTAGGTCCCTGAGTGTAGAAATTTAGAAACTGAAGCAGGTTTATCTAGCTTTCAGTTACATTGGACTCAGTAGATTAGATGTGTGTTGTAGGTGTTAGACAACATGATTTTTGAGGGTCATTTAATAGTTGCTTTTGTTTCTGTGTTACAAGTAGCAGTCCAGGGCAGTGTTAATTTGTTTAAAATGCATTTGTTGGTGTTCAGATCTACAAAAGATGCAGATAGTTTTAATTTGAAGATACCTAGAGGAATTCTAATACCACAGATGTTTTTTTTCTAATCTCTAAGTTCAGCTATTTACTTTTAAAAAGCTGGTTTATTTATTTCCAGGAAAAAAAAAAAAAGACTTTTGTCAAAGTTATACAACTATTTTTAATGAAGTTTCTTGTGTACTTAACCATTTTTTCTTTTCCTTTTTTTTAGGTTATATATTGTTAATGTGGATGCTATTGTCCAAATTTCTGTAGCTATGGCACAAGAATGTAGTAAGTATTGTACCATACTTCTTATGACCTACATGCTTTATAAAATTTTGACTTCTGTCTTTTAAGTTTTGTTATGCCCAAGTCGCGAAATCTCCCAATGACCACCAGGGAGCCGATATCTGATGCAAAAGCAAGAGAGTTTTTATTACCAAGCTCGAGCTGGGGCTCCCACCTATACCGACTTAGCGGCTATAGGGAGGAGCCCCGGGTTTTGGATTACATTGCTTATATAGGGAGTATACATGGGAAAAAAGGATTTCTAGGTAGGGGAACGTCTGATTGGTCACTTTCTTTTGAAGGGTTGTGTGTTGGTTCTTGATTGGTCCCCGTTGTCTAGGTAGACCACAAGTTCCTGAGCGTTAAGTCAGGAGATTTTGGTCTGGGGTCCGATTGGCTCGTGGGCAGTGGGGTGAGGTCAGGGGATTTCCAAAGGCTCTTTTCCCAGAACCTTACAAAATGGAGTTTTTCTCTTAACAAAATGGAGTAGCTTAGATTCTTCACTTTCTCACTGTTCCAAGTGGGAGTACTGAAAGAAGTTTTTAAAAACTTTACCTTTCCACTTGGTCATCTGATTTTTATGTCTCTAGCTTTTATATATGTACAAATGCATCATGATTATGATTTGTTAATCTTCTGCTAAACACAGAATGATCAGCTAATACTAGCAATCAGATATTAGAGCTGAGTCCGTATTATGCATCCCCTCTACCACCCATATTTGGGGTTGACTAACTGACCAGCTCCAGGGTGGGCCCTGATTAGGATCAAGCCCATCCCTGTTATGCCCGTGCACAATTCACTCCTTGGGGAGGAGGCATCAGCCAGTGCTGGGCATTAACTGGGCAGAAGGCTGGCTTCAGCAATGGTCCTGTAATCTGACTCTAGCCAAGGAGACTCCAGAGGAAGTTTGGCAAGCGCTTCTGGCAGAAGTCTTCTCATACTTAAAACACAGCTACCGGAAGCGCCTGCCTCTTTCTGTCTTCTTCTGGATGTTATGTGCTGGTGTGAGGTCTGGTGTGGCTCCAGGCTGAGCAAGAAGTCACACAGGGTGGAAGACAGAGAAAGCAGCCCTGAAGCCTGTTTCTCCTCCAGGAGTCCAAGCATTTGAGCCAGCAACATTTCCTTTTTGTTTAAGCCAGTTTGAGTTGGGAGCCAAACATCCTAAGTGATTCACTTCGTCTCCATTTTATTTTTAGTAGTCCATTAGTTTCTCCTTGGGAAATGTGGGAGTAATTGCAAAGGGAGGCAGAATAATGCCGTCAGACTCAACTGGCAGGGTATGTTGGTGTTGACTGGCACCCTCTTCACTCTGAACAGTTCACAGGTAGTGGTTTTGTATTCAAAGACATGAGAATGAAATACATTGCTTTCAGATTTTCTCTTTTCTTTCCCCGGAGGTTTTCCCTTTTAAACAAACCATTTGGGCTGTGAACACTGTGAAGGGTCATGGACTACTGGTCAGAAGACCATCCCTTTGTATAGGTGGATGTTTGACAGTGTGGGGCTGTCCCTGGTGTTTTCTTAGAATAGTCTATATTCAGATTTCTAATTGCTTGCTTTTGTTCTTCAAAAATTACTGTGAATCTCAAATATAAGAACTCTTTAAAGGATGGCATAACGGATATTTATGTATATCCTCCCACAGCATTCTAGGGAAATGGAAGGTTTACCAATTCTGTGGAACAGTTAAAACAGTGTGATCATCCTCTCTCAAAGCAGTGCCCTTTCTCCACCTTCGAAGAACTACTTTCCTGGTTTACATCTTTATTCTTCCCATGCATTTGTTTGTGCTTTTACCACATATAAATAGGATGATTTTTGTATGCTTTTTCACCTCAGGTATATGTAGATACTGTGTGTTTTGTTGTTGAAAATCACAAAGAAGTTGAGAAGAAATTCAGGATCACGAAAAGAAGCTATAAATGCATTCTTAGGCACTTGTGCAAAGACCTGTTACAAGGCATCTTGGGGATCCATAATGAAATGTGTTAGATTTTTATTTATTTATTTATTTTGGCCCCACCATGCGGCATGTGGGGTCTTAATTTCCTGACCAGGGTTTGAACCCATGCCCCTGCAGGGGAATCACAGAGCCCTAACCACTGGACCTCCTGGGGGTTGCCCCAAAATGTGTTTGATTTTAAATGGCCGATAAGTTTTATCAACGTGCTTATCTTCTCGAGTCTCATGCTTGTTCTGCTGCTGAGTTCACTGTCTCCACCTGTGCCTACACTGCTTTAAAGGTTTGGCAAGTGCAGGCCCTACCGAGTCATCAGTGAGCTTTTCAGAGTGTGTAGGTTACGTTTTCATTTAAATTCCTCCATTCATCCTGTGGTCAGAATGCATGCTTTTGGCAAACTTGGGTAAATTTTTGCATTCTTCTGCACTCTGACAATTAGCCATCTTCCTGACAAAACTGACTTCTCTGCTTTCTAAATTTGTCAGCTTGTCAGTTTCTGCCTTGTACTGGTGGCAGCAGTTATGAAGCAAGGTGCTTTGAATCTTGGTATCACATTATTTCCCACTGTGCCCCAGCGTGAGTCTTGGTGGGCTTCCCAGGCAGTTCAAGTTGTAAAGAATCTGCTTGCCAATGCAGTAGACGCAAGAGGCCTGGTGAATTCATCCTGTGTCAGATCCCCTGCAGGAGGGCATGACAACCCACTCCACTATTCTTGCCTGGAGAATCCCATGGACAGAGGAGCCTGGTGGGCTACAGTCCATGGGGTTGCAAAGAGTGACTGAAGTGAATTAATAACACACACGCATGTACGAGTCTTGGAGATGATTTCATAGCATCCTTGTCTGAAACATTTCTCAAGACATTTAACTTCTGCATTCAAAAAACCCATTCTTCACCCTTGGTTGTTGTTTGCGATATTGCTTCAACAGGACTGAATAGCCATTGCCCCTCAGAGATCATTAATCCTTTCAACTTGGTAGCTAGTGACTGATAAAATGTCAGAGAAAGATTTATGACAATCAGAAGAGGATTTCCATTTTCGTTTCCTGAACAAAGAGTAAACTGAAAAGGTTTTCCCCCCTTAATTCATATAGGTTGTATTCTCACTACAGAGAGGGAAACAATAACCTCTTTTGTAGAAATCCAATTTTATGTTTTTATGCTTTGTGCATGTAGTTTTTTGTTGTTAAAAATGGATCCTTATTTTAAATATAACTGTCTTTAGCTTGTTTCATTATTTGTGGGCCTAAATCCTGAATTAAAATGTTGCCAATGCTAGAAGATTATAGCCTTCAAATGGAAACAATCAGTGAGGCCCCTAGGAAAAGAGCTAGTAAATCTCTTCCACTGAGAGATGACCAGCCTTCAAATGGAATGCAATTTGAATAGCAGGCCAGATATAGACAGGAAATGCAAGATATTTAAGCTACAGTCCCACAATATATTTTATATCTGGTTTTTGTTTGTTTGTTTGTTTAAAAAACCTGTTTCTTAAGGGGGAAAAAATGTTATTGACATCAGTTCAGTGACCTGATATTTTTGTTTCTTGTAGAAGGATGCCTTTGTATTTATTGCTTATGCAAAGGAATCTGTAGACTTGGCTTGTTTTTATGCCTCAAAATGAAATGGTGCCTTTGTGGGGGATGCTCCACTGGGCTGAGGGAACTTCCAGACAGTGACTCAGATCTGTAATTAGGTCTTGCTTTCTGCACCCTTGTTGACTTTAAAAGCTCTGGCCGTACACCATTTAGTTTGGGGAAGCCATACGTGAATCATCTAAATTGGCACAAATTATCCAGAATGCTGCTAAATGTTTTCTACTCTTTATTGTGATTGAGGGAACTAGAAAGGGAGACTTGCTTGAGTTTGAAGGTATTCGCAAGTGTATGTGTACACATTTGTGGAAGCAGATCTCATCCTTAGAGTGAAAAGCAGTGGAGTATTTGACAGCTGGAGGCAGTTCTCATTTTGCGGGTCTGTCCTCCAGGCTTCGTAGCCTTTCCTTCAGGAAGAAGATAGCAACGGTTGCCTATTTCCCAGCTCCAATTTGTTCTCGTTCCCTTGTCTTTCAGGAAGGGAGATCCAGTGGCCGTCCTGCTGCCAATGGTCTCATCTTGACTCCCACAGCATGGTTGACATAGTTTAGTTTATATTATGTTTGTATTTAGTTTATGTTATATCCATTTTGCATCTTTTGACTTGAACCCCCTCATCAATATCTTTCGTATTTAGGATGGAATTTGATATCCTTTTCTTCTGTTTCTTAAAAGGATAAATCAGCAGACTTACTTAGACCTGTGTCAGTTACCTGGTAGTGAATGGGGGAAAGTAATTTTTTTGTCTTCACTGAATAAGTTGACTTTGTTTCAGCTTATTTTAGTGAAAAACATTAAAATAATCAAATTAATTCTACAGTGGAGAACATTTAAATGTAACTCATTTAGGAATACAGATAAAATGAGGGCTTTTCTTAGATAGAAAGTAAGCCTTTTAATTAGTTTTTTTCTCTCTCTGTGGGTTTTCTTTGATGGTACATTAAGGATCTTGTCCAGCACTTATTATCTGATTGTTTCTGCCCTAAAGAGAAAAAACAAGCACATTTAGCCAGTTAGTAGCTAAAAGACCAGATTTTCAACTTGTAATGTGAGTTGACTTTTTAATCCGTACGTCAATCTTTGTTTCCATGTTGAAATGTCTGTGATTGGGCCTTTCAGAGGAATGTATCTTTTGACATGAAGGAGAAGAAAGCCACGGTTCGTTGTGTGATTTTGTGTTTTCTGTTCTGTGTCTGTGGGGTCACGTGAGCTGGGGTGTCTTTGCTGGTCTAGGGATTGCTGTTTGTTATAAACTGTCACAGTCATTTTGGAAAGTCAGGTGTTCAAATTATAAAATGATGGTTAGCAAATCTGCCGAGTTAAGCTGGAAGGTTTTAAAGTGAGTCTCTAAGAAACTGGTTGGTAAAGTACTCCTAATTACATGGTTACTTAAGCTCTTTCCCATGGTATAAATCACAAAGGACCTGCATATTAGCAATTTAGGCTGTGTTTATAAAGGATGCCTGTTCACTAAAAACTGCAATCCTGTTTGTCATAAGGACTTGTTTAGTACCCAATTAACCTTTCACTTAATCTCTTTTTAGAATTAGGAGCCAAGAGACCATGCTTCGGTACCAAATACAAGCACCCAACCTTATGGTCCTTAGTTTGCACAGTGTGTAAATAATTGGGTCATGAGCTAACACCTAAATAGAGGGGCGTGAAAGGTTTACCTCCAGTGAGACTTCAGCATCACCTTCTGGCTTCTAGGTTACATTGTGTGAATTATTTCTTCTGTAGCATTCAGTATCTCTAGTCAACAGGTGCAGTGACAGGCCAGGGCAAGAATTCAAGAGTTCTTAACGAATGTAGACATATATGGAGTTTTCTGCTTGATAATATCTTATCCCCACAGTAGCAGATGCCTGCTAACTCTCTGGAAATGAAATCTCAATCTTATAAATGAATGCTGCTGCTGCTGCTGCTGCTGCTGCTGCTAAGTCCCTTCAGTCGTGTCCGACTCTGTGCGACCCCAGAGACAGCAGCCCATCAGGCTCCCCCGTCCCTGGGATTCTCCAGGCAAGAAAACTGGAGTGGGTTGCCATTTCCTTCTCCAATGCATGAAAGTGAAAAGTGAAAGTGAAGTCGCTCAGCCGTGTCTGACTCCTAGCGACCCCATGGACTGCAGCCTACCAGGCTCCTCCATCCATGGGATTTGCCAGGCAAGAGTACTGGAGTGGGTTGCCATGACCTTCTCCAATAAATGAATGCTAATCCCTGGCAAAAGCTTCACACCGTCTTTTTTTTTTTTTTTTTCTTTTCCTCTCTCTTTCTTCAAATTAGTTAAACAGAATTAGTCTGATCTGTAGGGTTAGATGCCCTCTCTGTACTCTGCAAAACTCTGCTAAACAATGTATGAAGATATATATCGCCTTCCTCTTGAGCCTCCCTCCCACTTGATAATCCTATTTTATTAGTGCATAGTGGCTTCATTTTAAAGATAGAGACATCAATGGATATCCATCCACTCTGCAAGTGTATAGAGCTTATTATAAAAATTCAAGCCAAGGCCCAGCATTCATCATGGCTAAAATTCTGTTCTTTCATGATATTCTGCTAATAATTTTGGAGTCATGTCCATTTTGTTGTATTTGTTTAAAAGTGAAAGTTGCTCAGCCATGTCTGACTTTGTGCGACCCCATGGACTATACAGTCCATGGAATTCTCTAGTCCAGAATACTGGAGTGGATGGCTTTTCCCTTCTCGTGGGGATCTTCCCAGAGGGATCAAACCCATGTCTCTCGCATTGCAGACGGATTCTTTACCAGCTGAGCCACAAGGGAAGCCCAAGAATACTGGAGTGGGTAGCCTATCCCTTCTTCAGCACATCTTCCTGACCCAGGAACCGAACTGGGGGTCTACTGCATTGCAGACAGATTCTTTACTATCTGAGCTATTGTTTGAAGCATCAAGAAAATCTGGGCAGAGGATGAGATGATTAGATAGCATCACCAATTCAATAGACATGAATGTGAGCAAAAACTTCACTAATAGCTCAGTCAGTTTAAGAGTCTGCTTATAATGTAGGAGACCTGGGTTTAATTCCTGGTTTGGGAGGATCCCCTGGAGAAGGAAATAGCAAGGCACTCCAGTGTTTTTGCCTGGAGAATCCCATGGACAGAGGAGGGTTGCAGGACTTAGTGACTAAACCACCGCCACTGGGGGATAGTGAAGGACAGGAGAGCCTGGTGTACTGCAGTTCATGGGATCGCAAAAAGTCAGACGTAACTTAGCAACAGAAAGGCAGCAGCTCCAGCAAATTAAAAAAATAACTTTTCCAAAAATAATATGTACCTACAAATATGCAGGAAGTATATCTGAACATAAAATGAAAATAACCATCTGTCATTTTGCCGTCAATAAATAGTTGTGAACAATATGCACTAATAATGTGCTCTCACAGAGCACACCATTAAAAGTGGGGGTGACCCATACCATGGTTAATGAAGGACTGACATGGGTGGTGACACCCAGAAATTCTTAAATACCTGTAATGGTATGTGTTAACATAATATCACCTAAACTGATGCTAAAGCTGAAACTCCAGTAGTTTGGCCACCTCATGCGAGGAATTGACTCATTGGAAAAGACTGATGCTGGGAGGGATTGGGGGCAGGAGGAAAAGGGGACGACAGAGGATGTGATGGCTGGATGGCATCACTGACTCGATGGATGTGAGTTTGAGTGAACTCTGGGAGTTGGTGATGGACAGGGAAGCCTGGCATGCTGCAATTTATGGGGTCGCAAAGAGTCGGACATGACTGAGTGACTGAACTGAACTGAAACTGCAAGTATTTATATGAACAGGTTGTTGACATTACATTGTAGGATAAAGAGAGAGCTTCTTTAAAGACAAGCTGGGCTCTGGCTTATCCTGGTTAACTTTTGTTTTTAATGATTTTAGGGAGAGAGTTTTGGTGTTGGGTGTATTTCTCTATATAGGCCTGTGACTTGTTTTTGTTTGTTTAAGTGAAGGAGCCTTGTAAAGTAAGCTAACAATATAGGAACAATAGGAGAACACTGTTTTTAAAGGAAATGTCTGTTCCCTGATAGGAGAGGAAACGCAAGAGACTAGGCTGTATATGGGGGTAATTGAGTTTAGGGTCCCTCCTGGACTTGTTTTTAATACGGTGTATCTCTCCTCTGCCACATTCTGTCCCATGTACCCCTTCCTTTGGCTCCCTCCCCCATCCTGTAAGGTAAACGATGCAGATTGCAAAACCCTGCACTGACTCACATCTCCAGTATCCCACTTCATGCTTTAGTTTACAATAAGTCCGGGTATTGTCTGGTTTTCAGATCACCACACCACAAGGAAACAACAGACGTCTCCCTGGATCTGAAAGTATTTGCCCTTTGTGATGTTTTGATCATTTCTGAGGATTTGTTTGCCGGCCTCTCTCTCCGAGGCTGAAAATAACTTGGTGTGTATGCCGCAGCCCTCTTAGCTTCCAGAGGGCTTCTTTTCAGTGCCTGTCCTTAACAGAAGCATTCTCTCGGAGCAGTGATGCACTTCAACCAGTTGGCCAGTAATGAGCCCCAGAGTTTCTTGTCCTGAAGCCTTTGTGGTGTAAACAGAGCAAATGATGAGAGCTTTGTCCTTTGTCCTCTCTTCCAAGTACAGAGTGTAAAAGTTGTTTTAAAGGAAGTCTGCATTTTGTGGTATTGTATCACTTGGTTTTGGTCCTGTGTCCCTTTAGATTTTAGCCTGGAATTCTTTGGGAAACCCCACCCCTGGAAGAAAAGGAGGATTTTTAAAAGAATTGTGTCAGCAGCTGTTAATGTTGGTAAGAACACAGTACTCTCTTTGCAGATTTTTTAGGTATACATACAGCAACAGCTTGTGGCATTTTACTTTTGCGATGGCAGTTGCTTGCACTGAGAGGCTGGTTTTAATTGTATTAGTCAAATAGTTTCATTTTAAATTATTTTATAACTCTGTATTGTTGTAAAACACTCAAAC
Source organism: Neotragus pygmaeus (assembly GCA_006410875.1). NCBI lineage: Eukaryota > Metazoa > Chordata > Mammalia > Artiodactyla > Bovidae > Neotragus > Neotragus pygmaeus. The sequence goes on along the minus strand of SJYV01016012.1, from coordinate 333,820 downwards.
TTTGATTCCCTGATGTTATAAGTGTGTTTTTAGTTTGACATCAGATTAAGATCTTTGCATTTAAATGGTTGAAGAAAGCAAATTTTAATTTGTTTTCAAAATATTTTTATTAATAAATAGTAATCCTATCTTTTCTACCAGTTTTACTTATGGGTAGCTTCATATGACATTTCGATTTTGCATGACTGTTTTTGATATTCTGAACTATTGTCTTTTTATTTACAACCTTAGGGTTGTATATATCATTTGATTTTCTTGCATAACGCTNTAGCCCAACACTAACTGCAGTCATGGGATGTTGCTTTCACATCTCATCTGCAGGATGGTTTCAGATAGTTTCTTAGTGACGGTTGTTTGGCACAGAAGAAGATGCACTTATTTCAGTTTTGTGACTTTTTCCCTCCAAGTGCACAGGGCCACGTGCTCTTTGGGGCCAGGATGCTTCCTTACAGTTCTGAGAGGACTTGGCCTGTTTTCCCAAATGAGGTGATGAACACAAAAATGCTCTCTAGTAAGCTACAAAATGTCATAAACGGGAGAGATACTGTTGTTACCGTTCTCTGCTTGAGCGGCCAACTGTAAATACTCTGTTCATTTCATGACCTCCATCTGAGATCTGGTTGCGTCTGACATTGCTGTTTCCAGGGAATAGCTATTTTTTGATTAGGCTGACTTTTACCTTCTTAGACCTTTTGCAGAAGAAAAAGCTCCACACATTGAACAAATGTAGCTTAACAAATACTACATTCAAGCAAGTGGTTAGTATTTCATAATGTTTACACAGAAAGGAGTCCCTGCCCTTTATATACAGAATAAGTTTCTATTGGCAATGACCCTGAAGTTCCTGGCCCCATGAAAAGTAACTGGTTCTGGGAGTCATGATTTCTGGGTGCCCGTCTCACTCCTTACTCAGCAAGAGGACAGTTTCTCTGACAGATGGACTTGTAGTTTTTGTTGAGCTTGCATACAGGATACAGCGTGTGTGTGATTGAACTCCTTGCCCTCGAGCTTTTCAGTTTGTGCACGTTGATGTTCTTGTGGAGAGGGGTGTGACCTGGACCACAGAGAACTTACAAGGAGAATAAAGGTGGGTGGGGGGAGGGGGGCATTTTCTTCTCTGCCTCGCATCGTAGCTGGAAAGTGGATGTGTTGCGGTGAGATGCTTCTTCTGCTGCAGATATCATCTGAGTGGGTGTCTTATTCATAGGGCGATGCCAGCTCGCAAGTGGAACCTGGCCTAAAACTGCTTCTTCATTGGCACTAGCTCCTTGTCAGAAACGCTTTCCTGCATTTCATAGTAAACCAGTGCTGACTCTAATGGGGAATTTTGAAAAGACCGTGTCATGGAGATTTGACATTCCTTGAAGCTGGTCAATAGTTTACCTCAACAGGCCTTTTGGAATTGTTTCAAAACACTAATCGCACGCTGACAGCAGCTTGCCCTGTTGAGGGGAAGAGTTGGGCTGATTATTGCATGTATTCTAAGACTGCTTGATTAGAGGGGCATTTCTTAGCTTATCCTGTCTGTCCTGTCCTTTCCACTGTAAATGGAACTTAAATTCCATGAAAGACTGTATTATAAGTCTTAGAATCTGCTTTTCAGAATTTTGGATTTTGTAAAGTACAGTGTTAGCTAGGGCAGACCAGAAAAGTTTTGTCAGTTATCTTGGAAGTGATGTCTTTGTTGAATAAGGAAAAGAAGGATACAGTAGTAGTGGAAACACTTGATTAGGTCCAAGGAAAACATTTTAGCTCTTCTTAGGATACCATTCTCCACCTTCAAAGGAGAGATATTTAAACTTGCCAGTTACTTAGGCATTTAAAAAAATTGAATTCTCTCTTGAATTTGTTACAGTATTTCTGCTGTTTTAGGTTTTGTTTTTTTGTCCATGAAGCAGGTGGGATTTCAGCTCCCCGACCAGGGATCGAACACACACCCCTGCTTTGGAAGGTGAAGTCTTGACCACTGGACTGCCAAGGAAGTCCCTACATGGGCATTTTAAGTTGTTTGAAATTAGGGTAAAGTCATGTAGTGTTCAAAAAAGGGGACTGAAATCAGCAGAGCATAGAAAGTCCAAGTTGTCGCTTCCACAGAAACCAGACCTTGTTCTTATTATATGGACTATAATTTCTTATCTCCATCTCTGGCAAGAATAATTCATACTCCACATGAGGTAAATTATCACCTTTATTGGGCCATTTGTTAAAAGTTCCACCTACTGGTGAGTAAATTAACCTAGAGAGCACGTTCTGTATTTAGAATGTTTGACTAATGTAAGGAATCCAGTGTTTATTAGTCTTTGACATACATTTTAAGGATAAGTAAATAAAGACCCAAATGCATAGTTATTTGTTAAGAATAACAAAATAAGTCATTTGAAGAGCAGGAAACAGATGGGCTCTCGCATTCTTCTTTCTAGAAAAGCTAATCCATGTTGACACAAGGCATACATCATTCAAAAGAGAGATTCTAGTCTTTTGCCAGATATTCTTTCTTTATTTTAGGCAAGTATGGTACCGATCACAACAGTTGTCAACTCAGGTCTCTCCATTCAGTACATTTTCCATAACGTAGCACAAAGGAATTAAGATTCCTTCCTTGAATTAGGAACCTTAAAGGTTAAGGGAGAGGAAGGAGTCACAGGCAGCTTTATGGCAGGCCCATGGATCCGCTGTGCTGGAGGATAAACCTGCTTCCCAGCACCCAGCGCCTTCCTTTGCTCTGCCCTCCAGGCTTAAGGAGCTCCTGTGCCTTCCCACGTTGAACTCTTCACCCCGTCTGTCTTGTGGCCCCCTTGCCTTCTCCAGGTGTGAATCCTCTAGTCCTGGCATTCCCATCTTCCCCCTGCCCATCTCTTCATGCATTTTCTTTGCCTGTAAACATTCTTCAACTCTCTTTTTCCAGCACAAATGTTCCCACCCTCTCTCAGATCTCTCATTCTCTCTTTCTTGATTCCAGTGCAGGAAAAACAAGAAGTGGGGCAAGGGAAAGAGCTAGTCCATCAGTCTAAATCCCTTAATTCTTCTAGTGTTTTCGGAGTTGTTTGAGGGATGCTGATTTTTAATACACATGCAATAAAATGTATAGATCTTAAGTGGCCTAAGATTTGGGATGTTTCTAGTTATTATTGGCTGTTATGAATAAGGCTGCTAGAAACATTTTTATAAAGTCGTCTTGTAGACATCTTATTTTCATACCTCTTGGGTAAATAGCTAGGAATAGAATTGTTGGATCATAGACTAGATGTTTGTTTGACAGTATAAGAAGCTTCTAAACGTTTTTCCAAAGTGGTTGTGCCATTTTATTCTTGAGCGAGTAATAATTTGTGAGTCTTCCAGCTGCATCGCATTCTTACTAGTGTTTAATAGTTAGCTTTTTGTGTGTGTGTTGGAAGGTAGAGATACTGACTGATATTCTCTGAACTGAGATGGAACTTTGAGACTCTAAAACAAAACAGGCACAGCTGCAAAACGTGCAATTACGAAGCTTCTTGTCAATTACTGGGGGGCTTCCCTGGTGGCTCAGACAGTAAAGAGTCTGCCTGCAGTGTGGGAGACCTGGATTCGATCCCTGGGTTGGGAAGATCCCGTGAAGAAGGAAATGGCAACCCACTCCAGTATTCTTGCCTGGAAAATCCCATGAATGGAGGAGCCTGGCAGGCTGCAGTACATGGGGTCGCAAAGGTCGGACACAACTGAGTGACTTCATTTTGTCAATAACTTACATACCTAGAGAGAAGCAAGTCCACACCTCTAGGAACCAAGGTGGTTCTGTGTGAGCAGCAGGCATTTTTCCAGTTTTCATATCAGACAAAGGCAAGGGTAGAGCAGTAGGGCACCAGCCTGGCTCGGGCGCCTTCACTGGGAAGACTAAAGCTACATCACCCAGAAATAAGGGGGCAGGTGGGACTGCAGACATAGGGAGCTGGCACAATGGAGTCAGTGTGGTTCAGCCACACAATTGTTGGGGTTTTTTTTTTTGTTGTTGTTGCTGTTGTTTTGCTTTGTCTTGTTTACTTTTAGCTAATTCTGGTAGGATGAGTCCTCCTGCAATGTGCGAGACGTGGGTTCGATCCCTGAGTTGGAAGGATCCCTTGGAGGAGGGCATGGCAACTCACCCCAGTGTTCTTGCCTGGAGAATCCCATGGACAGAGGAGGCTGATGGGCTGTAGTCCGTGGGGACGCAGTCTCGCACACGACTAAGCATAGCACAGTAGGATGGGTGTCTCACTGTGATTTTTAATTTGTCTTTTCCTGATGATTAATAATTTTTGTTTGTGTTTTCCTGATGATTAGTGATTTTGAATATCTTCATATGCTTATTAGCTATTCATCTTTTCTTTTGCATGCTCTTGATTGTTTTTCTAAAATGTTATTGAATTATTGTTCTTGATTTGTGAGGTTTCTAAATATGTATTGCCTATACATATTTAAATAATGTATAAATGTGTGCAGATATATAACATAAACATATATATGTATGTAAGCATATATTTATATTCTGTTTTGATTTTTAATTGAAGTATAGTACAATATTACATGTTTCAGATGTATAACATGGTGATTGATAATTTTTTTAAAATATACCCCTTTTATAGTAATTATAAAATATTGGCTGTATTTCCTGTGCTGTATAGTATATCTTTATAGCTTATTTGTTTTATATGTAACAGTTGGCACCTCTTAATCCTCTACTCCTGTCTCACCCCTCTCACCTTCCATCTTCCCACTGGTACCCACTAGTTTGTTCTCTGTATCTCTGAGTCTGCTACTTTTTTGTTATAGTCACCAGTTTGTTGTATTTTTTAGATTTCACATGTGATACCATATAGTATTTGTCTTCCTCTGGCTTATTTCATTTGGCGTAAGTCCATCCTTATTGTTGCAAATGGGAAAATTTCTTTTTTTTTTTCAAATGTCTGAATAGTATTCCATAGTGTGTGTGTGTGTGTGTGTGTGTGCCAACCCANCCATATAGTATTTGTCTTCCTCTGGCTTATTTCATTTGGCGTAAGTCCATCCTTATTGTTGCAAATGGGAAAATTTCTTTTTTTTTTTCAAATGTCTGAATAGTATTCCATAGTGTGTGTGTGTGTGTGTGTGTGTACATATAGATGTATATATACACCATATCCTTTCTATTCATTCCTCTGTCGATAAGACATTAGGGTTGTTGCCATATCTTGGCAATTGTAAATAGTGCTGCTATGAAAACTGAGATACGTGTATCTTTTTGAATCAGTGTCCCCCCCCACACCGCCCCCCAGTTATATACCCAAGAGTCGACTTGCTGAGTCATATCCTAGTTTTTTAGCTTTTTGTGAAACCTCCATGCTGTTTTTCACAGTGGCTGTGCCAATTTACATTGCCACCAACAGTCTATGAGGATTCCTGTTTCCCTGTATCCGGACCAACATTTGTTATTTATATTCTTTTTGATGGTAGCCATCCTGACAGGTATGAGATGAAATCTCATTGTGATTTTAATTTGTGTTTCTCCAATGATTAATGATATTTAGCATCTTTTCATTTGCCTCTTGGCCATCTACAATTTCTCTTTGCAAAAATGTCTATTGAAGCCGTCTGCCAATTTTTTAATTGTGTTGTTTGTTTTTTAATATTGAGTTGTATGAGCTATTATGTATTTTAGATATTACCCTTTATTGGTCATTTGCAAATATATTCTTCCATTCAATATGTTGACTTTTCATTTGGTTGATGATTTCCTTTGCTGTGCGAAAGTTTAACTAGGTCCTATTTATTTTTGTTTTTATTTCTTTTGCTTTAAGAGAGAGATATTTTTATTCTTAATGGTGTCTCTTGATAAGCGGAAAGTTTAACCCAATTTATTTTTCATGGTTAGTACTTGGCTGTGAGTTATCTAAGAAGTCTTTCCCTATGCAGTAGTGGGAAGGTGTTTTTTTGTCTTAGGGTTTTATCTTTACATTTAGGTTGATAACCTATCTTTAATTTTTTATATATGAAATAACATAATTATTGAGGTGTTGTACCCCCCTGCCCCGGTCTGTATATGCATTAGTATTGGTTTGCTAAAAGATTTTTTTCTTATTATAGTGAGTTGTTGTCTTGGTTGTTAATTCCTGGACTGTTTTTTGTTCCACTGGTCTATTTGTCTGTTCTTATGCCAATTATACACTGTCTTGAGCATAGTAGCTGTATTATAAGTTTTTAAATCAAGTAATTAAGCCCTCCAACTTTGCTCTTGCTTTTCATGATTGTTTTAACTATTGTAGATACTTTGTATTTTCTTGGAAATTTTAGAATGAACTTGTCATTGTTTTTTTTTTTTTTTTTTTTTTTTTAATTTTTTTTTTAAAACAGGAAGCTAGACTACAGGAGATATGAAATGATCCAATGAGATTAACCTTGAGATTCTGTTTAAAGCGAGTAGGATTGTATGGAATTAGAACAGTGAACTCTTAGTATTATACAAAATGTGTCTAGAGTGTATGTGTTTCTGTCTGATTTTAGGTTTAGTCCCAATAAATATATTATACTCCCCACAAAAAGTCAGAATAAAACACTCTTCCAGCACCACATGGCTCAAAGCACCTTGAAGAACCTGGGTATTCACTTGAAAGAACCTATTATGTAGAGCTTCCTAGCTTCTGGTCCAGCAAACCAAGAAAGAAAGATCATTCTACTAACTGTATCAAATGCACATTTGAGTAAATTTATGAGATTGAGAATAGGATAAGAACAATGGAAGAAAAATCCTAGCATAAATAGGCTGGGGAAAGAAACTGGCAGCAAAAATCAACAAAGTCTGAGTGATAAGAGAAAGGAAATCTATACTGGATCAGAACTGAAAAATTTTCTCACCATCCAACCTGTTTTCATCAGTTTCCCTAGTGAGGAGGGATTGAGGATTTTATCATTTGTAATCTATTGTATATAAACATGCTTTAGTCAGCTATGTGGCAAGTATATATAGTTATCATCCCAAAGTACTTATTCAGTTACTTTAATGCAACTTTTTGTTGCCTTCTCAAAGTTTGCAGTTAAAGAATCATTCCAGCTATTAGCCTAGGGCTCCCACCTGGTTATTGCAGCCAGAGTGAACATCCCTATTACCTAACAGACTCTGTGTCCTTAACTAAGGTGCATCATGTTCTAAACACAAAAGGAAATCAAATTCTAGAACCCATCTTTTAAAGTGATCAAAGTTTATCTCTCAAATATTTTCTCAGTTTCCAAGGAATGATGGCCATTTGCAATAATATAAAAGACNTTACATTAAGATGTTTGCCTTTCTAATATTATTAGTTTAAAAATAAAATTCATATTCAGTGTAAAAGTGAAATGAAAAGGCATAATTACATAATGAGACATTGCTTATCCTATTTGATCATAAGCCTTTGAGCCTTACTGTTTTGAGGTTTTTGTCATTGCTTTTATTTTTAAATTCAAGTATGGTTCTTTTTTTCTAGTTTCTTTATATCTAGTTTAAAATGCTTCACTTATGTTAAACTTGAGTTCAAGGTGAATTTGCGTGTGTTTTTAAGTGCTAGAGAAAGCTTTGGGAAGTCCTTTTGAAGGGTGACCGTGATGGCTCCCTTGGCCCTATGGAGAGCCCCACTGTGGGGAGGGTCTGTTTTAGATTAGGATTTACTAGATATAATTTATTCCCATTAATTGCTTCTTTCTGAAATTCTACATTTCAGTTATCTTTTAGGCAGAGTGTTTTTTTGGTGACAAAGCATCTTTTAAAGACATCTTTAATATGTATATTTTAAATGTCCTGCAGTGTCTTGCTCTCTCTAGCCAGGCTGCTTGCCCTTATAGGTAGAGAACTGTCCCCCAGGGGAGCCAGGTAATTCTGCTGTGACCATTCCAAGCCCCAAGATCACTTTGGATATTTCTCATGTTTCATTCTCTTACTGTCTCTGCCTAGACTGGATAAATAGGGCCAGATTTTACAAGGTCTGCTGGAAACATTTGATATTTTCAATCACAGGTTGGCCAATTGGGAGGCTTCTATTTAGTTACTTGAACTAGGTCACCAGACACATTGAATTAATCCCATCGTTTCAATGGGCCGTCTATTGAGTCACTCTGGTAATTGTTCCTTTTCTAAATACCAATGTACCCAAGTTCAGTCGCAGCCAGGAGTGTTAGGAGTCGTTTCACAGAGACTAATGCACTGAGCTGTGGTCCTCTCTCAAGTGAAACTTGCCCTTAGAGAGTTTGTATTGTCACCTCACTTCTTCCTGTGTTCCTTTTCCTCATTGTGAGTTTTGGGTTATGGTAGTTGAGGGTAATGTTTCCTGAAGATAATTACAAAAAGAGACGGGTGGGTTTGGAAGTAGGAAAAAGAAGTCAGACACTTGTGAGGAGCAGCCGTTGGATTGCTTCGTGATGAAGCTTTGGGGAGAGAAGGGAAAGGATGGTCAATAAACAAACCTACTCGGTATGTTTGGGCTCTTCTGTGATGCCTGGGAAGGATCTGACATGGCTGTCAAAGCTGAGGCTTTCAGAGCATCTGAAATGTACATTTTACTTTGTGTTTCTAATTTTCTGGCAAGATCTAGAAAGTAAGAGTCTTAGTTCTGAAAGGCAAAGGCAGTGTAGATGGGGAACTGATGCAGGCCTTTTCTATGTTATCTGTGAGAAAGAGAAACGCTGACTGAGTCCTGTGCTCTCTTCTCTTCTCCCCCGTGGTGATGCCATCTTGTTCTGTGACTTTAAATGCCACCCATAAATCTCTTCAATTCCCAGTTCTGTGCCTGCAGCTCAAAGTTGCTTTTAGATTAGTGTTTTAAACTGCCTTTCTGATCGCTCTACATGGATCTCCAATAGATAGGCTCAGTATAAACTCTTGGTTTATATCTGGGATGATCAACTCATCCTGGTTTCCCAGGACATTTCTTGGTTTTAACACTACATTTTAGGAAGCCTCTCAGCCCCAGAAAAAACGGTCATCCTGTTTATAAAATGCTTCTTGCCCTCTCTGAATGTCTCTGCAGAATCATCCCCCTAGTTGCTCAAGCTAGTCATTCATGAGTTATCCTTGTTTCTTTCTAGATCCATCAGCATGTCATGTTTCTAAACCTACCAGGCTCCTCCGTCCATGGGATTTTCCAGGCAAGAATACTGGAGTGGGTTGCCATTTCCTTCTCCAGGGGATCTTCCCGACCCAGGGATTGAACCCGGGTCTCCTGCCTTGCAGGCAAATGCTTTAACCTCTGAGCCACCAGGGAGGTATTCCTTGCTGTCTCTACCTTCAAAAGTACCCAGTCTGTCCATTTCTCTCCATCTCTGCTGATCCTAACTTAGAGCAAACCATTTGTAGTTTCTGCTGGCTCATGTGCATAACAAGCCCATGGCATCCTGTGACCACTTCACATTATTCTTACCAAGGTCTCCAAGCTTCCTTACAGTCTGAAGCCTTCTGTCTTTTCTACCCTGTGTCACCCCTTCTGCCCCCTCCAGCCACACTGGCTCTCTTCACTTGGACGTGTGAAGTTTGTAAATGTTTTAGGATCTTTCTACTTGCTTTTCCTTCTGCCTGGTGTGTCTTTCTTTGTGTAGCTGATTTCTTCGGGACATTTAGGTCTTATCTTAAATAACTTTCTTCAGAGAGGCCTTCCTTGACGAACCAATTGATAAGAGTATTAAATCAGCCATCAATCAGGCATATTACTTTCTAACTTCGTTTTTCTGCATAACACTTTTCACTCTCTTATCTTTACATTATTTATTGATTGACTTGTTCTTGAATGTAAGGCAGTGAGGGCTTTTCTGCTACATTCACCATTCTAGCCCCAGGCTTTAGAACAGTTCACAGGGTGGGTGTTCAGGAAATATTATTAGTTGAAGTAAAGAATAATTACCTCAAGCCATGTTAAAGGTGGCGCTAGTGGTAAAGACGCTAGCAAAGTAATGCTCAAAATTCTCCAAGCCAGGCTTCAACAGTACATGAACCATGAACTTCAGATGTTCAAACTGGATTTAGAAAAGGCAGAGGAACCAGAGATCAAATTGCCAACATCCGCTGGATCATGGAAAAAGCAAGAGAGTCCAGAAAAACATCTACTTCTACTTCATTGACTATGCCAAACCTTTGACTGTGTGGATCAGTGCTGCTAAGTCACTTCAATCGTGTCTGACTCTGTGTGACCCCGTAGACGGCAGCGCACCAGGCTCCCTTTGTCCCTGGAATTCTCCAGGCAAGAACACTGAAGTGGGTTGCCATTGCCTTCTCCAATGCATGAAAGTAAAAGGGAAGTCTCTCAGTCGTGTCAGATTCTTAGGGATCCCATGGACTGCAGCCTACCAGGTTCCTCTGTCCATGGGGTTTTCCAGGCAAGAGTACTAGAGTGGGGTGCCATTGCCTTCTCCATGTGGATCACAACAAACTGGAAAATTCTGAAAGCGATGGGAATACCAGACCACCTAACCTGCCTCCTGAGAAATCTATATGTGGGTCAAGAAGCAACAGTTAGAACTAGACATGGAACAGCAGACTGATTCCAAATCAGGAAAGGAGTACGTCAAGGCTGTATATTGTCACCCTGCTTATTTAACTTATATGCAGAGAACATCATGAGAAATGCTGGACTGGATGAAGCACAAGCTGGAATCAAGATTGCCAGGAGAAATATCAATAACCTCAGATATGCAGATGACACCACCCTTATGGTAGAAAGCAAAGAACTAAAGAGTCTCTTGATGAAAGTGAAGGAGGAAGGTGAAAAAGCTGCCTTAAAACATAACATTCAGGAAACTCAGATCATGGTGTCTGTTCCCATCAGTTCAGTTCAGTCGCTCAGTTGTGTCCAGCTCTTTGCAATCCCATGAATCACATCACTTCGTGGTAAATAGATGGGAAAACAGTGGAAACAGTGACAGACTTTTATTTGGGGGGGCTCCAAAATCACTGCAGATGGTAACTGCAGCCATGAAATTAAAGGACACTTACTCCTTGGAAGAAAAGCTTTGACCAACCTAGACAGCATATTAAAAAGCAGAGATATTACTTTACCAACAAAGGTCCATCTAGTCAAAGCTGTGGTTTTTCCAGTAGTCTTGTATGGATGTGAGAATTGGACTATAAAGAAAGCTGAGCACCAAGGAATTGATGCTTTTGAACTGTGGTGTTGGAGAAGACTCCTGAGAGTCCCTTGGACTGCAAGGGACCCAACCAGTCCATCCTAAAGGAAAATCAGTCCTGAATATTCATTGGACGGAGTGATGCTGAAGCTGAAACTCCAATACTTTGGCCACCTGATACAAAGAACTGACTCATTTGAAAAGACCCTGATGCTGGGAAAGATTGAAGGAAGGAGGTGAAAGGGATGACAGAGGATAAGATGGTTGGATGGCATCACCAATTCAATGGACTTGAGTTTGGGTAAGCTCCGGGAGTTGGTGATGGACAGGGAGGCCTGGCATGCTGTGGTCCATGGGGTCGCAAAGAGTCGGACATGACTGAGCGACTGAACTGAACTGAACCAATCATTATAGAACATTTAGCAGTGTCCCAAGCCTCAGCTTACTTAGATGCCAACATTCCTTACCAAGAGGTGACAAGCAGACACTGCCACATGTCCTCTTGGGGGAAGATTGAATCCATTGTTTTAAGCTATTATGTTCTTTACACTGGGAAATTACTAATGCAAAAAAACCAAGTAAAAGGCTGGTGGGTTTCTTTTCTTTTTTTTTTGGCTGGGGGAGGGGGGATGTATCTGATTTTTAGAAAACTATTACAGAGAAAGAATGTTCATCTTACATCATTACTAAGTCATAAGAATCTATTTTCAAACTTGTATGCCTCTGTAATTAAGCTTTGTGCTAGAAACCCTAAAATATTCTAAGGGAATTTGTTCTTTCAGGGTTTCTATATTTTTCGCCTGCTCCCATCACCATGGAGCTAAAACACTTTGAGAGACATGTTAGGTTAAAAAAAGTCATGACAGAAGAGGAAGAAATGTTTTTCTTCAGCTTTTTTCTTTTCTTTCTTTTCAGTTCTTCCTTACCCCTCAGTCAACTGAGTAGGATGATCAGTTTGAATGTTCTTAAATGGGGCATCAGGGTAGGAAAGGTATCTTTTCCAGAGCATTTTTTTCTCCTGGAAAATGCCAACATAATTTGATTTGTGAAATGATATGCTAAGATCAGGGAAAATGTACCAGAACTATGTAGGTGGGCAAGCCTTTTTACTTGGCCTAAACCCCTTTAATAGATGTATGTAGTGAGGGCTCCTGTACATCATGTAGATTTTTTTTTTTTTTTTTTGGTCTGGAAGTCAAATACCAAAATGTGTTCTAGTTTTCAATGTAGAACTGATTGATTCTTGGAATAAATGAAGTTCTTACCAGCTTTCTTAAAGTGTGACCTTTGCACACTATTGTGTAAGAAATGTGAAGTTACCAGTGATAATCTGTTAACTGTAGGATTTGAGTTTCTTATCTCTCTAGTGGAGGGTGCATGTGCTTCAGAGGTTGCAGCACCTGGGCTCAGCGGTGCGGTTTCTGGGCTCTAGAGCACAGGCTCAGTAATTGTGGCACCTGGCTAGGGGGCCTTGCAGCATGTGGACTCTTCCTGGAGCAGAGATCAAACCTATGTTCTGCATTGGGAGGAAAATTCCTAGCCCCTGGACCACCAGGGAAGCCCCAGTCCTTTCAGATATACCAAGAATTAATATCAAATTGATGAGAAAAGTTTTTCAGCCTAATATTTATGAGCAGTAGCATCTTCTGTTAGCTTGTAGGAACATATCCTAGTATGTTATTTCTGTCCAGCAAGCATGGTTTGGAGAGTTCTTCTCTTTAAAATGCTGCATTTTTCTAAACAATTAATATCTTTTGATATTAATTATCAGTCCAACTGTGATTTCACTATGTTGAAACCCTCAGACAATTTCAGGAAGTTTAGATGCCTTGTTTCTTTTTAAGTAGTATTACTGTTTGTTTCTGCACAGATGAAAACATGATACTGAAGTTTAAGTGGATGGCCTTAAAGTAAATTGTAGAATTTAAACATCAGAGACTTAAAAATAATTGCAGTGATTAAAAAACAGTTTAAAAACATATCTGCTTTTGTACAGGCTAATGAGAAAAGAAAGTCTTTTTCTGTTGTATTAAGTGTTCAGCTCCTTATCAATTAACCCCCAATTTATAACATAAGGAGAGAGTCTTTGCATTCTTGAGTGAACTCACCACAGGGGACCCTCTGGATAAAGAGCTAGAGGGTGTTTTTCTCTGTGCATTTGTATATTGATAAGAACAAAGTTTTATAAATTACAACATCTTCTGATTTTATTCTTATAAAAATTTCTAACAACTTTTTGGGTGTTTTATTTCTTGCTCCCCTTAGCTGCTATACCCAGATTACCCTACCTTTTATAATATTAAGAATATAAACACAGATGCTGAAAAGTTCCTGCCTCCCTCTAAGTTTCAGTATTGGTACTCTGGATGTGTGTATACATATATGCATATCTACACACATACGTGTGTATTTATGAGTGTATATCCATGTGTGTTTGTTAATTTTTCTATATAATATTTGTTGTTGTTCCCCTCCCTGCCTTGGCTTAAAATTTTGTCAACAGGTATTTCTAAATACCTACTCTGGGCCAGGCTCAATGCTGGGAGCACAGTGACGGCTGGGTGAAGACCTTGTCTTCCCAGAACCTGTAGAAAACCTGGAATTTACAGTGGCGTACACAAAGATAATCATCACTGTCAACATTATAGCACTAAAATACTACTTACTGGTGGTATTCTCCCCATCCGTGTACGTGTTATTGTTAGGTTTTTTCCCCCTCTTTTCATTGTTGAGGTCCTGTTGTTCATAGTTTTTGAACTTAACATTATGTTCTCTCATAAAAGCACCAGTTTTTGTGAGTATATAGTATTTGTGGACATTCCATAATTTATATGGCACAGGGGTAGGTATTTACATGGCATACAGGTAGTTTACAGTTATTTTTCTTTGTAAATACTGCTGTGGTGAACATCTTCTGCATACAGTTGTGTCTTTGGGAGTATTTCCTTTAGACGTTTCAGGAGTGAAATGACCGGGTAAAGCTATGTAAGCACTTTAGAGGCTCTTGATGAATGTCCCTAAAAGTTGTTTTTTGTGTTTTTTTTCAATAACTTGTTTTCACTCCTCCCAGTACCCAATGAGTACATTTTGTAAAAAAGAAAAAAAAAACACCTTGCCCCCCCCCCATAACCCTACTTCTTTTCATTTGTATTTATTTATAGAATAGAAACATTTTTCAGATGTTTAGCTAAATGTTTATTGCTTTCTTTAGTGAATTGTCTATTAATACTTATTTTCCCACTTTTCTTTTGGAGTCTTAGCTTAGTGTTTCATCTTGATTGACAGCGACTCTGTAAATTCAGTATCTTACAGAGTATTATGTATATACTTTTTATGTATATTCAGTGCATTAAACCCCTGTTGTAGTTTTCTTACTGGTTTTTGGTTTGCCTTTTAATATATAGATATTTTAAACTTTCATGTAAGCAGATCTGTCATGTCAGCCTTCTCTTTTGTAATTTTTTCATTGCTTTTACACAGGGAAAATCTTTCTCATTTATGTATCATATTTTCCTCTTGACATTTGATTAACTTTTTGGCTAAATTCTTTGCACTCACTAATTCTGTAAGAAAGAAAGTCTATTACTGACGAGCCAGCAGGACTTTGCTGCCAAAGGTGGCTGCTGCAGGTTGTGTTTTTGTGCTTCTCTGCATGGAGGGGCTGCTTACCCTGTTTTACTCTTCGGACTTTGCTCTGACACTCGGTACTGGTGGACCTGTGTGACTCACTGGACTATGGTTCTGTTAATCTTGGGTCCATTTGAAAGTAGTTTGTTGAATATGAAGGATGGAAGTGAACAAAGTAAAATTAAATTAAACCAAAGTCATAATTGACTCTTAGTCAAGGTCATACTGTGTTTTAAGAGGCCCAGAAATGAAAATTGACTTTTTCTAGGTTGTAACAGATATAAAGAAAGCTACCTCACTCACTTTTCCATGCTTGAAATACTATGGATTGTAATGTTAGGCTAGAATTGACTGCCAAAAAGAATGTAAAATATTATTTCTGGCTTATTTTATGATGATAACTACCAATTTTCTAATTTGTACAAGTTGTTATTTTAAAACATGTAACTCAGTTGAAAGGAAAATACTTCGAGCTTGCTGGAAAATGAATACTGCTAAACTGTGTCATAGATAGTTCTTAAAAGTATTGATTTGTGATATGTAAATAAATTGTCTTAAATGATTTTTAAACCAAAACCCCACTTTTAGAACTAATATTCTTGATGGCATTCCAGGTGGAATAGGTTTAAACATATTTCATTGAATTCAAAGCCTGGGTACTGTATGTTGCTTTTACATCATATTTGTCCATTTTCTCTCCCACTAAATGCAAATGTTTTTAGGGCAGTAACTTCAACATGTAGAACAGTCGTCAGTTATTTGTTGAGTAATAGATGCTTGTTGAGTGAGTATTAGGGCATAGTGTGAGAAAGAAAGGAGAAAGCAGTGGTGTTGCTTGAGTGCCCACACTGTGCCAGACATCGTCCTAGATGCTCACTGTTCTTATAACCATATAGAGAGCCTTGCTTTTCTAGAAATGAACATGATTTTTACCTTTTTTTGGGTATTTTCTGGAGACATTATGAGCACTAGATTATTACAGGACTGCAGAAAACTGCCCAAGCAGACACATGGGGAGCTCCAACATGTTTGGAGGTAGAAGTCTGTCAGGAGCTTCAGTGAACCACTCCCCATTTTTCATTTAACCAACTGTAATCAGAAGTGATGTGGATGGCTGGTAAAACCATGGATGCTGTGGAATTAGCTTGTACATACTTGGAGGTGATTTGCTTATGAAGGTTTAGTTTGTGGATTCAAATAAGCTTAAGTCACCTCTCTGACTTTTCTGAATAATTTTTTGGGGGAGATTTTTTTTTTATTGGATGTGGACCAGAGTCCACATTTTAAGTCTTTACTGAATTTGTTACAATATTGGTCTTGTGTTTTTTTTTTAATTTTTAGTTTATTTTGCTTTACAATACTGTATTGGTTTTGCTATACATTGACATAAATCAGCCACAAGTGTACATGAGTTCCCAATCCTGAACCCCCCTCCCACCCCATATCATCTCTCTGGATCATCCCTGTGGATCCTGTTGTTTTTTATGTTCTGTTTTTCTGGCTGTGAGACATGTAGGATTTTTAGCTCCCCTACCAGGGCTTGAACCTGCACCTCCTGCATTTGAAGGCAAAGTCTTAACCACTAGCCTGCCAAGGAAGTCCCTAAAGCATTTTGTATGTATGCAAACTAGCAGCAGACATAAATATTTTCACTTTCTATTTAATCTTAACTGCAGCTTTACTTTTTGTAGAGAGAGTCACAATAGGACAAAAAAAATTCATAGTTTTTCTTAATAATATACACTGTTTATAGTCTCCCCCCACCCAGTGGCAAAGGACTCCCCATGAAAAATTTTATACCAAGATTGTGTTAGAGCATCAAAAAGATTCAAGGTTTTATAATTTAGGGCGGTAATGATCTTATAGAAATATCAATGTAAAATATTGTGAGCTTAGTTTACCTGACAGGTAAGTATAGAGTAATAAAGAGAAAAAAAAAATTTTTTTTTAACCCAAGGATTTGGACCTAGTTGCTGATTCATCTCTAGAGTACTTTGAATCTGATCTGTCTTTAAAAACAAAAGAGTTTTCTGCATTTTCCCCCTACCAAATGTAAAATTAAATTTTGAAATTTCCAAAAGCAAGTTTCTTAACTGTTGAGAAAATGAGACACCAACTCCCATTGAAGTGGGAAAACTGTGCAAAACTTGTAAATTTGTTTTTTGTGTGAAGATTCACTTCCTTTTCCTGAGCCAGATTTGATGTGGAGAACTTTTCCTTGAATACTCATTAAAATATGGGCTGAAAGAATAAGAGTTCTTCTTTAACACCCAAAATTTATTCTTCATGTGAAGATTTTAAAATAATTTTTAGTGGACTCTGATTTCTGTAGGAACCAAATTTAGAGGTGCACCTTCAACATCTTGTCATCTACCATTTATGTATTCATTTGTTTCTTCAACACTTTCTTCTTCCTACAACCTCTTGTTTAAATATCTTTGATTAAAATGTTGTCTGGATGGCTGGATGGCATCACGGACTCGATGGACATGAGTCTGAGTGAACTCCGAGAGATGGTGATGAACAGGGAGGCCTGGCGTGCTGGAATTCATGGGGTCGCAGAGTCGGACACGACTGAGCGACTGAACTGAACTGAACTGAAAATGTCTACTTTTGGTAAAAAGTTAAATAGCAAGTGTTTGTGAATAACAGTTGCATTAACCGGGGCTTCCCTGCTGGCTCAGTGTTAAAGAATCCTCATGCCAGTGCAGGAGACACAGGTTTGATACCTAATCTGGGAGGAGTCCACAAACCACGGACCAAATAAGCCCGTGCACCACAAGTGTTGAGCCTGTGCTCTGCAATTCAGGAACCCCAGCTACATACTGCAACTACTGATGCCTGCACACCCTAGAGCCTGTACTCCCCAACAGGAGAAGCCCCTCACGGCAACTAGAGAAGAGCCCCCGCTTCCCGCAACTAGAGAAAAGCCCACACAGCAACAAAGGCCCGGCACAGCCAAAAATAAGAAATAAAAATCACGTCTGCCTAGTCAGATTTATTTGCTATGCTATGAATGTCAGCCACAGACATTAGAAGTCTAGTCTAGTGACTTAAGCAGATGGAAAGAAAGAGCCCCAGAAGTCCACACTGCAGGACAGGTGCGTGCGCGGCTCAAGGATGCCAGAGGGGACCTGGATCTTCGCCCTTCATTCCCTTAGTGTCTTCCCTCGAGCTGGCCTCAGCAGTGTAACATGCCATTGCTCTTCCGGGCCTCTTGTACTCCAGGAGGAAGAAGCAGGAAGCAGAAGCTGGCAGGCCTGAGGGCTTGCTAACCCAGTCTTTTACTTTTTATCAAGAGAGCTAAAGTGACCTGAGAAGCTGCATGTTACAGACATCTGCTTCCTGCTTATTAGTCAAAACCACATTGTCATCCCTAGACCAGTCACTGGCCAAGGCACCTGAGAGTCCTCAACTGCTGTGGAGAATTCCTGATTTCTTCCCTGGGGTAGTGGAGAGGATCCCTGCCTGGGTGCTCCATGACTACCTGAACGAATTGAGAATCTCCAGTTTGGGAAAAACTGGGAGGGATGAATCGGAGAAGGTGATAGCACCCCACTCCAGTACTCTGGCCTGGAAAATCACATGGATGGAGGAGTCTGGTACGCTGCAGTCCATGGGGTCACGAAGAGTCGGACACGACTGAGCAACTTCCCTTTCACTTTTCACTTTCATGCAGTGGAGAAGGCAATGGCAACCCACTCCATTGTTCTTGCCTGGAGAATCCGAGGGATGGGGGAGCCTGGTGGGCTGCCGTCTATGGGGTATATGGAGTCAGATACGACTGAAGTGACTTAGCAGCAGCAGCAGCAGGGAGGGATGAATATGGGGTAGATAACGGCTAGTGTCTGCCACAGCTGCTGAAATGAGCACAGTATGGAGCAGGTGAGTTTAGAAGCCCTAAGTATTGTCAGTTTCCTCAACCCCTNTACGACTGAAGTGACTTAGCAGCAGCAGCAGCAGGGAGGGATGAATATGGGGTAGATAACGGCTAGTGTCTGCCACAGCTGCTGAAATGAGCACAGTATGGAGCAGGTGAGTTTAGAAGCCCTAAGTATTGTCAGTTTCCTCAACCCCTAAAATTTCCTGTAATAAATTAGATTTTTTTCAAAAATGTATTTCAGATGTTGTTCTTTAGTCAGAGCCCATCTTGTTTGCAAATGATTAGTGTCTTCCTTAATATTATGATGAGAAAATTGGGAGCTTAGTCATAATACTCTAAAATTAAATTTTGGAATTTTTTTGAAGAATTTTTACTTTTGGATTTCTTTTCAGTAGCCATCTAAAAGATTAATTTGGTTTTGTTTATGAGTAAAGCACCTTGAAAGTGTTTCTTCTTTAAAATGCATCGACGAAAAAACCCTAAATGCATGGACAGTGATCATATATATATAGATAGATAGATAGAGATATTCTTTTTTGTTTTTAAGTTTTTTATTTTGTTAAAGCTTTTATTGGAGCATAGTTGCTTTGCAGTGTTGTGTTCATTTCTGCTGTACAGCAAAGTGAATCAGCTGTGTGTCTGTGTATATATCCCCTCTGCTTTGTATTTCCTTCCTATTTAGGTCACCACAGAGCACTGAGTAGAGTTCCCTGTGCTATATAGTAGGTTCCCATTAGTTTTCTATTTTATACATAGTATCAGTAGTGTATATATGTCAGTCCCAATCTCCCAATGCATCCCACCCTCCACTGCCCGCCTTGGTGGATGTCTGTGTGCATGCCCAGTTGCTTCAGTCATGTCTGACTCTTTGAGACCCCATGAACTGTGCCTACCAGGCTCCTGTGTCCATGGGATTCTCCAGACAAGAATACTGGAGTGGATTGCCATGCCCTCCTCCAGGGGATCTTCCTGACNCATGCCCAGTTGCTTCAGTCATGTCTGACTCTTTGAGACCCCATGAACTGTGCCTACCAGGCTCCTGTGTCCATGGGATTCTCCAGACAAGAATACTGGAGTGGATTGCCATGCCCTCCTCCAGGGGATCTTCCTGACCCAGGGGTTGAACCTGCATCTCCTGCACTTCATGTGGATTCTTTACCCACCAAGGCACCTGGAAAGCCCAGGCATCTATACATCTCTATGTGTGTGTGTCTATTTCTGCTTCGTAAATAAGGTCATCTGAAGCTTAACATTATATTATAAAATATTTCTCATGAAGTTTTATGCTGTTTTAAAAAATTGCTTTGATGTCTTAATTTGCTTAACTGTTTTCCAGTTGTACGTTTGGTTTACTTCCATTTTGTGTTGCTATTAAAAATGCTGCAATTTACATCTTAATTTGTATGGGTTAATTTAATGTTTTTTTTAAAAGAATTCTCACTTTTTAATTCTTTAAATTTATTTATTTTTAATTGAAGTATAATTGCTTTACAGTATTGCATTGACATGAAATCGCTCAGTTGTGTCTGACTCTTTGTGACTCCATGGACAGTAGCCTACCAAGCTCCTCTGTCCATGGGATTTTCCAGGCAAGGGTACTGGAATGGGTTGCCATTTCCTTCTCCAAGTGATCTTCCCAACACAGGGATCAAACACAGGACTCCCGCATTGTGGGCAGATGCTTTACTGTCTGAGTCTCTAGAGAAGCCCCACAGTATTGCATTGGTTTCTACAAATACCAGCATCAATCAGCCATAGGTTTAGCCATGTCCCCGGCTATTTCCCTCCCTGTCCCATGTCTCTAGGCTGTTACCGAGCCCCAGTCTGAGTTTCCTGAGTCACACAGTGAATTTCCTTTGGCCATTTATTTTACTTGTGGCAATGTATGTTTCCATGTTACTCTCTCCGCCCCTCCCACCCTCTTCTTCTCCCCGCTCCGCTGTGTTCCTATGTCTGTAGAACCCCCATATTTTAATGGCTTTTGAAGCAGTTAGCTAATTGTATCCCAGTGGCATTGTAGTGAAGAATTGATATTTCTTTTTTTTATGATAGTAAGGTGAAATTTTCTATCATATTTTCTTTCTCTTATGAGCCAACTCTTACTGATTTTTTTTCCAGTTACTTTTCTAAATCAGAAAATATGTTTTGTACATTGTAAAATGATAAATTTTCAATAACATTTGTTAGCCATAGTTGTCACTTCACAAAAAAGTTTATTAACATTTTTTGAACAATTTTGTGCAAGCTCTTTAAGTAAATAATTATATACTTTATCCCTAATGTATAGTATTCAGCCCAGCTGGCAAAGAATCCATCTGCAATGTAGGAGACTCCGATTCGATTTCTGGATCAGGAAGTTACCCTGGAGAAGAGATAGGCTACCCATTCCAGTATTCTTGGGTTTCTCTGGTGGCTCAGATGGTAAGGAATCTGCCTGCAATATGGGAGATCTGGGTTTAATCCCTGGTTTGGGAAGATCCCCCAGAGGAGGGCATGGCAACACACTCCAGTGTTCTTGCCTGGAGAATCCCCATGGACAGAGAAGCATGGCGGGCTACAGCCCATGGAGTTTCGAAGAGTCAGACATGATTGAGTGATTTTATTTCTTTGTGTGCCTGATAATATACTAGACCCTGGGGATACAATAATCGATATAACAGCTATCATGTCCATGATATCAGAAAATTAATTGTTGTCTCATTTTTTCCTCTAATATTTGTGTCATTTTAAGTTGTAGAGAATTATCTAATCTTTAATAGTCAATTGATTTTCTTTTTGATTCTTTAAAATATGTACCCAAAGCAGAAACCATTCTTACAGAAATTTGTGTGGAATTTTAAATGCCTGTTTTGTGTCTGTTTGGTAACCTTATATGTTTGTTCTTGTTTCAGTTATTTATGTGGAATACTAATGGATTTAGTTGTACCACCCAAATTTTCACTTGTGTATGTTGATAAAATGTAAGTTATTATAGTATGTGAGAAATAGTAATTTCTCAATATGTAAGTTATAACAGTTAAGTTTTCTTTAAAGAATGTTGAGAGTGAAACACTATTCCACTTAGGGGTAATTGGGTTAGTTGGGTGAGCTTGCCTGGTGGCTCAGAAGGCAAAGAATCTGCTTGCAGTGCAGGAGACGTGGGTTCGATTCTTGGATTGGGAAGATCCCCCGGAGAAGGAAATGACAACGGGCTCCAGTATTCTTTCCTGGGAAATCCCTGTTGGGCTATAGTTCATGGGGTTGCAAAGAGTTGGATACGGCTGAGTGACTAACACTACTTAATTGGGTTAGATACCCGGCTGGTTTCTACTTCATGTTGTGTTTATTTTGCTTATTTTTTTCATATGCAAGTGGAACACATGATTTCTTAATTTAATTAAGAAATTAAAATTTCTTCAAATTGGACAGAATTACCAGCAATCCCTGTGTCTCCTATATTGGGGATGTATTTCATTGATAATTTTTTTGTTTCTTCATTAGCTATTTTTTGTTCTGCTTAGGCTATTGTGTTTTTAATAGGAAATCATCTATGTCATTGTTTATCTTTCATTTTCAGATTTTTAAAAATATTCGCTGATGTATATATTTAATGTCCAATTTTTTCCTCATATCTGCCAGTGTAATTTCTGGGGATAGATTTTACTGTCTTTATCAAAGAATAAAGTTTGAGATACCTTCACTTATTTATTAACAGTATGTTTGTGATTTATTAAATTTTACTTTTTTCTTTATTAACATTTTCCTGTACTTTTCTGAGCTTTTGAGTTGACTTCTCAGTTTATAGATTATAGTAAAAACTACACATTTATCTCAGTTTGTGATTTTGGCTTAACAGGTTAGAAATTTTGCCTTTCATTTTTCAGCATTGTACATGATTTCAATATGTTGTGTTTCAATATGCTCTTAGATGTACTGGTTTTGTTTTTATTGAACACTCCTAAAATTTTATAGACTATGTGTTAGAAAATACATTTTGGGTTTTTTAAATAACAAACCTTCATGTCTGCTCAGTTTGTGTACGCATCCCATAGAAAATTTACTAGCCAGTTGGTCCCATTTTTAGGGTGTAGAGGTCAGGATAAGTTTTATTTGTTTAATTTCATCCTTTGTTTCCTTCTGTCGTTACTGTGTGTGTGCTCTGGGTCTGTATGACATTGTGTGACTGCCTTGCTCCTTTTCCTCATCATGCTAAGGCAGGAATGTTGACTTCTTAATTCATATGTTTCCTGATATTTTTAAAACTGAGACTCCCAGCATTTGTCCCTTTCCTGCTTCATTATTCTTTATGGCACTGTTCAGCATGTCAAAAATAAGTAAATTTTGTTTGTTTGCTGTAAGTCTTTGTCCCTAGAATGTAACTTCAAGAAAGGCAGAGAATTCTGTTACTTTTATTCAAAGCTGGGGGGTGAAGAATAATACCTGGTATAGAGTAGACACGCTATTAATATTTATATTAATATTATATTAATATTTGTCTCACTAATAACTAGACATGATTATTTTCAGCTGATTTCTCCTACATCTTAGTTTTTGCCTTGATTTCATGTGTCAGTACTTTTTAATATAAATTGAATGATACCTTGTTTTTTAAAGTTTTATTCATTTACCTATTGGTCTGGGTCCTTGTTCCTGCTTCTCTAGTTGTGGCGAGCCAGGACTGTTCTTCACTGCAGGGTGTGNCTTGATTTCATGTGTCAGTACTTTTTAATATAAATTGAATGATACCTTGTTTTTTAAAGTTTTATTCATTTACCTATTGGTCTGGGTCCTTGTTCCTGCTTCTCTAGTTGTGGCGAGCCAGGACTGTTCTTCACTGCAGGGTGTGGGCGTCTCATTGCGGTATCTTCTCTTATCACGGAGCACATGCTCCAGCTGCACGGGCTTCAGTCGCTGCATCACGTGGGCTCAGTAGTTAAGGCTCCCAGGCTCCAGCGTACAGGTTTAGTAGTGGTCATGCATGAGCTTAATTGCTTCTCAGGATATGGTATCTTCCCGGACCAGGGATCAAACCTGTCTCTTCCCTTGACAGGCAGGTTGTTTACCCTGAGCCACCAGGGAAGCCCTATTTGTTAGTACATGATACAAAATGTCATTTTATTACAAATCTTTCTTTCTTTCTTTCTGGGCTCGCTGCATGACTTGAGGAATCTTAGTTCCCTCATGTAGGAGACCTGGGTTTGATCCCTGGGTTGGGAAGATCCCCTGGAGAAGAGAATGGCTACACACTCCAGTATTCTTGTCTGGAGAATTCCATGAACAGGATCATTCATGGGGTTGCAAAGAGTTAGACACCACTGAGTGACTAACACTTTCACTTTCAACCAGGGATTCAACTCACACCCTTGGCAGTGAAAAAGCATGGAGTCTTAACCACTGGACCACCAGGGAATTCCCTACAGATATTTCTTTTCCCATAGCACCTAGCTTGATGTTTTTTTCTTAATCATGATACCCAATAACATTGCTTCCTCTTTTTTAAAAAAAATAGTTTTTTGTTAATATCTCCTTTAAAGTTTTTTTCTATCTTTTTTTGGTGAATACATCTTCAGAGTAACTTCTTGGATCCTGAAGATTTTTGTTGTATTACCAAATGAGGTTCTTTCAATAAAGTGAGGTAATTTGCCTTTGCTTCCACTCCCATATTACTAAGTTTTAAGAACCTGACTGGTGGTTTTAAAGCTATGACTCCTTAAGAACTATAATCTGCTCTCCCTGGCACATGGGTCATGATTTGTTTCCTTTTGTATCTTTTTATGATTCGGAGTACAATTGCAGAATTAAACTATTTCTCATGAGCTCAGATCCACGTTTCTTAATCCCATTACTACGATTCTGTATGCTTCATAGTGCCGTGTGTTGGGGGTTGCTTTAGAATTTTTTAAAAGGTTTATTTATTTTTCTGGCTGCACAGGATCTTTGCTGCTACGCACAGGCTCTCTTAAATTGCAGCCCACTGGGGGTTTCTTCTTGTTGCCGTGCACTCGCTGCTCTTTGCAGCGGAGCACAGGCTCTCGGGTGTGCCGGCTTTAGTAATTGCAGCGCGTGGGCTCAGTTGGTCCATCTTCTCAGACCAAGAATCAAACCCAAGTCTCCTGCATTGGCAGGCGTATTCTTTACTGCCGAGCCAGCAGGGAAGCCCTGTGCCACGTGTTTTCGTTCAGTCCTCTCTGCAGTAGCGCATGCTCCTTTTCCACTCAACTACTCTTTCCAAGCTCTGCATCCAGTTCCATCCTATTTTACCTCCCAGGTTCAGCTCATCTGATTTCTTTGTGAAGCCTTCCCTAACCCCACAGCAAATCTTAGGTACTTGTCTTCTCTACTTTTACTGCACTCTGTATGTTTCTAGTTACTTTTTTCTTACAATGCACCATGATTTTTAGTCTCTGACATACAGTCAGTGCTCAATAAATATTGCTATCTATGTACTCTTTTCTTCCCATCTTCTTCCTTAGTACTGTTTTCTTTGATAACTTACAATGTCTTTGCACTTTTTTCTTTTCTATACTCCAGACCCACTTTTCTGTGGTTTCATGTGAATAAATGATTTAATTTTTATGAGTCTTTTTTAAAAAATACACAGGCCTGCTTTGTTCCAACACATACTCTGTGTAGAAATATGAGCAGTATTTCTTCCTCTTCCTTGTTGTCATCAGTTCTTGTCTTTAGTTGCCCTGTTCTCTTCCTCACCCCTTTCTCCACTCAGTGTAGTGGTTTAACTCTAAAATAAGTGCTAGTTAACTTTCAAAGGTTTCTATCCCTACTTTTCTATGCTTTAGTTCTTCAATTAAAGGCACCATTTTTGTTGTTTTCCTTTCATTCCCTCAATCATGCCCTCTATCTCTCACTATTTAGAAAGAGTATTTAGATTTCACATTAGCAAATCTGTAAAAATGAAAAGTTGTTGAACAGAATGTTAAGAATGTGGAGAAATGGGCTGTCTCATTGATTCTTTGCTACTTATTTGTAATTTCTCTTTTGGAGTTTCTATTTGAAAATTTTCATTTTTATCCTGGTGTCTTTCACTTTCACAGTAATCCTACTGTCTTCCACTTTTATGGGCTGTCTCATTGATTCTTTGCTACTTGTTCGTAATTTCTCTTTTGGAGTTTCTATTTGAAAATTTTCATTTTTATCCTGGTGTCTTTCACTTTCACAGTAATCCTACTGTCTTCCACTTTTATGGGCTGTCTCATTGATTCTTTGCTACTTGTTCGTAATTTCTCTTTTGGAGTTTCTATTTGAAATTTTTCATTTTTATCCTGGCGTCTTTCACTTTCACAGTAACCCTACTGTCTTTCATTTTTATTTCGTTGACAGTTTTGCTTTCATTTTATTTCTCAGTTTTCGTTTCAGTTGTACCACACAACTTTCTCAGTTGGATCAGGATGTTATTTTTGTCTGTTCTCTTACTAATTCACTACATACTGGAGACCTAGTCTTAAAGGAGACTTTCTGAAGTCATTTTCTTTGTGTGCTCTTAGGTAGAAAGATCCCTGAATATGGTTTTGGGAAGACAGTGGGTAGGCCTGCCTTACGGTTTTACTGAAGGTTCCATCATTCATATATTTTGTAACCAAATCCAAATTAACAGCATTTAAAAAATACTCCTGAAAATAAAACCCATCTTTTTTTCCTACTAAAATCATGCTATAGGGAGTATTCAGTTCAGTTCAGTCACTCAGCCGTGTCTGACTCTTTGCGACCCCATGAATCGCAGCACGCCAGGCCTCCCTGTCCATCACCAACTCCCGGAGTTCACTCAGACTCATGTGCATCGAGTCCGTGATGCCATCCAGCCATCTCATCCTCTGTCATCCCCTTCTCCTCCTGCCCCCAATCCCTCCCAGCATCAGAGTCTTTTCCAGTGAGTCAACTCTTCGCATGAGGTGGCCAAATACTGGAGTTTCAGCTTTAGCATCGTTCCTTCCCAAGAAATCCCAGGGTTGATCTCCTTCAGAATGGACTGGTTGGATCTCCTTGCAGTCCAAGGGACTCTCAAGAGTCTTCTCCAACACCACAGTTCAAATGCAGTATAAGAACACCCTAAAGAGACTTCTTGCCATTTGTTTTAGTGAATATGGTGGACTTGGGGGATGGGGTGGATAGAGCCCTTTAGGTTGTCGTTTAATTGCTGTCTGACTCTTTTGCGACCCCGTGGACTGTAGCCCATGAAGCTCCTTTGTCCGTGGGATTTCCCAGGCAAGAATACTGGAGTGGGTTGCCATTTCATTTTCCAGGAAATCTTCCCAACCCAGGAATCAAACCCAAGTCTTCCTGCTTGGGAGGCAGATTCTTTACTGCTGAGCCATCATTGCCCAAATAAATTACCACATATGGTAAGATTTATTCCTTCTTTAAATATTCTGGCATATTTTCATGACTTTCTAACTAATCTGTCACTACTTTTAATAAAAATTATAGAGCGTATATATTTTCTTGCATATTACTTCCAAAATCATACGTGTTTTTTTGAAAATTACTGTGGAACATATTTATAAAGGAGAAAAACCTTCCTTCCAAAAAATCAACTATTTTTATTTTTCCAAAGTCCTTATCCTTTTGCAAAGTAGAATATAGCCTTCAAAAAGTAAACTTGTTACATCTTAAAATTAAGCCTTATTAACTACTATCCAACTCAATAAGGAAAAAAAAGGGGAAAGTTATTTTGCCAGTGATATGATTGTGTAACTAAAAATATTAGAATCATTGAACTTATATTAATGCTAATAAGGGTTCAGTAAGATTACTGGATATGAAATACATTTTTAAAATCTATGGCTTTTTAATAACACTAGTAACAATATATTAGATAAAGTGATTACATGAATGAGCCTAGTCAGAATAATAAAATATTAAAATGTACCTCAAATAACTGTAACAAAAGATATGCAATGACTTTATGGATTAATAGATTTTAAAGAAGATCTAAATAAAGAGGCACTATATATGTTACTGAATGAGAAGACTCAATACTATAAAGAATTTAGAGTTCTCTAAATTACTTCATGAATTTGATGCAGTTCAAAATAGAACAAAGCAGCGAAACCAAGAGAGTTTGCCGTGAAACATGACAGAATGATTCTACAATCAGTTGAAGGAGTAGAATTAACGGTGTCAGTAGGATTTATTATAATGCTAGTGTTTGAATTGGTAGTGAATTGGCATACAGATAGAGAATAGACCATTCAAACAGAAAAGAGACTTTACAAAGAGACCTTTCTGTCTTTCTGGTACTGATGAACTTCTCCAAGGCAGCAATGGAGACAGGCATAGAGAACAGACTTATGGACACAATGGGGGCTGGAGAAGCTGGGATGAATTGAAGGAGGAGCACTGAAGCATATACATTTCCATATTAAAATTAGACAGTCAGTGGGAATTTGCTGAATGACACAGGGGGCTCAAAGCCAGTGTTCTGTGACAACCAGGACGGTAGGTGGGAGGGAGGTTCAAGAAGGAAGGTATGTGTGTATACCCGTGGCTGATTCACGTTGGTGTGTGGCAGAAACCAACACAGCACTGTAAAGCAGTCACCCTCCAAGTAAAAGGAAATACATTTTTAAAAACAGAGACCTTCATGTTAAAAAATTTAAATGCATGTATGGCTTCCTGGGTGGGTAAGCAGTAAAGAATCCACCTGCCAATGTAAGGGAGATACAGGAGATGCAGGTTCCATCCCTGGGTCAGAAAGATCCACTGGAGTAAGAAATGGCAACCCACTCTAGCATTCTTGCCTGGGGAATCCCATGGACAGAGGAACCTGGTGGGCTATAGTCCATAGATTCGCAGAGTCAGACGTGACTGATTGTGTGCGTGCACACACGCATGCACGCGCACGCACACAAACACACACGAGAAAGTATACCTTAAACAAAGGTAAAAGACAAGCTTTAGAATGAGAATGCTTTCAGACATGTATGTCTCATGAAGGATTAATATCCATAGTATGTAATGTGTGCATGCATGTATGTATGTGCTTAGTCATGTCTGACTCTTTGCGACCCGATGGACTATATAGCCCGCCAGGCTCCTCCATCCATGGGATTTCCCAGGCAAGAATACTGAAGTGGATTGCCATTTCCTACTCAGTTCATTCAGTTCAGTCGCTCAGTCGTGTCNATCTGGAGGGGTTTGCGGGGAGAGCCTGGGGTGGGGAGGGTTAGGCCAAGGAAGAAGAGAAATCAGAATTAAATGAAAACAGCATTTGTAGCTGGGCCCCTCTCAGTAAAGTCCTGCCATGCATGCATTAACCTTCTACCGATGAAAACAAAATCCAGGGACCTGGTGCCTGCCTGCTGGGGCACAGAAAGCTGAGGGGACATAATATCTTCCAGGTGGGTGTGCCCAGAAGCACACAAAGGTGCTTGACAGGTCGTTTAAAGCTGACTGTCAAGGTCAAAACAACACCACCTGCAGGTTAAACGGAAATGTCTTCACCCATCCCCCACCTCTGGGTTCTCTGTTGTTGTTTGTTTTAAACCAAAGCACAGTTTGAGCAGCAGACAAGCCTGACAACTGTTCAAACATATGTATGTGCANCACTCCAGTATTGAAAAGATGATCCTAAAAAATCACTGGAAAAGAAATTGCATAAAAGATCAGGAATCAGAATATCGTTGGACTTTTCAGTTCCAACAGTTGAAGCTGGAAGATAATGAAGTAATACCTTAAATGGTAAATGTTTTACTGTCTAGAATTTTGCCGTTGCTTAGTTGATAAGTCATGTCTGACTGTTTACAGCCCCATGGACTGCACCATGCCAGGCTTCCCTGTCCTTCACCATCTCCTGGAGTTTGCTCAGACTTGTGTCTGTTGAGTTGGTGAGGCCATCCAACCATCTCATCCTCTGTCACCTGCTTCTCCTCCTACCCTCAATCTTTCCAAGCATCAGGGTCTTTTCCAGTGAGTCAGCGCTTCGCATCAGGTGGCCAGAGTATTGGAGCTTCAGCATCAGTCCTTCCAATGAATATTCAGGGTTGATTTCCTCTAGGATTGACTGATTTGAACTCCTTGCAGTTCAAGGGACTCTCAAGAGTCTTCTCCAACACCAGAGTTCAAAAGCATCAGTTCTTCAGTGCTCAGCTTTCTTTATGGTGCAACTCTCAGATCTGTACATGACTACCAAACCACCAGTCATATTAAGGCTGGACATGCCAGGACACAAACTTCTAACACCTAAGTACTTCTTAGGCAGTCGCTGAATGAGGATAGGGTCCATCAAAATGAGCGAGCAGACTAAGAATGAGGAAGGTAATGAGATCTGGGAAGCATGGAATTCATCCCAAGAGAGGCGAGAAGGAACTGTCAGGATAATGATGGTGATGGTGTGTTTCTGGTGATGCCTGAGCAGTAGCCCTAGAGATCAGCAGGGCTGGAATGGAGTGTGAAGATGGAGAGCTCTAGGAGGGAGGTCTGCAGGAAAGAGATGTGGAATCGATAGGGCACTTGTGGCTTTTGACCATGTGAGAAACGGTTACAAGAAGAAGGGGCTTTTTGTTAGTTTTTGTTTTTTGGCAGATGGTGTGATTTTTTTTTTTCTTGTTGCTTTTCGAAAGAATTAAAGGTATAGAAACTTAAGCAAATGGAAAAAAAAAAGCCATTATTAACTCCAGGAAAAACAAAGTAAGCAACTGAGCAAATATAGCTATAGTAAAGTAAATCCTGATGTATAAGTGTTTTATAACTGTGATACACACATGAACACATATACATCTCTACATGCATGTTTACATAATATAGAGCAAGGGCAAGGGGAGCACACTTTCTGGAAGCATGCTTATTTCTCACCTTCCAAAACAGAGCTCTGACAGAGACTATCTAATGTTGATAAGTCAAGAAATAGCGCCTGAGTCTGTGACTTAGGAACATGGAGATACTGGGGGAAGTAGTGCTGTAAATTGAAAGTGATTGCTCTTAGGAGTAAAGACGATGATGTGAGGACTACGGTTTGATTTTTGTTTTTACCTTAAATGCCTGAAGTTTTGTTTGCCTATAACTAGTATGTGTATTACTTTGTTTAAAATGTAAGTATGAGGAGGAATCCTGAATGTTAGCAGGGGTAAGACAACGTATCATAGTCATTAAACAACAGATTTTTTTTTTTTTTTAACAGAAGAAGCAGAGGACACAAAATTTTTTCAAGTTTGAGTCCAAGAATCAATATGAAAAGTTAAATAGTCTTGTTGGAAAATGAAGTTCAAAACTTACCAAAGTACCTAAATGAAATGGGGCAGAGTGTGAGAGAAAAGATGAACTGTTGAGAAAGTACAGTATCCTTTAAGTAGAACATTTACAAAAGGAAAGCAAAAAAGAAAAGAAATTATTACAGATCAAGTGATAAGATTTCGCTTAACTGAAAGAGATGTGTTTTAATACTGAAAAGGCCTATTGGATATCCAATACAAGGACTATAAAAAGACTTGCTTTCCAAAGGCCACTCCAGTATTGAAAAGATGATCCTAAAAAATCACTGGAAAAGAAATTGCATAAAAGATCAGGAATCAGAATATCGTTGGACTTTTCAGTTCCAACAGTTGAAGCTGGAAGATAATGAAGTAATACCTTAAATGGTAAATGTTTTACTGTCTAGAATTTTGCCGTTGCTTAGTTGATAAGTCATGTCTGACTGTTTACAGCCCCATGGACTGCACCATGCCAGGCTTCCCTGTCCTTCACCATCTCCTGGAGTTTGCTCAGACTTGTGTCTGTTGAGTTGGTGAGGCCATCCAACCATCTCATCCTCTGTCACCTGCTTCTCCTCCTACCCTCAATCTTTCCAAGCATCAGGGTCTTTTCCAGTGAGTCAGCGCTTCGCATCAGGTGGCCAGAGTATTGGAGCTTCAGCATCAGTCCTTCCAATGAATATTCAGGGTTGATTTCCTCTAGGATTGACTGATTTGAACTCCTTGCAGTTCAAGGGACTCTCAAGAGTCTTCTCCAACACCAGAGTTCAAAAGCATCAGTTCTTCAGTGCTCAGCTTTCTTTATGGTGCAACTCTCAGATCTGTACATGACTACCAAACCACCAGTCATATTAAGGCTGGACATGCCAGGACACAAACTTCTAACACCTAAGTACTTCTTAGGCAGTCGCTGAATGAGGATAGGGTCCATCAAAATGAGCGAGCAGACTAAGAATGAGGAAGGTAATGAGATCTGGGAAGCATGGAATTCATCCCAAGAGAGGCGAGAAGGAACTGTCAGGATAATGATGGTGATGGTGTGTTTCTGGTGATGCCTGAGCAGTAGCCCTAGAGATCAGCAGGGCTGGAATGGAGTGTGAAGATGGAGAGCTCTAGGAGGGAGGTCTGCAGGAAAGAGATGTGGAATCGATAGGGCACTTGTGGCTTTTGACCATGTGAGAAACGGTTACAAGAAGAAGGGGCTTTTTGTTAGTTTTTGTTTTTTGGCAGATGGTGTGATTTTTTTTTTTCTTGTTGCTTTTCGAAAGAATTAAAGGTATAGAAACTTAAGCAAATGGAAAAAAAAAAGCCATTATTAACTCCAGGAAAAACAAAGTAAGCAACTGAGCAAATATAGCTATAGTAAAGTAAATCCTGATGTATAAGTGTTTTATAACTGTGATACACACATGAACACATATACATCTCTACATGCATGTTTACATAATATAGAGCAAGGGCAAGGGGAGCACACTTTCTGGAAGCATGCTTATTTCTCACCTTCCAAAACAGAGCTCTGACAGAGACTATCTAATGTTGATAAGTCAAGAAATAGCGCCTGAGTCTGTGACTTAGGAACATGGAGATACTGGGGGAAGTAGTGCTGTAAATTGAAAGTGATTGCTCTTAGGAGTAAAGACGATGATGTGAGGACTACGGTTTGATTTTTGTTTTTACCTTAAATGCCTGAAGTTTTGTTTGCCTATAACTAGTATGTGTATTACTTTGTTTAAAATGTAAGTGAAAAAATACTAAATAGTATAGTAGTGTCTTAGTACCACAGGTTTTCCTTCTTACAGACGGTAAAATCTCTTCGTGTTTTTTGCTGTACCACTTGTTTTCCTATATCTTTAAGCCTCTATTAAAGGCTTAGATACATAAAGTTAAATAAGGTGCAGTCCCTGGCTTGATATACTTGTGGCTTAGGGAGTGTTGTATCAGGAAACTTCAAAAAAAAAAAAAAAAAAAAGCAGGATGTTTTTTGGGGACCAAGGATATGGGGGGAGTGTTGGGGATTGTAAGAGGAAGAGTGGGTGCTCGTAGCTCCCAGGAATGGGAAATACCTGGGGCTTGTGGAAGGAACAAAGGTTAGAGAGGCTGGTGTGAGTGTGAGGAGGAATCCTGAGGACAGCAGAGGAATATCTCTTAAGATGCTGAGCAGCAAATCCGTTTGCAGATGTTAAAAGAGACTTTACAGAGCCCCGCAATATGACTGTTCTCTAGTTTACCCACCATTTTTTCTTTTCCTGAAAGGGTTCTACCAGTTTCCATTGCTTCTAGCAACACAAGGAGATCTGTTAACTGTAGCTCCAGTAACAGTGGGAGGATGCACATTCCTAGAATTTTTCCTAATAGGTATAAAATGATGCAGTGTTGTTTTGATTTCTCTGTCTTTTGTTGCTTATTATAACCCATTATTATAACACTAGTTAGGCCCTTTTAATGTGATTCTGCTCTGTTAAGAGATTTTTTTGTTTTACTCCAACATATTCTTTCTTTTAAGCCTGCTTTTATGATAGTTTTGTCTAAAAAATCCTTCGAAATCAGTTGTTTGGTCAAAAAAACTTCAAACTGACAATCCTTTGATTTTTTTTTTTTTTTTAATTGCTAACAGAGCTGGTATTAGAAAGGTGAGTGCAGAGTGAAATCATGGTTTCATTAAAGTAGAGGATCCCTCTCTTGATTTTTAATCATTCATAAATTACCTGCAGTCCTCTCAAGGGATACTGTTAAAAGAAAAAAAAAAAAAAAGAGTAACATGTCAGGGGATGGGGCAGAGTATGGACAACTTCCTGGAAGAGATGATACCCAAATGCAACCTTGATGGAGGAGAAGGAGTTAAACAGGACACAGAGGGACGGGTAAGCCCAAGAAAAGAAAGAAAAAGAATTGTGTCCAGTTGTGTTTCAGCAGAAGTTGCAACTTGGTTTCTCCTGAAGGCATTCAGGGTGTGTTCAAACACTTGCAACTGGTTCTCTTGCCCTTTTACTGGAGCGGCAGGTTCACAGAGTGCAGAGAAGCTGTACTGTTAACCAGGAAGTTCCAACATGCCTTTGGAAATTTTTCCTTTTGCCTTGAGAACAAAGGGAAGTTATTGTGAGGTTTTGAGCAAGAGAGTGTGTTGGGCTTGCCTGCATGCACTTTAGAAACAGTCCTGCATAGGCAAAGTGATCACATTTTAAAGTGTTATACACAGACATACAGGACTACATTTTCAGATTAAATTTATTGTGTCGAGCTAGGGGATTATATTTCACTTTGCCACAAAAATGAAAAAGGGTGGCCAAGAAACAAAAAAAGACTTCTGCCACAAGGTTTTATCTTTGAACATTTGGTCAGTTTGCATTTTACTGAGGTGTTTTTTTTTTTTTCCTAGTTTGTCAATGAATGTTTAAGCAATAAAGTTAATAGGTTTGTGAGTAAACTCTCATTGAGAAATCAGGGGTTTTTAAGTTTGGAGGCAGAAGTGAAAATAATTTTATTTGAATGTTTTATATATGAAGTGTGTGTAGATCTGTGTATGTACATAATTACTAAAACATTACTAAAATTTTTTAATAATTAGTGAAAATTTACATAGTTAAAACTTTGGGGATTGTGGTGTGCGTTGAATTAAAGTTATTTCATTTGCTCTTGCCTCAAGTTTTGTTGACTAGTTGCCAGAAACATTTGCAGAGGGCTCCTATTTTCAGAACCAGGATAAGTACATAACAGATTGAAAATGTGTCAGCTGTGAAGGGATTCATCCAGTACTTCATGTCAGGTTGGCAAGGGAGGTCCTCTGCCTCTCCTGAATGGAAGTACATTCTTTCGCTCTTGTCTTCTGATTCTGTCGTGTTGAACAAGTACTGGAGTAAGTCTCCTCGGCGGTGAGCCGCTCCCTGGGCTGCTTCCCTTCTCCCCTTCTTCTTCTTCAATGCTTGTCTTAGTGTGTGCACCCAGCCCCAATTCCTAAACTTTTAGGAGTGGCTGCCTTTGGGGTTGGGATTGGGATGTCTTGAAGGAAGACATATTTTTTCAGCACCATTTCAGTTTTGTTTTGTTTTGTTTTGTTTTTTAACAAAAAGCATATTCATTTATTAAAAAAAAAAAAAACTTTGAAAAGAGGGGGCAGCAAAGAGGAGACTTCTGTATGGGAGAAGAATTATTTGAGGGTAAAACAGAAAAATTAGTTTGACCGTCATTAATTTGATGACAGCTTTTAATCTCTGGTTTCTGTTGTCTTTCCTATGCTTGCTGTGGTAAACATCCTCCTTCTGTTTTCCTGTGGATTAATTTACTTGCTACGATTATTAATAGCAAATTCTGTTGTGCATCAGTATTTCATGTGATTGTGCCTTATCTCATTCTGACTGATTCACTTCTTTTAAGAGATTTGCTCATTTTTATGGTTATTTTTCATGCACTTTGATGAG
Organism: Neotragus pygmaeus; assembly: GCA_006410875.1. NCBI lineage: Eukaryota > Metazoa > Chordata > Mammalia > Artiodactyla > Bovidae > Neotragus > Neotragus pygmaeus. The sequence goes on along the minus strand of SJYV01016012.1, from coordinate 298,640 downwards.
AAATGGACTGAAAGGAGGAAGGTCAAACCACTGTTATTTTTCATTCACTACTGTTGTGAAGGTTAATCTTAAGAGGGAATGCTGAAGCTGAAATCTTTATTAAATTTCAGTGGTGGGAGGGTCTGTTTTTGTTTTTGTTTTTGTTTTTGTTTTTTGGTCTTCCTCAACACAGTATTTATGAGATAACCATAATTATGTTTTAGATTACAGTATAAATTCTGTTAATGTACCAACTAATTTCTGGTTCATCTTAGCTGGGAGCATGTGGCTTTTGTTGCAAAAAATTCCATTTCAAGTATACTGAGCTTAGGTGCTTTGGAGATAAGGATTGGATGGCTCTCTGTCCTCCAGAACCTAATATCCACTTGGGGAGAAAAAGCCCAACCATGTGTAGAGTTAATTGCAGAAAGTAGTATTAACAGCAGGAGAGGCATTTTAATAAGGAGGGTGTATACTTTGGTGCCAGAAGCAGGGCTTAGGGGTCAGACCCAGCAGTGACTCAGTCTCTTCTGAGCAGCCCTGGATGGTAGTGGATGATACCTGCCTGCAGAGGGATGTGGGGAGTAAGCCAGGTAGTTAGTGCACAGTAGCTGGTACAGATGGATGCTCAGACTGTAGTTACAGCTGGTGGCAGGAGATTATTGAAAAAGCAAGTTCTGGAAGGACAGCCTGGTATAGCAGCCAGGGCAGGAGTCGGCCCGGAGACCTGACCGCACACGTGGGCTCTGCCTGTTGCACCGTGGTGAACTCAGCAGTTTCCGGCCCTGAGATGCCTTGTGTGGAAAGTGAAAGGATCAGACAAGCTATTCATTCTCATAACTCACAATTCTAGATGCTGAATGTAAGGTCAAGAGGGGCACCCTCGATTCAGCTTCAGCCACTGTGGAGCTTTATAAAAAGGTGCTGGTTTGTGGAGGGAAGACCTGTTCCTGCTCTTAGAAAGAAACTGGAGCAGGTGCCGCTTAATTCTGAGCTCCAGGCCCAATTCAGACAGCAACGGGGTTGCAGTTGAGGGACCTCTGAAGGCGCGTGGAAGGCAAGCGACCTGACCGCTGCAACATTTTTTCCCCACTGGGTGTTGAAATTCATATCTGGATTGGGCTTCAGAAGTAATACTCAGGCTATAAATGGAGACTTTTTTTCCTTTTATAATGAGTTTTCAAAGTAGTTTTTTCTGCTGTAATTCCTCTAACTGCCAACTCAGTATTTATTAGAGAGAGAGCCCTCCACGTTTTTATGTCAGCATGCTTTTGCTCTCTGAAAGGGAGATGTTCGCCTCCCGGGAGGCTTATGAGGCTCCGGGGAGGCTCACAGGTCACGGAGTGGACAGGATGGCAGAGTCGCGTGCTCTCTGAGCACCGTGGGGAGAGAGTTTATCCTTAGAAGTAAGCGTAGAGTGCAGCAGACGAATAACCCACCAGCAACTGTATTTAAGGAAACACTAAGGCAAGGTGGAGTGATTTTGTGTTTTAATTTTTTCCTTTTAAGCTCTCTGTCCTTGGGTGTGATATTTTAAAATCTGCTAAGTGAAATATGGTTACTGGTGATACTGTGATTAACAGTGATTAGGGTATTAGGGTTGTGCTTAGAAGGAACTTTCTGTTCACCCATTGTTGTTAGTGGTAAAGAATCTGCCTGCCAATGCAAGAGACCCAGGAGATGTGGGTTCGATCCCTGTGTTGGGAGAATTCCCCTGGAGTAGGAAATGGCAATCCATTCCAGTTTGCTTGCTTGGAAAATTCGACGGACAGAGCAGACTGCAGGGCTATGGTCTATGGTCCATGGGTGACAAAGCGCCCGACACGACTGAGCACACACACAGACACCCATTGTTCTTACTGATGTGACTTGCTCTGCTTTTTCTGTGTCTCAAATGCACTTTCTTAAACTCTTTTTGGATTTTAAATACTCAAGTGAGAAAATCTTGATGTCTTTGATAGAGCCACTTGTGACATTCTGTCTTACTGAACCCTCTGGTCCTCTTCCAGTTAGATTATAGGGACTTGAGGGTGGAAATGTTCCCTCTTTGCTTTCTCTGTTGATAGTGACTGGCTTATGTAGAACACCAATACCTGGTGCTCCCATAGCCCATATTGAAGTGAAGTGAAGTCGCTCAGTCGTGTTCGACTCTTTGCGACCCCATGGACTGTAGCCTACCAGGCTCCTCCCTCCATGGGATTCTTCAGGCAAGAGTACTGGAGTGGGGTGCCATTGCCTTCTCCAGGGGATCTTCCCAACCCAGGGATCAGACTCAGGTCTCCCACATTCCAGGCGGATGCTTTAACCTCTAAGCCACAAGGGAAGCCCTATAGCCTATATTGGCAGCCCGAAAAGCTGTCCTTACTGATGGAGATTCTCAGCTGCGGTTCGTCGTATGTGGATCAGAGGCAATTTTCACAGCTTATCTAGTTTAAATATAACTTAATGCAGTTTAGACTGTCTCTTTCCCTCCTGCCTTCAGAGAAAGTCAATACTACTAGATTCTTCCTTTCTGGGTTAAATATACAGTTTCCTCGAGCCATTGATACCTCAGGACAATATGATAATACTCTCCAGAGTGTTGGTCTGCAGCCCAAATTGGTGACCTTTCAGTTTAGCCCGAATGTCTGCAGGAGGAGGGTTGGAAGGTCACAAGCTGAGAAGCATGGAGTAGGGAAAGGCTACCCACTCTGGTGTTCTGGCCTGGAGAATTTCATGGACTGACTAGGCCATGGGGTTGCAAAGAGTCAGACACGACTGAGCAACTTTCACTTCACTCCTGTGTACGTGGGAAAGTAGATGTATTCCAGGAAAGGGGAATGAGTGGTGACGATCCAGTAGGAGCTTTGTTTAGGCAGCCTCACCTGATTACCCAGGACACTGCAACCTTGTAAAAGGGTGAAACAGAGACTCTTGGGTAGGAGGGGGCTTTTGTGTCAATACTAAATATAAAGAAAGCGTTAAATACACACAAAAAAATGAAGAATCCAAGCAATTGTATTAATCATCTGTATGGAGTAATTATTCAAATCCTGTAACTACTGCTAAATCTTATAATCTTCAGTACTTTCTGTTTTATGTAGCCCTTCTTTGATTCCATTTTAATCAGAGGATTTAGCACAAGATCATCTTATTGGAAGGACTTGACATCTGTTGCATTTTGACTTGTTTGGTGATTTGAATGGTTGAGGTTTTACATGGTGCTGTATTTAATAATTAGTATTCAAGTGTGTGTTCATCATACAACATTCTCAGATGGTTTTTAATAACAGAATGAGTTGCTTTTTTTCTTCTAAACTTTTTCTTCTGTTATAAAAGTTATGCATGCTCATTTTGGAATATAAATAATATAGTTAAATACTTTAAAAAGGAATTATTTATAATCTGTCTACAGACAAGTATTATAACTCCCTTGGTGAATTTCCTTTGGCTTGTTTGTATACCTATACGTAACTAAAAAATAACTAAATTTATGGTGTATAAACCATTTTGTTTGTATCCTGAGTTCTGAAACTGGGCCCATTTGTCCTCAGTTACATTCAGTAGAATGCACAATATAAAAATATTCTTAAAAGAATAAGTCCATGGTCAAATCAGTTAAGAAATATCTTAGTTTAATAGTTGTGTTTGGTTTTTTTTTAACTGTATATTTCATGGAGCCTTAATATACTAACATGTATTATCAAATCCTAATGCAGGTGATGGTGTGTCCCTTCCTTGTTTAATTATGGAACTCTTTTTTATGAAATAATAACTTGAAGGATTTGAAACACAATTTAGGGAAAGCTGACAAGCGTTTCTTCCCGCATAGTAGACGTTTATTGGTTGTCTCTCGCTCCCTGTCCATTTCTCATATCCCCCTTCCCCAGATCCTATGTTAATTAGATGATCAGTACTAGATCACAGTTTGTAGGATTGATGAGTAACTTTCTAATGGATTTTAAATGAATATTAATGGACAAGTTATTTTTTTAAAAACACTCAACTCCTTCATGGATTTGGTCTGCTCTCTTAATACCCTGGGTGCCAGCCACAGAATCTGCATGCCCCTGATGAGCTCTGATTTCTTTTCCTTGGAAGTATTCATTTCAGTTCAGTCGCTCAGTCGTGTCTGACTCTTTGTGACCTCATGAACCGCAGCGCGCCAGGCCTCCCTGTCCATCACCAACTCCAGGAGTTTACCCAACTCATGTCCATTGAGTCGGTGATGCCATCCAACCATCTCATCCTCTGTTGTCCCCTCCTCCTCCCGCCCTCAAGTATTCATTTGCTGTACCTCGAATGCTATTTTTCCTCTAATAATTCTGATTCATGGTTACCTTTCTGTTTACTACATGTTACCTTTTTCCTCTTTACTTTAAGCTCCTCCTGATAAGCTCCTCCTCTTGGCATTATATTAATTGCTTNCCTCAAGTATTCATTTGCTGTACCTCGAATGCTATTTTTCCTCTAATAATTCTGATTCATGGTTACCTTTCTGTTTACTACATGTTACCTTTTTCCTCTTTACTTTAAGCTCCTCCTGATAAGCTCCTCCTCTTGGCATTATATTAATTGCTTATTGCCTGAGTTTTCTCATTTTCAAATATAAGATAAATGTTCACATTTATTTCTGTTCTCCTTTATTTTGCCAGCTGTTGAATCATCATCTTACCCATCAGTAATTCTTACCATGTGTCTGGCTCCAAACCTTTTAAATTTTATTTAAAAAAAAAATATATTTTTTCAAATCCTTTATATTTTATCATCCCTCTTCTGCCATCAAACTTGCTGCCGAATTTTCATGTTGTTTCCGTCACCTGCAGCTACACAAAGTATGTTCACACCTTACTAGACTTTGAAATGTAACCTTCTTCGTCAAACTTTTTGTTTGGAGGGTAGTTGGGAGGCAAATGTTATTTTTTCTTTTACTCCTTACTCTGTCAAAAGAAGCACATTTTAAATTGTTTTCATATCTCTAAACTCAAGTGTAAATTCATCTGTTTATGTATGTTTTGTATCTATAGCTTCTTTATTCACGTTGGTAATTTGAGGGCAAATTATTTGAATCTACTTTGTCTCCATCAGTGTTGTCTTTTTTAGATAGTGAACATTTGGAGAGCAGGAACTAGACTTATCAACTCATCTCTTCCCAATCCTTCCTGAGTTTTGTTGAGGAGATAGAACGGAAATGAAAGAAGGGGGAAATTCCAATCTAAAAAGTTAAATGCTGATTCATAAAGCTTAAATTATCCAGGACGTTGCATGGTGATGTTTGTTCATGTTTCAAGGCTGATTTGAAAGAGTGAGACGTCCCTTCTATCTGAGATGTTACTTTTATGTAATGTGGCTGTAATTCAGGAAAGTGAAGAAGGGAGATAAAGGAAATCATTGGCTTTATTTGGTTATGATAACTAATCTAATGTCCAAACACTGTGATGTAATATTTCTGTTTTAAAATAAAGTTTCCTGTTATATTCTAAAGAATATTTATGGATATTTTAAGTCTGTGTATATAGCTTAATAAACTATTTACATTGACACTTTGTAAATATTCACATTGTTTATCTGTGTAATCTCAGGATATTTGTATAGTTACTCCTCATCAAAATTTCTTCTGTTGCCTGGAATCATTGAGAGTTGGCCCTGTATCTGAGGCTGTGTCAGTTAAGGGACCTACCAACATCCCATTTTGAAATACAGAGGTAATTGATGGAGAATGCTACATCTTTTCATCGTCTTTCCAGGTCACTCAGTGGTAAAAAAAAAAAAAAAAATCTGCCTGCCAATGCAAGAGATGCAAGTTCCATCCCTGGGTCAGGAAGATCCCCTGGAGGAGGAAATGCCAACCTACTCCAGTATTCTTGCCTGGAAAATCCCATGGACAGGGAAGCTTGGCAGGCCCCAGTCTGTAGGGTCCCAAAGAGTTGGACACAACTAAGTATGCACACTGCATCTTTTTAGTGAATGTACCCGATCGTACTATAGATGATTTCGGGGCAGGAACTGTAAGTGGTTGTTATTTTTTGTCTTCTTTCCTTCCCACATCTTCTTGTGTAACCTTTAAACTATTTTTATGCCCTTGGCACCAAGAAAGTTTCCCATGTTGTTCTTTTCCTTTGGTTCCTTCAATTATTTATTGTTCTCACTTCCTTATCACTCATTTATTTCTTGGAAAAATTTTATTTTTCTGCTTAATAATTCATGTTGAAAATGGATAAATAAGGAAGATATCAAATGAGCACTTGCATATATCTTACCTGTAACGTAAGAGACAGGGTCATGAGAAGAGATTTGGAGGTAACTGCATAGAGGTAGTATATTTAAAGCTGTGAGTATCTATGACATCTCCAGACAGTACTGGCTACCACGGAGCTCTCTCTCCCAAGCAGTTTCCTAATCCTGCTTCGTTCAGTTGCACAGGCAACTGACCCAGCCAAGTCAACACCCTGGTTTCCAGAGTAATATTTTTACTCCAGTATCCCCAGACCTGCGATCTCATNTGGCTACCACGGAGCTCTCTCTCCCAAGCAGTTTCCTAATCCTGCTTCGTTCAGTTGCACAGGCAACTGACCCAGCCAAGTCAACACCCTGGTTTCCAGAGTAATATTTTTACTCCAGTATCCCCAGACCTGCGATCTCATCCTAATGCCCTCGGTGCTCAAATGCATCCTAATACTAATACCCTTTACAGCACCTTCAAAAACTGAACACTTGTAAGAGAAGTAAGCCAAGGGTACCACCCTGGAATCACTTGCGTTTAAATGGAGCCACCAGTGATCCTGAGGAGGGAGCCAAAAGAAAGAGGCAAAAGAAAGCGGAAATTAAGAATAATGTGTTCATCATGAAGGCCTAGAGAAGACAGCATTTCAGGAGAGAGAGAGGTCAAGAATGTAAATGTCTCAGTGAGCCAGGATGACAGGGACTGTTTTTACACCTGTAGCCTCCTTTGGAGGGATGGGCTGTTTCCCCAAATATCTCTAGCACCAAGTGTGTGGTCCATGCTCAGGAGTTAATGCAGAAAGACGGGGAGGGGTGATTTACTGGAGAGCAGGAGGCACTTCCTTTGAAAGAATGGTCTTATCAGAAAACTGTGCCACGTTACGTGGTGATAGACCCTGAATGATGGAAAGAGTTTCAGTTAGTAGATTGCGTCTTCTCCTTAGCTGATAGAATTTCCAGGAGCTCACAGAACTAAACAATTGTATTGATATTCTAGCTAAATGGATCCACCATGGACTCAAGTACTACCTGGAGCTGTAAAATTAAACACTTAACAAGGATATTTCTTAAATAGTTTACTCTTTCAACAGATAGAGGTGACATGCTATAAATTAGTACTGCTCTTCTACTTAATTGTATGTTTTGTTTTTTTTTTTTTTACCATATTTGGTGATGCTTAGGCGGGTTTGCTGATAACTAAGAGAATTGCTAATCATTGTTAGCATATGTTTGCTATTTCCATTAACCCCAAGGAATAGGTTTCAGGTATTATTGATGTGGTGTCATATTACACATGGATGGCATCATTTTCAATTAGTACTTGAATAAATACAAAGCGTATATATTCTGGTCTGTGTTTAAAGTTCCTATTGTGCCTGAAGGGCTTTGTTGCTATAAATAAAGATGGGAAAGAGAGGAAAAGAGAAAAGGGAAGAGAAAAGGAAAGAAGTCTCCATGAGAAGAAAACAAAATCTGTTGTTTAACTTAGTTGTCCCATCTTGAACTTCCTAGTAAGAGAAGTAAACCAAGGGTACCACCCTGGAATCACTTGCTTTTAAATGGAGCTACCAGTGATCCTGAGGAGGGAGCCAAAAGAAAGAGGCAAAAGAAGGTGGAAATTAAGAAGAATGTGTTCATCATGAAGGCCTAGAGAAGACAGCATTTCAGGAGAGAGAGGTCAAGAAGTGTGTGGGCACTCTCTCCCCAATGTGCCTATGTATATTTTGAAATTAAAAGACAGCACTGAGTTATCATAATCAAGATGTAGCAGGAGTCTTGGCAATTTTTTTAGTTACAAAGAAATATATCTCTGTAAGACTTTTAAAGTAATTTTATTTATTTTTGGTTGTGCCGAGTCTTCCTTGATACGAGGGCTTTTCTCTAGGTGCAGCGAGTGGGGTCCACTCTCTAGTTTCGGTGTGTGGGCTTCCCATTGCATTGGCTTCTCCTGTTGTGGAGCCTAGACTTTAAAGCACATGAGCTTCAGTAGTTGTGGCACATGGGCTCAATGTTCGCGGCTCCCACGCTCTAGATCGCTGGCTCAATCATCGTGGCACACAGGCTTAGCTGTTCCACGGCATGTAGGATCGTCTCAGACCAGGGGTCGAACCTGTGTCTCCTGCATTGGCAGGCAGATTCTTTACCACTGAGCCACCAGGGAAGCCCACTTGTGTAAGATTTTTAAAAACCTGTTAAAAAGACCCAGGAAGCATATGTGATGCTTCTGAACAGGAGTCCTGTAGTAGTGACCACCAAGAACAGGCATTTCCAAGTCAGTGTTACTTACTGTATTTTAGTGCTGACCTAAAACTTCACAGATACTAAAAAAAGACAGTCCTTCAATCAACTCTATTCTAAGTGAAGTGAAATGAGGCACGTATGAGTCTTTATCCTGGGGGGATTGGTGCACTGGCCTTTTAGAGAATGTCAGTTCTGGGAACAATAGGTGATTTATTTGGATTTCTGTACGTTTGTGAGAGACATTGAAAACATCTGATTTTCATAAGAATCTGTTGAGAATTATTTTGTATGTCAGTATATTCTTTCTTTGAAAGCTGTTTCATTGAAATAAACAGCTTCTTTTTTCCCTAGTTACAAAATAGCTCATAAATTGTGGTTTGGGGTTGTCAAAAGACTTTTTTTTTCTTTCTTTGAGATGGGCTAGTGTTTACTTTGCATTTTGGTTCAGTTGCCCAGTTTCCTTCCATTTTATAAGGAGCACTTCTTGAACCTTGGCTGTGGCCACATGGTCTCTTTCAGATGCAACAGTTAGCACATTATTCCACTTGAAGGTTTACAGTTCAAGAGGAGCCTGGATAGTTCCCAGATATACAGTCAAATTATAGCAATCTGACGGTAGAAGTATCTAGAGAGGTCGAAAGTCAGGTTTCATTGGGTAGCGGTGTGAAACCATTATCCCCTTCACAAAAGATGGTAAAGAGGAACCAGAGGGAAAACAATTGGCGTTTTTGTGTGGGGCTCGTCTAAGCAGCCGGTGCGAGCCCAGCTGGAGCTCCTTTGGCCCTGTGTTCTGCAGGCGGCGTGCATTTTTGAAACACCCCTAAATGTTCCAGCCTTTAAATAGCAGCGAGTCTTCTAAAATGATGCTGCATAGCGCAGGAGAAATTAAAGCGGCTGCCTGGGAGGCAGGAAGCCGACTAGCGAGATGCTTAATTATCGTGGAAGTAAGTGCTTGTTGCTGGGGAGCGGAGCGCAGCGAGCCCGGGTCGGCCTGGGTGTCAGCCGTGATTTGTAGACAATGCGGCCCTGGCAGCGCAGTGCTGGATCAGCAGCATCTTTGCAAACATGCATTTGGCAGGAATTTAAAGGCCACCTCTTGTGTCATTTGTGGAGCCTTGGAAAAGGGTCCTCTGCCTTTATTTTCAGGATGTACGCAACCATGCAGGATTTTGTGCTCCGAATTTGCGCCTCTTGCCTCCTGATTGACGAGCTCCTGAGGAAGTTGGTTTTCTTTGCCAGTCACCTGGAAGGATGTTAGCGGTTCTCTGTCGTCAACTGGGGGATATGGAAAGGTCTGCCCACAGCAGCTTTTGGTTTCTGCTGTCTTCATAAATTAGCACCGAAGGGTGGGGTGGGTTGCAATGCGAAAGGAAATGCAGGCATTTTGCTAATTAGTGAAACATTTGTAGCTTTAAGGGTAGATATAAGGAAAGAGAGCTCAGGAAGAGGTCGTGGAAAAAGCTGGATGCATTCTGAAATTCTGCTCTTTGGGGTAAGTAATAAACTAGAGGGAATTACAGAAGCATGCTAATGGGTAGAATGGCTTGGGGAAAACCGTGTTTATTTTCTCTCTATTGTATTTGCTCTTGCCAACTCTGTTAAGCCTTTGTAAAGAAACAGAAAACTAAGTTTGAATTTTGAAATACAAAAGAGGTTAAAAAGTAAGTGTTGCGACATATTCAGTAACATAATTTTTCAGTTTTTGGTTTTGTTAAAAAGCTGTCTGTCACTCTAATTATCGAACTCTGTTGGTTACGCCGTGAACTTCCGGCCAGCACATTGTACATTGTTAGAGGTCACTGGAGTCTGTTCGTGGTCTGTACTTGGGCTCATGTCATGGAACAAGATCCCTCACCACCTTCTAATGATATGAAACAGTTCAGTTAAGCTGAAGTATTCATAGTCTNTCCGGCCAGCACATTGTACATTGTTAGAGGTCACTGGAGTCTGTTCGTGGTCTGTACTTGGGCTCATGTCATGGAACAAGATCCCTCACCACCTTCTAATGATATGAAACAGTTCAGTTAAGCTGAAGTATTCATAGTCTTTTAAAATATGTGTAATTTAAATAATGGATATTGTTAAATGCTTTCAAATCTGCTTTACTAAAAATATGGGTTGTAAACTGTGAGTCACAATCTGTTAGTCAATCTTTTATTTGGATGTGTCTGATTTTGGCAATTGCATGTTTATTTTTAGATGTATTTATTAAATGCTGATCCAAATTGTCCTTCTCTCTTTTAGAGAAAGCATGGGATTATGGCAGTCACAGAATCCCAGTGATACAAGTTCCATTCAGTTCTTTCTGAAAGAAAGCCATCTATCAAAGTAAAGCAAAGGAACTCTTGTGGATTATAATGCTCTAAAGATCTGGGTTTTCAGAGATTTGAAAAGAAGGAGTTATTTTAACCTTTTAAATGAAAAAGATTAAGATCTCGTGCCACTGCTGTATTTTCTGGAAGCCATTCTCCAAAAGGGAAGTGCACATTTAAAACTTAGGTATGATGGTCCTTTCTGTGGGGATTTAAGTCAGATTGCTTTTGCATCATGACCAGCCTGAAACGGTCACAGACAGAGAGGCCGGTTGCCACTGAAAGGGCGTCCGTTGTGGGTGCAGATGGCACCCCCAAGGTCCACACAGATGACTTCTACATGCGACGTTTCAGGTCCCAAAACGGCAGCTTAGGGTCATCGGTCATGGCTCCTGTGGGGCCCCCCCGAAGTGAAGGTTCTCACCATGTAACTTCGACCCCCGGAGTCCCAAAGATGGGAGTTCGGGCAAGGATTGCGGATTGGCCCCCCAGAAAGGAAAACGTAAAAGAATCTAGCCGTTCAAGCCAGGAAATAGAAACCTCAAGTTGCCTTGAGAGCATGTCCTCCAAAAGCAGTCCTGTGAGTCAGGGAAGTTCTGTAAGCCTCAATTCCAGTGACTCAGCCATGTTAAAAAGCATACAGAACACGCTGAAGAGCAAGACGCGGCCATCGGAGAGCATGGACTCCAGATTTCTCATGCCCGAAGCCTACCCCAGCTCCCCCAGGAAGGCTCTGCGCCGGATACGGCAGCGCAGCAACAGCGACATCACCATAAGTGAACTTGACGTGGATAGCTTTGATGAATGTATCTCTCCCACCTACAAGACGGGGCCGTCACTGCACAGGGAATATGGTAGCACATCCTCAATTGATAAGCAGGGAACGTCCGGAGAAAGCTTCTTTGACTTGTTAAAGGGCTACAAAGACGACAAGTCTGATCGAGGTCCCACTCCGACCAAGCTCAGTGACTTTCTCATCGCCGGTGGGGGCAAGGGTTCTGGTTTCTCCTTGGATGTTATAGACGGGCCCATCTCACAGAGGGAGAACCTCAGGCTCTTTAAGGAAAGGGAAAAACCACTTAAGCGGCGCTCCAAGTCGGAAACCGGAGACTCCTCCATTTTTCGTAAATTACGCAATGCCAAAGGTGAGGAACTTGGGAAGTCGTCGGATCTCGAAGATAACCGATCGGAAGACTCTGTCAGGCCCTGGACATGCCCGAAGTGCTTTGCCCACTACGATGTCCAGAGTATCTTATTTGACTTGAACGAGGCGATTATGAACAGGCACAATGTAATTAAGAGGAGAAACACCACCACAGGGGCTTCGGCAGCTGCGGTGGCATCCTTGGTCTCGGGGCCTTTATCTCACTCAGCCAGCTTCAGCTCTCCAATGGGCAGCACGGAGGACCTGAATTCCAAGGGAAGCCTCAGCATGGACCAGGGAGATGATAAAAGCAATGAGCTGGTGATGAGCTGTCCGTATTTTCGGAATGAGATTGGTGGAGAAGGGGAAAGGAAGATCAGCCTGTCCAAATCAAATTCCGGTTCCTTTAGTGGATGTGAAAGTGCCTCCTTTGAGTCCACACTCAGTTCCCATTGTACAAACGCAGGCGTGGCAGTACTTGAAGTGCCCAAGGAAAACTTGGTGTTACACCTGGATCGGGTGAAAAGGTACATCGTCGAACACGTGGATCTCGGCGCCTACTATTACAGGAAGTTCTTCTATCAGAAGGGTGAGTAGAGATCTTTAATTTGCTTTTGCCATACTTTCTGAAAAGGAGTACTGTCTGTCAGGTTTTATACGGCAGTGTGATGTAAGATTTGTATGAATGCCTCCTCTTGATGGTGAAAGAGTTAGCTGTTTGCTGCAGTGTATTTTCGTTTGCATTTTGTGAGTTACTTTCTCCTTTCAGATATATTAAATATCTTATATACAGAATATTAATTTTTTTAAGTAAGAAGCCTTTGATTCAGTGGATGAAATTGTAACGTTTACGTAGAAGACTTTCTATGTCACCTTTAGGGATAAATGTCATATAAAGTTAAAAATATTTTAAATATAGCTTTTAAAGGGTTTCAAAAGCAATCTTAATGCTGGTTTTTTATTTTTTTAGTACTTTTACAGTTGGTACAGGGTCATTTCTTTTCTCCCTCAATGTTCTCATCACTAAATGACAATGATAATACATTCCCATTCATTTCACAGGTATTTTTAGTGAGAATTTTATTATTTGACAAAAATCTCAGAGTTGGGAATCAAACCTTGGTCTTCTAGATTTGAGTATAAAAAGCACTGGAGTGAGAGGTACCATTAACATGTTGATGACTTCTTTTTCTGCTTTGGGGGAAAACATATATCTATATTGATGGATTGTACTGTATATACACAGTTTTATCTCATGCTTTTAAGAAAACTCTGTAAATTCACTGACAGGTAGTTTAAATGAACTCTTAGGACCTTTCTAATAGTGTTTTTGAGCAGCATTGTTGATGGAAGAATGAGTTTGTCATTCAGGTACCTGAGCTAGGAGACAAGATGCTCACCAAGGAAGAATGTACACGCGTGGTCCATAAGCTAGCTCAGGAATCTCTGCGTTGAGACCAAGTGAGAGGCCCCCTGTATACAAGCTACTAGAGTGGTCTTTCAGTTTCCCACCTACTGTTTAGGAGTTTTGAGTCCTTTTGAGATCTATTCTTCCAAAGGAAGTTTGATTTCTAGTACTTCATTCTAGTGCTCTTGTTGTATGACATTGCTTACTTTAAAATCAAATTTATTGTAAGGTTATTGCATGATCAGCCGTATGGGTTTATTGACCAAAGGAGCTTTGTCTCCATGCTTAGTATCCACGTCTCTTAAACGTCTATGGCAAAGGTCCTGGAACTAATATGATAATGAAAATCCTGACTTCATTGGTCAGCCATCTTTATTTTCTCAGAAAATTTAGTGGAGTTCAGATATTAGAAATCACTTATTTCTCATTCTGTCCTTAAGGCTACAGAGTATTTTGACCTTGCCATCTTGATATTTGGGGCCAGATAATTCTTTGTTGGTTATATCCTATAGTCTTATGCATTCTGGGATATAAGATGTTCAGCAGTGTCCCTGGCCTCTACATCCCAGATGCCGATAGGTACCCCGACTTGTGATGACCTAAAATGTCTCCATTTGGATATTGCCAGATTTCCTCTAGGAAATTGCCCCTTGCTGAAAATCCCTGTTTTACTGAGCCTGGAGAAGTTTTCCAAGGGGTTTGTGAGCTGTCAGTAGAGGAAGCCATCTTCCTAAAGAACTGACATTCCAACACAGGAGAGAACATGTTACTTATAGTCTTACATATGTATTAATAGTAGCTGGCTCTTTTCCCTAGTTCAGTTCAGTCACTCAGTCGTGTCTGACTCTTTGCAACCCCATGAACGCCAGGCTTCCCTGTCCATCACCAACTGCTGGAGCCTAGCCAAACCCGTGTCTGTTGAGTCGGTGATGCCATCCAACTATCTAAACCTCTGTCGTCCCCTTCTCTTGCTGCCCTCAATCTTTCCCAGCATCAGGGTTTTTTCAGATGAGTCAGCTCTTTGCATCAGGTGGCCAAAATATTGGAGTTTAAGCTTCAACATCAGTCCTTCCAGTGAATACCCAGGACTAATCTGCTTTAGGATGAACTGGTTGGATCTCCTTGCAGTCCAAAGGACTCTCGAGAGTCTTCTCCAACACCACAGTTCAAAAGCATCAATTCTTCAGCACTCAGCTTTCTTTATAGTCCAACTCTCACATCTATACATGACTACTGGAAAAATCATAGCCTAGACTAGATGGACCTTTGTGGACAAAGTAGTAATGTCTCTGCTTTTTAATATGCTGTCTACATTGGTCATAACTTTCCTCCCAAGGAGTAAGTGTCTTTTAATTTCATGGCTGCAATCACCATCTGCAGTGATTTTGGAGCCCAGAAAAATAAAGTCAGCCACTGTTTGTACTGTTTCCCCATCTATTTCCCATGAAGTGATGGGGCCAGATGCCATGAAATTCGTTTTCTGAATGCTGAGCTTTAAGCCAACTTTTTCACTCTCCTNAAATCTTTTCTACTTTAACAGCTCACATAATTATTCTCAGATAAAGAAAACACTATTTGCTTGCTATATTGTGGCATTTTGCCTTTCAGATCTTTGGTATTTTTTTTTTTCATTTACCATTTTTAAAACCTAAAATGAACAAAAGAACAGATGTACGTTATATCTATATGATATAAAAGATGGCATTTCACAAAAATACAAAAATTTGTTTCTCATTTGACTAGACTTTGATATTTATGTGGGAACTGAAGTTGACATTGTAATTCCCCAAGTTTTAGGAAATGATCATGTGTTTTGTGGCTTACCCATGCTCTCACATTCACCTTCCTCACAACTTCCTGGGCCTTTCACTATTGATTGATGTCCATTTCCATTATCATCTAAAGGGCAATCAAAAGATGAAATAACCTGCCAATGGTTGCACATTGTCATGAATTTAGAACAGCTTGTGACTTAGCAAATTTGAATTAACTCTGGATTTAGTTTTTTCATCATGGTCCTGGATCTTCACTTATGAGATAATTTGAGAGCATCTCTTATGATGAAGACACTTTAGATAAGTGTATATGTTTACTTATTACACTGTTCTAAGCTCTTTACCAGCATCATCTGCTTTAATCCTCACGGCACCCCTGGATGGTAGGTTCCAGTTACTGGCCTTTTACACTTGAGAAGAGTGAGGCTTTCAGAAGCCGTACTGTTTTGCCTTAGGAGTCCTGAATGCTGGATATGCATTTGCATGGTACTAACTTTGGCTTTTAAGATTTGTACGTTTTCTTCTCTGGCTCAGATGGTAAAGAATCTGCCTGCAAAGTGGGAGACCTGGATTCGATCCCTGGGTCAGAAAGATTTCCTGGAGAGGGAAATGGCAATCAACCCCATGAACAGAGGAGCCTGGCAAGCTATAGTCCATGGTGTTGCAGAGTCAGATATGACTGAGCTACTAACACTTTCACTTTTACTTTTTGCACGTATCAAATTATTTTGATCTTCCAAACTACACTGTGAAGTATTAGGAATTTCATTATATATTGCCAACTTTTTAATAATACGAGTAATTAAGTTACTTTTAGATTTGCCATATCAATGTTGTTTTTCTTCATCGGTCATTAACAAACACCTTTATCTCACCTACTCCGTGCAATGGAGTGAAAAAATCATTCTGCCAGCAGTGAAAGTGACATTGAAAGTGAAAAGAAAGTGAAAGATTATTATTCCAGGCCCTGTTTCAAGGGTATCACACGTGTAGAGCACTTAATGCAATGCCAGGCACATGGTGAACACTGAATGATGATAAAATAATAACTTGTTAGTAGCCGTTACAGGCTTTATCTCATTTCATCTTTATAAGCATCTTGCTGTTACAGATAGTATAATATATCGTGCTTAAGTATACTATATCGTGCTTACTTTTATAAGTAAAAAGCATAACTTTTCAAATCCAGTAAATGTTCAGTAACCACTCTTTGCAGATTTTTATTAATAAATACTGTATGCTAGTAAGTCCAGTCTTTACCTATGACGGAAACAAAGTCATAAATTGCTATAATAAAAGGTGGGTTTAATATAATGAGTGTAATAACAGAACTACTAACAAACAAGCCAGTGGGGCCAAGTCACGATTAATCAGATGGGTCAGGATGAAATGGACCTTTCATCAGTCCAGAAAATAAGCAGTGTGGTGGTCTAGACTCAGAACAATGAGAACAGAGCACAGCAGGATAGGAGCTTGGGATGTGGGTATGGGACAGCAAGCCATCCCGCTTAGCAGGAGTGTCAGGCAGTTATAAAAATAGATATTTTTTTTATTGAGCAGTGACTAAGCCAGGAACTGTGAAGCAATTTACATGAATTATTTTAATTAATCCTTAGAATCCTTTGATATAGATGCTATTATTCTTGCTTTGCTGACAAGAGTACTGAAGCACAAAGAGGGTGAAGGACCCCCCCCCCCCAGATCACAGTTAGGATATGCTGGAGGCAGGTCTTAATCCAAGCATTTCAGACTCCAGCGTCTGCTTTCTTACCCAATACACTCAACACCCCATCTTCCCATTCTCTCCCCTTGAGTAGGAGAAGAAACTGGAAATACGGCTCCAGGTTTTATTGCTACCGGCTACAGAGCCTAATATTAAGTATAACATGCAAAACCCAAGATCAGAATAGAACTTAAAAATAAAGTAAAATTGTCAATCTGCAGTAGAGAAAATTGGGAGACCTGTTTTCATTAGGAAATGTCAAGTTTCGTGTACATAGTAGTGATTTTATCTAAATCAACAGCTCCACTATTTTTCTAGATACTTATTGAAAATACAAAGAAATGAAAACATTTATTGGATTCTCTGTTCTTTAAAATGTTGCCCTTCAAATTATTTAAGTTAAAGGGGTAAAATAATCATATCTAATTAGGTCTGCAATATACATCTCAAGAATAGATATAAGGAAAAAAGCAATCTTTATTTGATAATGAATAGTGCTATTCTTTTGATTTAGGGAATAAATGAAATTCTTTGCTGACTTAGCCTGTTCATTGCCCTGGTGCATTATTTTATTGATGATAAATGAGTTTGACCAGCCACTTCTCTCTTTGATTCAGGCATCTGGAGTTAAAGAATGAACTCTAGGGAAAACAACATTGTCTATGAATGAAGCTTTGGCAAAACAACTAACACTCCTGAAATTTTGATCCTCTTCTAGATTACAGTATCAGTTAATGTGTGTGTAAAGTTCAGAAGGCCACCAGATTGGTTCCATATGTACATTATCAGGAAGTCATCAGATTAGAGAAAGAAGCCCGTGGCATTGGTCTCTTTCTCTTGTCTGCACACAAGTAATGATTACTCTGCATGGGTTCATCCATGCAATTTGCCTGGCTGAGTCTGATAGGTGGGTGACTGAATGGAGTCCTTTCTAGAGGTAAGGTTTATGATTAATATGACTGAAAGCAGTAGTGTTTGGAAGACGTTTGGCTTAGTAGGACTGTAGTTTATAGTGAAGGAACTCAGCATGGCTAAGACCTGCAGTAAGGACTCTTTAGTTCACAATCCAAAAAGACTGAGGAACTGATTGTAGATATTTCAGTCTTCTTGATTTTAAACTGAATTGTGCTTTAAATTCAGCTTTAAAATAAAAAGCTAGTTTCGCTATTAATGATACCTTCACATGAGCCAAAAATCAGAGTGTTTACATTGAAGGATCCCATTTCTACCCTGTTCCTATCTCTCAGCTCTCTTCTCCCCTCTGGTTTCTGCTTTTATTAGTTTCTTATGTATTCTGATGTTTCTTTATTCAGATACACCAAAAATGCATAGGTAGTCTTATTTCCCTTTTTCTTATACAAAATAGAACATGCTATACACATTTCCATTTTCACTTAGTAATATATTTTGAAGATCTTTCTATGTCAGTACACAGGAAGTTTTCTCATTGTTTTTGTGGCTGCATAATATTCTGTTTAGTTGCTGTACCAAAGTTTAATCCGTTTCTCTATTAATAGACATTTAGATGGATTCCAGTCTTACTGTTATAAACAATGCTGCAATGAAGAGCCTATTCCTATATAATTGAAATTCATCTTAACATCAAATCAATATAAGAACATAAATCATCAATTTAATAGCAGTAGGAAGCTTTCTATTTTTGTGAGAACTTTTACAAAACATATTATAGAATATTTATATAGAATGTGTGTATTGAATATTTCCTTTATATGTGTATAGAATACAAAATGTGTGTCTAGAATATTTCCTTTACATTATGCCAAAGATAAAATAGAATCTGTGCACATGTATATAAATAATTTTGACAGCATTTCAGACAGATTTTTAAAAAAATGATTTTCCTACCCAGTATCCATATGTCATTTTTTAAAGCAGTTTGATTTTTGTTAGTAAATTCCAATGAGGATAAAGTTTCTAATTAGCATTTTTTTCATTCCCAACACTGAATTTTTCTAGTCTCTTTGTCATTCTTTTGGAGGACAGTACAGTGATAAATCTTTAGAAAGTAGTTAAAACAGTTATCATGTTTATGAAGAACAAACCAAAGTAAATGCTGTCGATATGAATCGTGAGGATTTGAAAAATGAGCAAGGTCTTCATATCTAGTGGCAGAATAACTTGCCTCAGATAAGTCTACCCACTAAGAATAATCAGTGCTTTTAAAAAATAGATTTAGACTTTTGCTTCTAGAAGCATGGAATAGATGCATTTGCTAAGTACAATCACTGTATATAAAGCAAACGTGAATCTGAAAGGTGGAAAAGAAGGAAGCAGACTGGCTGGGGATCTTGGAATGAGAAAAACCATAACGGCCACAAACAATAAAAACTGAAATAAGAGGAACTTCTTCAACTGGATTAAAAAACAAAGTACCCCTATAAAACCCCTGCAGCGTACATCATGGTTGATTAAAGACTTAATGGTAAAGACAAAGATGTATACAGCCACCATTGCTATTCAACATAGTGCTAGAAGGTCTGCTGCCGCTGCTGCTGCTAAGTCGCTTCAGTCATGTCCGACTCTGTGCGACCCCACAGACGGCAGCCCACTGGGCTCCCCTGTCCCTGGGATTCTCCAGGCAAGAACTGGAGTGGGTTGCCATTTCCTTCTCCAGTGCATGAAAGTGAAAAGTGAAAGTAAAGTCGCTCAGTCGTGTCTGACTCAGCGACCCCATGGACTGCAGCCTACCAGGCTCCTCCGTCCATGGGAGTTTCCAGGCAAGAGTACTGGAGTGGGGTGCCATTGCCTTCTCTGGCTAGAAGGCCTAGTCAGTACAATAAGGCAAGAAGAGGAAGGCATGTGGATAAAGGAAAGGAAAACGTGAACGTGTGCCTATGTCAGATAATGTGATAGTCTGTGTACAAAACCCCAGGAAATCTACCGAAACCTGTTAGAGCTGCAGGCTGTGTCCAGCATGGTTGTATGATTCAGCATCAACTCACAAACATCAGTTGGATCTCTTTTGATGAACATGGGGAAATGGAAAATAAAATACAGTACCATTTATCGTTCTTCAATAAAAAGTGAAATAGAGAAACCGAAAACAGCCCCACACAAATATATCCAACTGATTTTTGACAAAGGTATAAAAATACTCAGTGGAGGAAAGGCAGGCTTTTCAAACAAAGGTGCTGAAACAATTACATAGACAAAATAATGAACTTGACCTAAACCTCACACATTATACAGAAATTTATTTAAATGAATCATAGGTTGAAATGTAGAACTTTAAAAATCTGTGACAAAAATATAGAAGAAAATCTGTGACCTAAGGGTTAGTGAAGCGTTCTTAGATATAATATCAAAATCTTGGTCTAGAAAAGAAATAATTGAGAAATTTGGGTTCATCAAAATTAAGTCATTCTGCAGCAATTTTTTCTTGGGGCATTTGCTGATTTGTAAGAGGCTTGGGGCTAAAGCGTGGCCAAAGTACAGATTAAAAGTTAGGTGGCTACTGTTTATAGAGTTTTCATTGATTTCATGGGACATGCAGAAATAAAAAACAGAGGTCAAGGATCACTGGAGAACTTGGATTTGCTTTTAAAAAAATCAAATTGAAATTCTAGAACTGGAGGGGGAAAAAAGAAAACCCCAGAAGTTAAAAATCACAGCAAATGTTTTACAGAGCACATTAGGCACAACAGAAGAGAAAAATGATGAGTTGAAGTTAACAGAAAATGTTTAATTGAATAATGTAGACAAGAAAACATGAGAAATACAGAAAAGTGCCTGAAAGACATGTGGGCCACAGTGAATACATATGTGTAATGGAATTCCCAGAAAAGAGGAAGAGAAATTAAAGCAGTATTTCGAGACGTATTCAATGTCTGAAGAAATACCCCTAGAGAAGTTTCCGAAACTGATGAAACACACACAAGTTAAGACAGAGTCAAGGGACTTCCCTGGCGGCCCAGTGGTTAAGACTTCGCCTTCCAGTGCAGGGGGTGAGGGTTCGATCCCTGGCAGGGAGTTAAGATCCCACATGCCTCAGGGCCAAAAAACTAAAACACAGAACAGAAGCAATCTTGTAGCAGATTCAATAAAGACTTTAAAAATGGTCCACATCAAAAAACACCTTTAAAAAAAAAAAGACAGAGTCAAGAAACTCTGCCTATGGTAAGTAGGGTAGACACAAAGAAAGTTTGATATAGGTCCATTGTAGTAAAAATTGCTGAAATTAAATGAAAAAGAGAACAATCTAAAAATAGCCAGAGGAAAAAGTACATTCAAAGGAGAATTAAGACAACTGGATTAAAATTAACCATTTCCTGAGCTGTAAAACTTAAAAGGTAGAAGCCACGTTTTTAGAATGCTGAAAAAGAATTCTCACTAGGAATTTTACCTAGCAAAAATACTCTTTAAAAATACAGATGGACAAATTTACAGTGGGAAAAAAATAGAACAGTGATTGTCTGAGGCAGTGATTGTCAGTTGACACAGGCATATACAGCAAATGGGAACCCGGGGGCTTGGGGTGAAAGAAATGTTCTGTATTTTGATTGAGTGTGGGTTTGTTAGAAATCATTAAACCGTATGCCTCAAACAGATGCAGTTTACTGTCCAGAAATTATATGACTTCAAAATGGAGGCAGATTTCTATTTCCAGCCAAGATTAAAAGAGAAGAATTAGATTTACTTTCCCGTCTGAAACAACTTTTACAAACTAGGCAAACCAATGAAACAGTGGTTTTTATGATGTTGGAGTCAGGCAACAGAGGACAATGGGAACCAAATGAACAGTAAAAATCACACCAGCTTTCAGCCTTAGTTCCCAGGCCGCACAGCCAGGAGGGGCCACCCAGTCGAAGCCCAGAGGTCTCCCTGAGTGAAGACTGAGATGTGAGTCCAGGGAGATAAGGATTTGCTGAGCTGGATACTGGTGCTTCACTCGCCCAGTCATGTCCGACACTTGGTGACCCCATGGACTGTAGCCTGCCAGGCTCCTCTGTCCATGGGGATTCTCCAGGCAAGAATACTGGAGTGGGTTGCCATGCCCTCCTCCAGGGGATCTTCCCGACCCAGGGATCAAACCCAGGTCTCCCACATTGCAGACAGTTTCTTTACCATCTGAGCCGCCAGAGTAAATGTGAGTGTTTGAGGAAAGTATTTGCAGCCAGCATAGGAACCACCCTGAGACTGAGCGAGGCAGATCCTCAGACTCTGCCTGGCTGAGAACAGTGTCTGCTCTCAGCAGGCATCCTGGAAAACCTCATAGTTCCCATGGCATTGGGTACAATCTTAGAACAACTTTGCCTCAATAATGGGACAGGATTATCCTCAAATTAAATAGTACTCTGATAAGACCTCTGAGTTTAAAAGAAAAAACTGAAAGGATCAGATTATTTCCAATTAACTGCCCCAGAGCAGAGCTCAAGCACCCCTCAAAGGTTCCTGCCCACACTTTGAGAACTGCTAGATGATGAGACAGCTCATAGGGAAAGTTTTAAACCCCCCTATTAAAGCAGAGAAGTTAAAAAGGTCTTGTAAGAAAGGAAGGCACGGGGGGTTTTCTCACAGTCTGTGCCACCCCCAGTGCTGCCTTCTGGTTGTGATGTCAGGAAGAAGAGGTGAAAGTTCAGAACGTCTTAAGAGGTCTCTGAGAACTTGGTTTTTCAAACCTGTTTCTATTGATGGAGGGCCCTGACTATATCATGCATCTTTCCAGGAACTCTGGGCTGTATAAGCCAGATTTTGCTGTACCTGCTTCTATGATTCTGTGTTAAAGTGCCTATTTTATGAGAGGGAGAGCAACCCTGAGTACTGTTGCTCCCAGCTGTGGGAGTCCATATCACTTTTGGTGGCTGTCGAAAGACACTTTCATCTCAAACAGAACCTTAGTCCTCTTGGATTGACCATAATCGCTTTTTACAATACAAACACTTGTTGAGAGTCCAAACACTTCCTCAGTGCTCCATGTAAACAGTCGATATGGAGTTGACATGCAAGCATGGAACTGTAGAGCATGACTCCATGAATATCCGAAAGCAAAATCCTAAACAGTTGGATAAACCCAGCCTGTTTCCAAGATGGCTTCTGGCATCATCATAACTATCCTAATCGTTGCAGGAAAATATTATCTATTCATAGATGTGTTTGTGTCTCAAAAAAAATCCTGTTTTATATAACATCATAACAATTCAAACCCTCCCCAAACCATAACTCTTTAACTCCATTTCCAGTTGCTCTTTGTCTTGAAACATTCCTTATTATACTTATATAACTCCTCCTCTACAACTACTCACGTTCTGGGCAGGGGACAAGGTTGCTAACTGAGGGTTCCCGGAACCTGAGTTCAGAGAATGACACCTACCTTGATTCCGCTGCAGCAGAAACCAAGGATACAGTCATAGTGTCACCTTCAAGGATGGAGCACTGACATTTGGCCCCATTTCAAATTGGAGGAAATTTGACATTCTAACAAATTTCCAAATCCTTTTAATGGAGCTTTCCTTTGACAACAAGCAAATATCAGTCTGTTCTGTCTGCGGGTGGAGTCACTGGAATATGAGAAACCCGCCTAAAGAGGACAGCACACTGTCTCATTGTGCCTGCATTCTGCTCCTGCAGTGGCTTTGGGGAAGTTTCCTCGCTTATCTTCTCTCCAAAGTGAGCTCTTTTGTATATATAAATAAATGAGTCCTTTTGAATGTTGCACAGTGAAATCCTAGACCTTTATCTAAGAAGTTTAAAAAGCCACCCACAAATCCAGGGTCACTGAGATGCTTTCCACTGAACAAGTTTTACATTGTTGCATGAGAAGGCTGATCCGGGAGGCACAGAGCCAAATAGCAAATAACTCCAAGCTCCTTCCTTTCTCCAGATTGCTTCCTTTCTTTGATGGTTCTCCCTGCAGGGAGAGAGTAAGGAGCTGGCTGTGTTAAGGACTTCTTTTGTAACAGACATAGAGCCTTCCGCTACTTTTTTTATTTGTTGAGACTTAATAGGATACTCAGCTGAATTCGAAAGCCAAGATGAAGGCTCCACCTGTGGGAGTTTCCTTCTATTAGTCACATTCAGACCTTTGAAGGAGCCCAGCTACCAGTGGCATGTGTCGGGTTTTACCCTTCTCTTCTTTTTTTAACTGCATGTGGCATACCAAAAAAATGAACTAAATCCTAAAAGTGTTTCTGTTAATAATTAAAATGAAGCAGCGATAATGCAAGGTTATATGCTATTTTTAAAAAATTCCAACATCGGTAGACACAGTTATTTGGAAGTTTCAGCTCTAGAACTTTGCCCTGCACTTACTGGAGTAGGCAGAGGAGAGTCAATTCTGCACAATTACAGAACTCCTAAGCTTACAGAACTCTCATGTCCACGGGTCGTGTAAAACTTCCCAACATTCCTTGTCAACTAGTTAGTGAGGAGAGGCGAAAGCAAGCAGGAGTTCCCTGATAACATTTTCTAGTTAACCATCATTCTGAACCGTTTGATTTAGAAAGTTGAAAAGAATTGTTTAGGTTCACAGTCCTCTGAGTAAAACAATAGCAGCAGATACGTTTCCGAATTCAGAAAGGTCCAGATTTAGAAGGGTAATAAAATGCTTGCACTTAGAGCAAGTTCCAGTGGAATCTGGGGCAACACCCCACCACCAAACACGTTAATATTTCCAAAGATATGAATATTCACAGAAAGGAATAAGTTAAACAGCATTCCCTGTCAGCTCATAGGAAGTTTTGCTGCCAAATATGTTTGCTTAAGTTTGGTTTATACCTTTCAACTGTGGAGTTGCAAATAAGGAGCTGTGGACGTATGCTGGAGTGAAAGAAATACAGCAAAATAATCCTGATTGAATCCTGGTTATATTAAGTAGAGCCAAATCACAGGGTTGACAGTTTATGATCTTGTGTGTCTCTTACTGTTCCTTTTTCTGAACTTCTCTTTGCCTACTGGTCATATGGGTAATATTTGCAGACTTCTGTGAGGAAAGCTAATGTAATTTAATCACTAAACAGTGATTGGCAGATAGTGGCTATTCAATAAATGTTAGCTATTAAAATTTTACCTCTTCCCCTTTCCTTTTATGAGATAAAAATTTATTGATAACAGTTGTTGCAGTGCTAGTCTATAAATAGGCTTCATGAATATGGATTACCCTGATTTCACTGGAGAATTAAAGGTCTAAATTTTAGTATAAAAATTCATTTCTTAAATGACTAATACAACTTTAAAATTTGTTTATAGGATGACTAAACTTTTCAATGATGAATAAATGTTTTGATTAATGTTATATTTAAATTGCTTGAATGCTTTTGTTTTCATTGTGGTTTGCCATATGAGGCCCCTTTTAAAATTTCTATCTAGAGACTCATCATTTAGAAAAATCAGTTGAAAAGTACAGTGTTGATGCTCATGCTGTCACAAAGGTATAACCAAGGTTTATAACTTAGTGTATTGGAAAAATGGCTTTGGGAGATAAGTCTTTTCCAATTTTACCTCCCAAAATTTTTAAAGAACTTTAATGGTCTTTTAGTGCAAAACAGTTTAAAGTATGTTTTTGTAAAAGAAATAAACACACAGACTTAGAAAATAAACTTGTTTATTTATTTACCAAAGTTTGTTTGGTAAACTAATGGTGACCAAAGAGGGAAGCAGAGGAGGGATGAACGCAGGAGTTTGGGATTAACATATACACAGGATAAAATAGATAAGCAAGGAGGACCTACTGTATAGCACAGTGAACCCGATGTTTTGTAATAACTTATAGGGGAAAGGAACCTAAAAAAGAATGTGTGTGCATGTGTGTGTATAATTGAATCACTTTGCTTACACATGAAACTAATACAGTGTTGTAAAACAAGGTTTATTTTTCGAAAGGCATCTTTTGTAAAATAGACCTTTACTTTTAAATTCACAAGGCCTCCTTTTTTTTAAAAGGGGAAGAACAAAAGCAGAAGGATTTCAAGAGAAGAAAGAGGTTAGCTACTTGATGGGCATGTGCCCTATAGGACTTACTAGCATTTAAGTGGGCAGAGTGGATCTGCCTATATTTATATGCATTGTATGCCTTCACAGCTGAACTATCAGCAGAAAGTAGGCATCATGTACTGCAAAGCTGGACAGAGCACGGAAGAAGAGATGTACAACAATGAGTCAGCCGGCCCAGCCTTTGAGGAATTCCTCCAGCTGTTGGGAGAACGCGTTCGGCTCAAAGGATTTGAGAAGTATCGTGCGCAGCTTGACACCAAAAGTAAGAAATACTTATACCCTCCTACCAGGCTTATTGTCCTCCTGCCATGTTGATGTTCACCTGCTAAGTTACCCGTAAAACAGCACTGCCACTAACTGTAGAATACTGCCGGTGATGGGGGAGAGGAAGCCACTCTCGGACGATTGACTTTAAGACAATTGAAGACCATAATCAAAGCATTCAGGATTGGAGTGTAAAAAAAAAAAGTAGTGTTATCAGAAGTGTGGAAGGGAGGAAGCAATGGATGGAGATGGTGCAGAATTCCTCCTGGATAGTGTTACATAAGCTTCACTGTATTTAGCTGAACGTTAGAGTGACTAAAAACTCCTGCGACTTAACAACCATCTGACCCTAAGCCCCAGAAGTCTTGATGTTATTAACGCATTTCATAATCCTTGTCCATATATGTGTAGCCTGCCATTGTAGGGTTTTCTTAATCACTTTTATATTTTACTGTCTTGAGATGTTTTTGTTTATTTTCTGTTTTTTACTGTTCATAGTCTAACTTAATCTCCAAGCAAGCAGGCTTCTTAGCTTTGGTATTAGTTTGGCTCATAAAATGTGTTGATTAAAATCACACTAGTGCAACAGTCTGTTTATCGACAGCTCATGAATATAGAGGTTTGTCCATTCCCTTTTCCCAGGTGGTTAATAAAAGAGGTTCTCAAATATCTAGAGTATGTTGACTTCTGCTGTGTGTCTGTGTGGAAGCAAATTTTAAATTTTATCTCAATATCCATCCATAGACACCTGTGACCTGTTTTTCTTTGAGAGGGTCTTTGGATTAGCACATCTGTATTGCAGTCTATAGTAATCACTCTGATTTTCTGTACAGGAAATTAAATAAGGAGTCGAGTCATGAAAACAGAAAAGCATTCATAAACTCCACTGCAGGGAAGAATTTCCTGTTGCCATGGTTTTGCTGTTGCCAACTTGGAAACGACATGCAAGAGAGCCTATGAAAAACCATAAATAGCCTAGACTCTTAAATATTGTTTTAACGTTCCATACTCTGCTTGCAACTGCAGAAAATATAAAATCTCAATATGCCCTTAAATTCTTTCTATCAAGATATTCTGACATTTACTCTGTAATTCATTCACATTGTCCCAGTTTGTTGTGTTATGTAAATTATAATTACCACAAAGAGCTATTAAAAGGGTCTGGGAAGAAAATGTAATAAGAGCCTTGATTCTATCAATGAATGGTCAGAATCGGAGTTGGTAAGATTATTTATCATTTCCTGGTCCTTCACTATCTCCTGGATTTTGCTCAAACTCATGTCCATTGAGTCCATTTATTATTTGTGTATTTACACGTTCCTAGCCATTTCTTGATGAAAGGACAACATGAGAAATGTAGATAGCAGGGCCATTCCTAAGGAATGTGGCATCATGTAAAGGAGTGGAATAAACACAATAAGCACTTTGCACATTTTGCCCCAATAACTGCAAAGACCTTGATTAGTAAACTGCCTCCAGTGACATATTTTACAGTTATGCGATACATTAGTCAAGGGCAGATTCCTTTTCACTGAGCTCTCTCCTTTATGGCTCTCGGTAACCCTCTGAGGCATAGCTCCTGAAAAGGAGGGTTCACAGGTTCCTCTTCTGTCCTTTCAGAGGGTCGTTTCCTAAAGTCATTGAAAAGTAGGAACGTGTTTCCACTCTAAAGCTTGAAGAAGACAGTACGCATATTTATCTCTCTTACTCCCAGCTGAGAAAGACTATTAGCATCATAACTGAAGGGGGTATTAAACAATAATAGACCAAAAGACATAGGGATCAACCAGCCCCTGCACACCCCAGCAGCTTTCCCGCTGGCCATGACGCACCCAGAGATGAGACTTTGTTTGGTTTGCTGTGAGATGATCTCGCCACATCTTACCTAATCTTAAATTGTGTTAAACTCTTTCAATATAATGCTTAAAAAGAGAAAATGCTTTCCAGAACATGTGTTCCTAAAGGATCTCTCCCTCTCTATGACAGTGTAGTTGTTACTTGGATCTGTGGATTTGTAGTCTTAATCAAATTCAAACATTATTTGCCAAGCTAATTTTATTTTTCTGCACCTCATCTTCTGAATCTCCAATTCTGTATATATTAAGTCACTTACTAGTTGTGATTTAATTTTTAACATTTCCCCCTCCCCTGCCCCCCTGTGCTTATATTTGGGAAATTCCTGTTAATGTTTTCAAGTTCACTGTGTTTTCCTTTCTTTCAGTGTTTCTTCAGTTCAGTTCAGTCGCTCAGCGTGTCCAACTCTTTGTGACCCCATGAATCACAGCACACCAGGCCTCCCTGTCTATCACCAATTCCCAGAGTTCACCCAGACTCAGAATCAGTGATGCCATTCAGCCATCTCATCCTTGGTCATCCCCTTCTTCTCCTGCCCCAATTCCTCCCAGCATCAAGTGTTGCTTAATCTGCTGTTAGTCAATCTAGTGAAATTTTTATTTCAGATATTGTGATTTTCAAGTCCAGAAGTTGCATTTGCACTTTCTCTCTCTTTTTTTCTTTTTTCTGCCCCCCCCTTTTGGGGGGGGATAATCTTATATTTTCCATATTCTTCTCATTAGGTTCGTGTCCTTTAAAGCCTTGAATGTATTTATAATAGCTGTTTCAAACTATTTGCATGCTAGTTCCATCGTCTCTGTCATTTGGGGTCTCCTTTTAACAGATTTTCTCATGCTTTTGAGTTACATTTTATTTCTTCATATGTCTGGTTATTTTTGATTGGATACTGGATATTGTGAATGTTTCATCATTGAGGATCTGGATTTTGTCCTTTTCTTTAAATAGTGTTGTTTTATTTTGGTAGGCAATTAAGTTAGTTACAGAACAGTTTGACCTTTATGAAGATCAAACAGTTTGACCTTTGTTTGTTCTTACGCTTTTTTAAAGCATAGTTTAAAAAAAAAGAGTAGTTGTAGTTGTTGTTCAGTTGTGTCTGACGCTTGCCAACACACCGGGCTTCCTGGTCCTTCACTGTCTCCTGGAGTTTGCTCAAACTCATGTTCATTGAGTAAGATATGCCCTCCAACCACCTCATCCTCTACCACCCCCTTCTCCTTTGGTCGTCATCTTTCTCAGCATCAGGATCTTTTCCAGCCAGTCAGCTCTTCACATCAGGTATGAGGTGAATATTTAGGCTCTTTAGTGCCTCTTCACTTTCTGCCATTAGAGTGGTATTATGTGCATAGCTGAGATTGTTGATATTTCTCCCGGCAATCTTGACTCCAGTTCGTGAGTAGTCTGTACTCTCTGGCTAATTTACTACTCTTACTAATGGATGACTTTTCTTGCACCTGAATACCAGCATATTCAGCGAAGTATCTCTGCTACGGCTGGTCAAAACTTCAACGTCTTCCAGCCCTGTGTGAACTGTGAGAATTGTTTGGCTGACAATTCTCTGGTAGTTATTTCCCCAATAGTTTCTCTTTTCTCTCTTTTTTTGAAATTGAGGTATAATTGACATACAACATTATATTAGCTTCGGGTGTACAACATAATGACTCTGTGTTTTTGTATATTCCAAAATGGTCATCATAATAAGTCTAGTTATGTATCACCATACCTAGTTGTTTTTTTTTTTCTTGTGATGAAAACTTTTAAAATCTACTCTCGTAGCAACTTTTAGCTATTCTGTGTAGTGTTATTAACTACAGCCACCATGGTGTACCATGATGCACCCTGATGTTTTTTCTTCTCTGGGTTTTGGAACCCCATTCTATGCTTGTGCAGCTGAATATTCAGCCCAAGACTCACGGGAACCCCTGTGCAGACTTCTGGGCGTCTTTCTCTGTAGTTTCCTCCTCTTCAGTATTGTGCCCAGCAGTTACCAGCCACACCTCAGCCTTCCAGACCTCCAGCATGTTTTGGCTTCTCTCTCCAAATCCCTACTCTGTGTGATTGTTTTGAAAGTACCTTCCAGTTGAAAGCTGGGTAGGATCATAAGGCTCATCTCCTTTGATACTTCTTCCTCCAAGATCACTATCCAATACTGCCTACTGTAAGATGTCTTGAGGGGAAAACAGTTGTTTCAGATATTTTGTTTATTTTTCTGTTTATTTACGATAGAGCAGGTCCTACACCAAATGCTGTTATGACCAGAAGCAAAAGTGCTAGATACTTTGTATATGGCATCTCATTTAATCTCCACAAACTCTGCTAGATGCCAGTCATCCCCATTTTACAGACTAGTCTTCTTTGGATTAACTAGGGTGCCCGAGGTTATGTATTAAGGGGGGAGGCCATATCATCGCGTTATGGTTAGTGATGTATTCAGAGAAAGCATAATAGTAGAATTAAGCACAGGGAAGCCCAGAGCTGTGCCTTGTGGCTGTGTCAGCCCCTCTCTTGAGCCCTTGGGCTAAAGTTTCTCAAACAATCTAAAGAGATAGCTCCACTTGTCACGTATTCAGATTTTAGTGTTTTGGTAAAAGAAAGAGAGGCTCAGGAAAGGAAGGTTTGGTGAAACTGTTGAACCATTTCTTCTTATTCCCAATTTTCTGTACAAAGTTGCAATTTCTCATCTCATAAATAAGGACTTCCAGCAAGCAAGCTACATTTGTGTCAGGGGTTGGAACAGTTCTGCAGTGAAAAATCTTTCCAGAGTGGATATTTTTCTCTTTTTTTGTTTCCTTATTTGGATGGCATATCCTTTAGATAATTGCCATCCCCTCCCACTACAGTAAGTACAAAAATAAGCTTCCCACCAAGCAGTTTGTTATTTGAAAGCTGGAGACCACCCTCATTTTAAATTGTGTGTGTGGACTATTATTTGGGAAATTATTTCCTGAATAAGGTGCGTTTGTCAAGTCAGCATGCAGGAGACTTAGAAACTCTTGAAAAGCATTCCTTCAGAGCTCTGCCTTCATTCATTGGCCACAATTTTAGTGAATGCATGTTGCTTCCCCCATTTTTCAGCAATGTTATAATGATCACTGAGTTTCAGGGTCTTAGAATAGATGTAAGACTTTTCTTAAAAAAAAAAAAAATCCTATATTTCCGATGTTTAACCTTTGATATATAATCAATCATATATTTAACCTTTGATAAATAAAAGAATAAAACTGGCATTATGTAAATGCTTTGCACATTTAAAGGACCCTTTGGAGTTGTAGAGACTGATGAATGAAGAAAAGTTTTTTTCCCTCCCTTCACTTTGAACTGTGTTATAGTATCAAGTTTTTCTCTTGAGTGTTACTGAGATGCAGCTGGCCAAGAAATTGAAATATGTAAAAGGCCCTTTTTAAGGCAGCTATACTTTTTATCTCAACTGCAGAAAATTCTAAATTCCAATCAATGTGTTTCTTAAGCATCTTTTATGGGCTACTACTTTCATAGACATCGTTTCACTCAGTCCTCACAACAGTGAGAAATATTGAGGGGCAGAGAAGTAAAGTGACTTGTCTGTGGTTATTTAGCAAATAATGCTGGAGGAGTTGGAATTCAGATCATCTTACTTCCAAGTTGGAATCCAGATAATTGCAGGTATTTTGCAAAGTGCTTTGTATGTAGAAAACAGACTGATTCCTTAAGTACGCACCCCACATTATTGCTTATCCTTTTCTCACAGGATGTTAGTGGTTTTAAGAAGCCTTCGGTTCCAGGCATGTACACGTGCACACATACACATTCCTTGAACTGACACAGTGTGAATTCTCCTGTCACAGCAAAGGGTGGTATTACAGACTATTCCCATCCTCAGTGAAGTAAGCCACTTCCTGATGATGGTTAAAGATACACTGAAGAAAATGCAAGTAAATATGATAGATGCCAGAGCAGATGGGATTCTTGCTTTTCCCAAATACTTCGTGAGGAGATGAAATAGTAGTGAAGGGCAGATGCATGTCTCATCTAAAATGTGTGCCAGTGTTCCAGGTGTCAATACTTGTTCCCGACTGTGCTCCTTCCGAGCATTGACCTCTGCATCCCCAAACCCTGAGGCAAGCTTACGTACTAGGGAGAGCTGGAGTCTTTAAATGGATGGTCCTTAGCAGCCAGGTGATGATTCTACTGGTATTTCAAACTATGGATGATGATCAGTCCCACTGCCTGTCTGGGATTTCATCTTGTGCATTTTTTGTGTTCTGTGGGGGCGAGGACCTTCACAAACTGAGCTTAAGCTTTCTTCATTCTGTTGACTTTCTGCCTGCATTTACTTCATGAGATTGATTTTCTCCTTGTAGTCATCAATATTTTAAAACTAGGAACTTGCACAAAATCAAATTCCTTAGGCTTGTTTTCCTTCATCTAGCTTTTCTCAACTCAGACAAACCTGTTGGTGACCAGGAAGTGATTATGTAAAAATCGAATTACTTTTTCCTGATTCAGATTTGTACACATCCCTCCCCCCTTTATCATCCAAGTTTTATCCCTTTAAAGCAAAAGACTTTCACCAAGAGAAGTCAAGAATGAGTATGACATTAACCATATCTGAAACTGCTTCTACAAAGTTATTAACCTACACATACCATCTTTAAATAGAAGTGCCTATTGTAGGATATTCTCACTTATCTACACCTTTTCAAAGCAGCTGAAAGGAATATTCTTATCATTCCTCAATTACTCAGTGCCTTTTTATCATCTAGTTTGAATATTAGAAATTTTACTTTCTACGACTTAGTGTAGAGGGCTGACCTTATTAGTGGATACACACCAGTCACTGGTAGTATAATTTGGAGGCAAATCACGTGATTATCAAGATGACCTATAAGATGCCTGAGTTTATTTTTTAACTTCTAAAGCTCCATACACATATGAAGGAGCGTTATCTTCTTTTTATCCCTCTCTGTAAGCATATTTTCCCTTTAGAAATTACTCAGTACATATTCTTTTCAACCAGAGGAAAAAAGCTTTTAGTCGCAATGATCATCTTCTGTGATTCTTATTCTTCAGAGAATATAACAAACCTTCATTTTCCATTTTCTCTGATAAAGTTTAGCAATGCTGTGTGTACATAGTAATTTCAAGATTTTGGAATTCCTTTCTTCTCAGAGAAGAAAATTTCATTGTTTTGACCCTAGATTCCATCACTCAAAGTTTTGAAACGGCTTCCAAACTGTTTAAAATTATCAGCAAGGGTGGGATTTTCAAAGCTCCCCAGAAGAAGACTGGTCATATAGCATCTGTTGTATAAAATGCAGCAAGCATAGGAAAAAGAGAAAGGACAGTAAATATGAAACAAATTATCTTCAGGGTCATCTTCACTCTTCTTTCATGACAGAAATGCCTTTAGAATTAGAAAGACATATAAAACAAAATGTAATAAAAAAATTTTTTTTTAGTTCATTAATTTTGCTTAAAATTGACTTGAGACACAGATAAGTGCTCATCAGGTTGACACATTAACTTGAAAGTTGTAAAATGTGCTTATCAGTTCTGGAGCTGTTTGTATCAAGAGTCTTTAACAATGGATACCTTCTTCATAGTCAAGACCTGTCTTAAGTTGGTCAGTGATTTATTGTAGTTAATTTGTAGTTTTTTGTAGTAGTGGTCATTAACATTTAGAAGATATTTTTCTTGGGGAGTTACGTTTTGGTATGTATTTTTGCAGTTTTTCAAAAGTAGTCCTTGCTTTATTCTACATTTATCTTCATTTTAAAACTGTTGGCATTTTATGCCCTCTTCAAAATTAAGATCCTCTAAGAAGCCCAAGGTTGAAACTCAGGGCTCTAGAATATCTTAGCAAATCTCTGCAAACTGCTGTTATGGTCTATTCTTGGAACAGTGCCTAAGGGCGGTGCAGCTACTGCGTTAAAGTCCCCTAAGGGTATTTATTAAAATAGATCATTCTGCCCAGCCCCACACCTACAGAACAGTATTTCTGGGCATGGGGGATGGGAGGCTGCCTTTTAAGCAGCACCCCAGGTGACTCCAGGTACACTCCAGTTTGAGAACTGCTGCTTTATGGTACATGTCAGAGGCTTTGACTTGCTGCGTCATTCTCTAAAATGCTCCTCAACAATATGATTGATGGAGGATTGAGTTTACCTAGAATGAACGCACTTCCATTCATTTTGCCTGTAAGGCCAGGTCCTTTAAGGCTAAAGAGATTTCTCTTCAACTGGACAGGTAATAATTCTCTTTGGTTTCCAAGTGTTTACAGATGCATTGATTTGATAACAGTCAAGGAGGTCAAGGTTGTTTTTTTATCGTAAGGAAAGTGAGCACAGACACACGCAGTCTTTAACTATTAGACATTGCTATAAAACCTTTGTTACTCAGTGTTACGATCTTGTTAAGTTTCCATCTATTTGTTAAGAGCAAAACAATGGTTCTCCTGCTTGAGTCAAGAGTATTGGAAAAGAGGTCCTGAACTTGAAGTTTGTGGGCAGAATTCAGGGGTCTGTGAACTTGGGTGAGAAATAATTTTACATTTATTTTCACTGCTCTCTAGCTGAAATTTAGCATTACCTTCAATTATGAATCTAGGCAACAAATCATAGCAGTATAGGCTATACCTGTGATTTTACCAATCGAAAGTATAGGTATTTTCATACCATATTGTTGTTGGAGGTATCTCAAAATACTGCTTATGCACTTCACTAGGTCAAAATTATAGTATTTATTAGACTTACTGCTAAAACTTGTTACAGAAATCTTATGCTATTACATCATTTTAAAATTATTTTGATAGCAGTATTTTTTAATCCATTGATTTCTGTTGAAATTTATGTATTTTGTCTTTGTTGTTGTTGTTTAGTTGCTAAGTTGTGTCCAACTCTTTTTGCCGGCAAGAATATTAGGGTGTGTTGTCATTTCCTTCTCCAGGGAATCTTTCCCACTCAGGCATCGAACCCATGTCTGCTACATTGGCAGACAGATTCTTTACCACTGAACCCACCTGGGAAGCCCATACTTTATTATACCTACGCATTTACAAATATTTTTCTAAGAAGGAATCCATAGGCCTCACTAGACTGCCAAAGGGGGATCAGGTATAAAAAATGGATAAAGACTCCTATACCAGATCTTGTCTAGGATCTTTTCATCCTAAACCATTTTCTGTCCCCACCCCCCTTTTGAGATGTCTCTCTTAAATGAACTGTTTTTTTCCTATTCTTACAATTGTCTCTCTCTCTTTTCTTTTTTACTGTAGCTGACTCCACTGGAACCCACTCTCTGTACACAACCTACAAAGACTATGAGATCATGTTCCATGTTTCTACCATGCTGCCATACACACCTAACAACAAGCAACAGGTAAGAGATCCTTGTGTTTTCTGTGTTTTTTTCACCCTTGTTTCACTTCCCCCAGAACCCAAAGTGACAAGTTTGTAAAATCTTAAACCAGAATTTAATGTTGCACCTGTCACAGCAGCAGGAAGCTTTGTACTTTGTGTGGAAGTAATAGCAAATGAGCTGAAAACAAATGAAGAGACACAAATTCTAGGTTAACAGCAACCTGGATGGCTTTGTGAATTAATCATTTGCTTCTCACCCAGGAGGATTGAGGTTTTCCTAAAATCTGAAAAGAGCAAGTTGAAGTCATGGTGATTAGATGACTCTGCAGGGTTACAGAGAACACGTATGAGTAGGTGAAGTTTCATCTCAAGAGGCCAGTGTACAAGGCAGGAAAGTACTGATGTTTCAGATTTCAAAGGAGGTTTCCTCTACTTACTTGGAGAGAAATTCAAAATAAATGTCAATGGGATCTCAGAGAAATGGTTTTTGTTTTTCTTTTTTTAAAACATATCCTTCAGGGAACAGCATAAGTAACAATTGCATTTGTGTACCTCATATACAGATTTCTTTTGAAAAGATCTAAAAGCACAATGCCTATTACTAAAATGTAGTCAGTGAGATGATAAAATATGAAAACTAAGAAATGGCAGATGGTTACAGAGCAAGATGGAAACTGGCAGTATTGTTTTAAAGAGTTTGTGGTGGTAGTTGATTCTTAAAATGTTTTAAAACAAATGATACCAAATTGAAACTTAAAAGACCCAGAGAACTAATAGACTTTACTTTCAATAGCTCTTATGAACACAGCAGTCTTAAATCACTTCTGACCTTCAAACGGACATAGATTTTGTTATTGTCGATT
Source organism: Neotragus pygmaeus (assembly GCA_006410875.1). NCBI lineage: Eukaryota > Metazoa > Chordata > Mammalia > Artiodactyla > Bovidae > Neotragus > Neotragus pygmaeus. Next base: position 262,593 of record SJYV01016012.1, on the reverse strand, counting down.
GTTGTACTAACAGAACACAGGCCAGCTGCAGAATGAATCACATCCTCTTTCACAGAATTTAGCAAAACAGGGATCAAATCTAACACGTCGTCACATAAATTTGATTACATCACACATGTCAATAACAAAATTTTACCTCTTTTGATTCCCAAAGTAATCAAAATAGGAAACAAAGCAGTGCTGCTGCTGCTAAGTCGCTTCAGTCGTGTACGACTCTGTGCGACCCCATAGACGGCAGCCCGCCAGGCTCCCCTGTCCCTGGGATTCTCCAGGCAAGAATGCTGGCGTGGGTTGCCATTTCCTTCTCCNAGGGCTGCTGCTGCTAAGTCGCTTCAGTCGTGTACGACTCTGTGCGACCCCATAGACGGCAGCCCGCCAGGCTCCCCTGTCCCTGGGATTCTCCAGGCAAGAATGCTGGCGTGGGTTGCCATTTCCTTCTCCAATGTAAGAAAGTGAAAAGTGAAAGTGAAGTCGCTCAGTGGTGTCTGACTGTTATCGACCCTATGGACTGCAGCCCACCAGGCTGCTCCATCCATCGGATTTTCCAGGCAAGAGTACTAGAGTGGGGTGCCATTGCCTTCTCCAACAAAGCAGTGAGTCAGCTATAAATCTGAAATAAACCTATTTTAAGATAAATTCCCTGATCTGGAGTTTGTTGACTGTTTTATGTACATTTCAAATTCTAGATTTCCTAGAGGAAAATACTGTGCTAAGAAAAATATACTAAACTCATTCTGACCAGACAGTAGAGAGATTTTAAAACCATTAGCAAATGATCTTTAAAGGGAAGATGAAACCTTATTCTACCTGATAACTCAATGGAGAAGGGCTTCCTAAGTGGCTCAGTGGTGAAGAATCCACCTGCCAATGCAGAAGATACAAGTTCCATCCCTAGGTCAGGAAGATCCCCTGGGAAAGGAACTAGCACTCCAATATTCTTGTCTGGAAAATCTCACGGACAGAGGAGCCTGGAGGGCTACAGTCCATGGGGTCGCAGAGTCGGACACGACTTAGGGACTAACCAACGTTCAGCAGAGAAAAGTAACATGGGGGAGGAGGGGTAAAACATTCAGTAACAAGATGCAGTTGTTTATATCCAGCTAAATCAGTTAAAGTGCTGAGCTGAGTTAGTTGGCTTTTAAGTGGACAGCTATCTAAATGATTTAATTTGGGGTCCAATCATAGCAAAAGTATTATGACCCTAAATCAGAATGAAAGAAATAATTGGTATTCTGCATATTAAGAAATTTTAATTTTCTAGTTAAAAATTTATTGTAATCTACATAGATTACATTATGGTTAGAAAAACCAGAAAGAATGTGTCTTAAAATCTTTTTGCAGGTATTAATTTATAAACACTGTCCTTTTTTTTCATTATATATATTGCAAGATGGTGGAGAAGGAAATGGCAACCCACTCCAGTACTCTTGCCTGGAAAACCCCATGGGCAGAGGAGCCTGGTNGGGATCGAACCCAGGCCTCCCACTTTGCAGGCAGATTCTTTACCAGCTGAGCCACAAAGAAAACCAAATAAGTAGGGAAGAGAAGTTTAATTTTTTTTTTAATTATTGCTATTATTTTAAAAAACCCAACCCTTTGTTTCAAGCTGACTTGATTCACTGTAACATTTCTGACTTCAGTCTTAGAGGCTTTTATGGAATTGTTTCCATGTCCCTCATTGATGTAGTCTCATGAGTTACAGAATTCCAAGATCTACGTGCAGTGGCCTCTGCAGGAATCCTGGAGGGGATTAGTGTCGAAGAGAGTAAGAACCTGTGATGCTGGATTGACATGAGTGTCATGCCAAAAAGATGTTTTGAGGATGTTCTAGCATGAGTAAGATGTCCTAAGAGAAATCTACCCTTTTAGAATATGAAAGTTTATTGTAGTTTTGCATCCCTGAAATTTGGGAGACAAGGCTTTGTTAATTTTGAATAGTTCTTTTTTACTTAATGTAGCCATCTATACAGAAAGTGGCCAACCTAGGCTGCTGATTGGTTTGTTGTGAAATCTACAACTGTCTAATCCTAGGGATAAGGCAGGTTAATTATAGGAGAACAAGCAAGTTCAGGGAACAGAACAAGTCAAGGTTACTTCTACTGACTGCCGTCATCCCTCCCCATTCCACAGTAACTATGTCTGATGAGCCCCCGTTATAAGCCCAGCTCTAGTTTAGGAATCTTATATGTATTATTACCTCATTCAATTTTTAAAATCTATGAGGTGGCTTTCATGGTGGCTCAGATTGTAAAGAGTCTACCTGCCATGTGGTAGACCCAGGTTCAATCCTTGGGTAGCGAAGATTCCCTGGAGGAGGAAATTAGCAAACCACTCGGGTATTCTTGTCTGGGAAATCACATGGACAGAGGAGCCTGGCGGGCTACAGTCCATGGAATCACACAGAGTCAGACACGACTGAGCGACTTTAACACTTTCAGGAGGTGGGTACTGTTTTAATCCCTATTTTCACGTGAGAAAACTTGAGCGTGTGGGAATAGGTAACTTGCCTGAGGTCAGCTGGTACTGGGCAGAGTGTAGGTTTGAATGCACCAAGTCTGATTTTAGAGTTTTGTCTCTTAACCACTCTACCCTGCTGCCTTACTCTGTGCCATGTGAAATAGGGTCTTTGCTGCCCCTACTACCAAGCTGCAGGCTGTTCCAGAATTTCTCGGATGCTGAGTCTATGTGAAAACCCCAAACCAAGGAGGTCTGTAGTTCCCTAGACTCAGTGGGTAGAAACTCAAGCAAAGGAAGCCTAGACCTAAAGCCCCTTAGCAAGAATATGGTCTTCAAAAGCTGCGTTAGTTAGGTGTAGAAGGAAAGAATTAATGTAGAACATTTGACTGTAATTGGGATGGATAACTGAGTTTAGAAACTATACCCAAGCAATGGAAACGTGCTGTATACTGGATTCCTGCAAAGATTTCATACAACTTTGTGGACAGAAAGCTAAATCCTGTTTCGAATCATCTCTAGGATGTTTGGAGAATGGAGAGCTGTGTACTTTCTTTTAAAAACAGGTTCTTCTTTTAAAGGTCTTTGTCTTAGTGAATTGCTGTCCAGTAGAAATATAGTGCAAGTCACATATTCATTTTATATTTTCCAATAGCCATATTTTTTAAAGTAACAAGAAATAGGTAAAATTAATTTTAACAGTAGGTTTTTGCCCAATGTAAAGTGAAAGTTCCTTAGTCGTGACCAACTCTTCGTGACCTCATGGACTGTATTTTGACCCAATGATATATATTATTTGCCTGTGATATCCAAATATTATAATTTCAACATATAATTTTTAAATTTTAAAAATTATTGAGAAATCTTATGTATTTTTGGACCAAGGCAAATCTCGAGTGCATTTTTGATTTACAGCTCACCTCAGTTAGGATGCTCAATTTTCATTGGAAGTAATATGGATTTAGATTTCATAAAATTTCATGATAGCTTATTCCAAACATACTTTTAAAAGACTTTGGGAAAACTGAGTCAAGTGACAGTTTTTAAAANTTTTTGATTTACAGCTCACCTCAGTTAGGATGCTCAATTTTCATTGGAAATAATATGGATTTAGATTTCATAAAATTTCATGATAGCTTATTCCAAACATACTTTTAAAAGACTTTGGGAAAACTGAGTCAAGTGACAGTTTTTAAAATTTAATATGACTTAATACTCCTTGACCATACCAGCTACATTTTCAGTGCATAATAGCCACTGAAGTGTGCCCAGTGCAAGTCTAAATACACTGATAGAAGGAGGAAAGATGTCTGAGCCTTCTTCAATACTTGAGGGGTAGAGGAAGTGATATCTATTTTATTCCTTTCAAACTCTCCTCCCCAGCCTGAGAATCATGATTTTTGCTTGCTCTTTTTTTTCTCTCTTATTTTTATTCTCTTACCTGGAGACCACGTATTCTTAGCCCACCTTGTGATGCTGGATGCCTTTGCAGGAGGACCCTGGACACCCCAGCTCACAAGACATGGGCTAGTCCGGAATTCCCTAGTTGCCAGGCTTGCTTGAAGACCCAGTACACTGTGAATTTTGAAACTATAGTAGTGATCTTTTCCTGTTAAAAACTTTGGGTACCTGGGTTTTTCTCAGTCCTTTTCAAATTCAGGTCAACATGTTTCCTGGGGTATGTGGTGATGCCAGATGTTTATAGGCCCACAATAACTAGGGTACCTCGCTTGTAGTCTTTAATGCTTGGGAAAGGGATGTGAAGGTTTATTTTCTCATGAAAACGTATTAGGAAGTAGAATGGAAAATTTGTACCAATTTTAAGATAAAATGTGGGTCTTCAAAGAGATTTCATACATGTGGGGTTTTCTCATAGCCCAGTCCCTCCCCCAAACTACTAGGGATATGAATTCATAGACCTCTTTCATTAGGGATACTCTGGTAGGAAAGGTTGGAGATACATTTAATTTATACAAATTTTATTTAAATTTACTTTTAATTTTATCTGTAAGAGATGTAGTTAGAACATTCAAATGCTCTTCCTCATTTAAAGTCTCTTGTTGCCAGCTTTCTCCACTGTGAACACTCAACGTTTATTTACTGACATCTACCTGATGCCCAGAGTGTGGACAGTTAGTCCCTTGAAGGAGTGTCTTGCTGTAATTGTGTAGAGAATTGTGGGGTCAATACAGGCTAAAGATACAAAGAATGTTTAGCCAGGAAAATAGGATTCAGTGTATGTTGTGTAGCACAGATGGCGGAATTCAGTGGCAAATTAGAAATAATTCTATGAGTCGGGGTGGATAGCAGTACAGATGGACATGTAAACACAGGAAGGACACTGGTAAGTACAGTAGGAAGGCTGTGTTGTTGGAGAGATTAGTGGGCTGTAGAGGTGCTTGAAACCCTAGGCCTTGAGACAACAGTATATAAATAGACTTTTAGGAAAACTTACTCATTGTCAACATGCAAAGTAATTTATATACAAAAATATAAAATTTAGAGTTTATTGTTACTCATTTATTTTTCACTGGTTCTTTGCAGCCCTAATCAATATGCTAGGCAGTATTCTAGGCTCTAGGATTCAACAGGAGAGCAGAGTGGGGGGAAAAAAGTCCCTATAGTAATATGGGAATGAGACTCTGAAATAATGTGTGCTATACCACCCTGGGAACTATAATAGTCTGTTTATTAGGAAAAACTGACCAATCCAAGTTAATTCCAGAGTCTAGTTAACCTTGAATAGTAGACATAGCCAAGAACCCAAGTTAATCACTAAGTCTGAGTACTAAAGCTTATCCTCATACCTGATAAGAGAGCCGTCTGGTCTCTATTATTTTGCTTGTGTCATTACAAAGAGCTTAATTGTCTGAATTCAGTTGACAGAATATATTAGAAGCAACAAATCAAAAAGATGAACCATTTAGTGGCAAGGATGTACTGAAAGCATCAATAAGTGATGACTGATAAGGGAGATGCAGAAAAATGAGTCATGTTCAATGTACAGATTTAATAAGCATAGCACTCCAAGGTCGTTTGACTTGGGACCAAACAACCAAATGTATGCCATTTACCCCAAGGGCCTCAATTTATAAAAACACAGTGCAGAAATTTTACAACCATTTTTTTAAACAGCTAATGAATGGATGGATCTAGGCATTGATCGTCAAAGGTTGCAAATATCATAAAAAGAGACAAATGTGTGTCTCATAATGGAAGAACACAACCTCCTCTAGGAATCATTCTTATCCCTCTTTCCAAAACTGAATGTGAATCTGATCAAACATCTAGAGAAGCCTAGTTGCAAGAAATATAAAAGACCAGAACATGTTTTTATTCAGGAAAATTCAGGCTCTGAACAACTCTGGCACACATAGCCCAGTTTCTTCAACAAATGCATCACAAGAAATAAAGGGGAGGTGAAATGAGAAAAGTAGAGGCGCGGTAACAGAATTCAGAATTTTAAGATTAATTAATTGTATGAGCCTTATTTGGATCCATTTCAGGCAGACTGTTTAAAAATTTTAGAACATCTTTAACAGTTGAAAGTTGCTCTTTGATGAAATTAACGAATTACTGTTAACTTTAAAACTAGTGTTGTAATAAGTAGTTTTAATAAATACTCATCTTCGAAACAGATGTTAAATTATGGTCAGGAGCTATGTTTAGGAAGTAGATATATATATATATTATTCCTCTTAGGGAGATTTCCATATTCAGTGGTTAAGATGTAGTAAATGTTGAAATGAGTTAGTATGATGTAGTGCAGAAAGCACTTTGAACCAGACCAGACTGTTAAACATCTCAGATCTTAAATTTCCATTTCTGTGCAGTAGAAGACTGCTTGACCCCTACCTAAAAATCCCCTAAGTATCTGGTGTAGGCAGGGAAGTGTGGTATATGCACATTAAATGACCATACCTTTCTTCTTTCCTTCTCTTGAATAAAAATAAATAAATATACAAGCTTCACCTGTGTGTCTCACAGTTGAAAAATCAACTGTGTCTCACAAAAGAAAAGTCAAAGTGGATCAAGTGGTGAGATTCTTTCAGAAAGTCTATTCCCAGCCATCATTAATCAGCATCCTTCTTGTCCCGTATGGCTGACCTTTCTATGACAAGATTCTGAAAATGTCACTCTTGGTGCTGAAAACCATTTAGGCAGTGTTGAGACCCCCCTGGCATGGCCTACCACATGGAGTCCTTCAGGTCTGGCCTCTCTTATCCCTCAGTGTCCACTGGCCCCTCTCCCAGTCCTCCCATTCCCACCCCCGACCCCCCCATCATGGGGCTACTTAACAGCCCTTTCTCTCTGCACATGCCACTCTCCGGGCAAGAGTGCCTCTTCTCACACACACCCTGGCCCGCCTTCATCCAGGAATGCCTGCGCTTTTCTCTGGGAGGGCTCCCCTGACCTCCCAGGACTGGATAAAGTATCTTTCCTGAGTGTTCCAGTAGCATGCCGAACTCTCTCCAGGAGAGTGCTCAGCCCAGCAGAGGTAGCCCCACACCAGGCTTTGAGCTTCTGGAAGACTGAGCCTGTGACATCCACCCTTGGTCCTGGCATATAGTCAGGTGTTGGTGATTGAAGACTGTTAGCGGTAGAGAATCCTCCAGGGAGGGGACGGTGGGTACCCGTTTATTCTGCTGCTCATCTTTCCTGTCCTTTTCCAGGGTCTGCTTTCTTGGATAGCTCCCCAAGTTGGCAGTCTGATCTGAGCTTCTGAACTCGACGGTTTGGATGCTAAGTCCCCTTCCTTTTACATGTTATTCTTTATTGCTGTTGCCATGGTGCTTCAGAAGTTCAGGAGTCTTACTCTTCTCACTCTTTCATTGAGACCTTTGTTTAGATGTCTCTGCAACATTCCCATGTGTCAGCTTGTGACTTCATCCAAGGTCTTTGATTGCCAGCAAAGGCCCAGGCCTGCTGGCAGCGGCCTAATGGTGATCTCTTTGGCTGTGTGACTCTTGAAGATGGTCCTTTTCGCAAGCACCTTAAGAGTGGGAAATTTAAAAACACAGCAGGGAGTAAATGTGGTCTTGTCACACTGCCGGTTATCCAGAAGCTCAGATTCCCATCCTGGCTCACTCTAACAAGCTCTGGGCAAATTGTTGTACTTCTCCGAGTCTGTTTCCTGGAGAAGTGAAGAATGTGTACCAGCTGTTCAAACGGAGGTTCAGGGAATGTGTCAAATGACAGAGTGAAAGAAAACACCTTCCTGGTCCCTCAGTGGCTTCAAGATGAGGGGAACAGAACAGATTTTTGTGTTAAAATGAATATAGATACTCTTCAGTGGAATGCAAAATCAAGATGAATGTTAAGATGAAACTCAAGATTCTGTTGACAAGAGTTTGGGGAACCCTGACTTCGCTTAAGTATCCTCCCCCCACCCACTGCTAACTTTCCATAACCCTTTCAGCTTTTGATCTTCTATCTGTCATCCAGATAACCCACTTGAGTAGATAACCCTCCTAGTCCTTGACAGTGCTGAGCATGTAAGGCATGGCTATGATTTTAAAGAATGTATTATTTCTCAAGAGATACAGTATTGCATACTAGGCTAAGTATGGCCAAGTAGCTCTTTGTAATGTGCTTTTTAAAATAGCAAAAGCCATTTATAATTAATTCATGTCAAGTATCTATATATAGCACACTGAAATTCTAGAAAGGCTTCTTTTCTTATGAAGGCAAAAAAAAAATTCTTTCTACTTAGCTTAAAACAAGCCTTATTATCAAGAGTTCAGAATTGGTGGCATCTAAATTAATGAGCTTTTAACCTTGTAGAAAACCTTGAAAGTTAGATTTACCCAACATAAAGCCCTTTGTTTGAAAAGAGCATTCTAGGGTATCATCTTCCTCATCTTCTTCTGTAAGGATTCTATTTCTAATGATGCAAAGCTGATTTTAGTGTCTGTATCATTTACCTCCCTACCGTGATGAATCACTGATAATTATATGTTAAGGGTTCAGGTTTTTTCCCTCATAGTTCATTCTTGAGTCTTCTAATTATCAGAGGGTTTTCAATATATGTTTGTCTAATGTTCTATTAGCTAATAAATAGATCTATTAGACAACCCGTGAATTTAAGGGGCAAGTGGATGGATGGTGCCCATATCAACACCTTCTGCTAAGCATTTTTCTCTCCTTGTTTAAAATAAAATCTCTGCTGTTTCTTGAGAATAATGATATGAAATTAGCAAGAAAAGAAATTGTCCATTTAAAAAGGAAAGATATTAAGTATTTCTGGGTCCTTCTGGGATTCCTCTTAGAAAAGCAAGTGAATCTGGATTTTAGCATCATCTGCTTGACTTGGGGGAAAAAAAGATCAAATTAAAATTATACAGCTGTCAGCATTCAAGCCAGACAGTTCACATTAGACAGGAAATACTGCCTTTCTAATACTGATGTAATTAGCTATTGTGCAGATGGAGGTTTCTGTGAATTCTCATCTCCAGTTAGAAAATGGAATGTTGCCTGCCACCTTTCTTTGTCATAAAATGAACTAGGTAGTCTTTTTTTTTTTTTAATAAATTTGTAAAAAGCCATTTTCAGAAATAGGCCATCTTATGGCATATTCTGACAAAATATATAATTTGTCTCCAGAGGATGCTGATTTTTATTTATTTATCCTATTTTCATAAGCAATAATCATTTTTGGAAAAGCGAAGCCAAGTATCTTCAAGCAAGCCCTTGCAATAAAGAAAAAATTGTGCAAGTTTAATTTGAAAGTTGCATGCTCTTTGATTATGTCCTTTTGATTCTGAGAATTCTAGAGAAACAGATTTTGTATTCTTAGTACAATTGCATAATTGATTCACTTTTAAATAATTGGGTAATTTGAAAAGAGGATGTTTGATCTGTTAGAATCATCATTTCTAGTCCTCTCAAACTTTGCTCAGGTCCTGGAAGGAGATCTTGAAATATGATATAAAACAAACAACTGCCCCACTTTCGTTTAATTCCTGTTGCTTTAGAAAAAACTTAAGTCTTTTTCCTTTTGAGATTAAAAGTAATAGATTAGTATAGATACTTGTAGATCCTTGTCTTGGACCCAATTTTAGCAATATAGATGCAAAGGAAGTGACTGGAACAGGCTTTCTTAACTCAGTCTTGCTTAAAGGAATGGGGAAAGGAACATATTTTCCTTACCAATTGTCAGAATCAAATACCAAAAGTAGAGAATTTAGACCAAAGAATAGGTTCATTTAAAAATATGATTGTAAAGCACTGTTGGTATTACCACATAAAAATTATAATCCTTTTCTATTATCCAAATTTCAAGTTTCATTTTAAAATTATGCTTTTGGGAGAATTCNTGCCTTCTTTCGGACCTCCCATCCCGAAAGGGGTCACCTTCCCTAAGTCAAATGTGTTCAGGGACTTCCTTTTGGCCAAAGTGATCAATGCAGAAAATGCTGCTCATAAGTCAGAGAAGTTCCGGGCCATGGCGATGCGGACCCGCCAGGAATACCTGAAAGACCTGGCAGAAAAGAACGTCACCAACACCCCCATCGACCCCTCCGGCAAGTTTCCCTTCATCTCTCTGGCCTCCAAAAAGAAGGAGAAGTCCAAGCCATACCCAGGAGCCGAGCTCAGTAGCATGGGAGCCATCGTGTGGGCCGTCCGGGCCAAGGACTACAACAAGGCTATGGAAATAGACTGCCTCCTCGGGGTCTCCAGTGAGTTCATCGTCCTCATCGAACAGGAAACAAAGAGTGTGGTTTTCAACTGTTCCTGCAGAGATGTGATAGGGTGGACTTCAACCGACGCCAGCCTCAAAATCTTCTACGAGCGAGGCGAATGTGTGTCCGTGGAGAGTTTTGTTAACAATGATGACATCAAAGAGATTGTCAAAAGACTTCAGGTCAGTGTTTTTCTTCCACTTCCCTTTCATCAAGCTTTCCATGCAGGCGAAAGCCAAGTTCCAGAAGCCCGTCCTGTTTTATTAGGTCCTCTGAAAACTCTCTTCATGGTGGGAAGGAACCCAGAGTTCATGTCACTCTCGCTTCCCATCATTTTTTTCAGCAGGACAAGTAGCAGAACAAGTAGGGGAAGACACACTGACTGTGCATCTTTGTTGGAAACTCATTTGCATGTGGCCTGATCCCATTGCCGTGGTGACTGATGACGTAGCCCAGCCAGTCTGCTTCAGCTGGTGAAAACAGTTGTTGGATTGAGTATCTGCTGCTTTGAATGTCTTAAGGGCAAAATGAACAGCAGAACACCCATTTTTCTTCACTGCCAGCTCCCTGTAGGTCTCTGTTAGAGGTTTCCTTGTAACTTCAGAGAAGCCATTGAGTTCTTTGGACACAACAAGTGTGTTCCTTTGGGCCTAATGAATGGAGATTAGTGAAGGCAAAATAACCAGCCTGCTCTTCAGCTGGCATTAGGGAATTCAGAAAGAACCCTGGCTGGCCACGCATGCCACTTAAGACCCTAGTGGGTTCATCAGACCGTGCTGTCTTTTGTGTCTTTGTCTAGTTCGTGTCAAAAGGCTGTGAATCGGTGGAGATGACTCTGCGAAGGAATGGGCTGGGGCAGCTCGGCTTCCACGTCAACTATGAGGGCATCGTGGCAGATGTGGAGCCCTACGGCTACGCCTGGCAGGCAGGGCTGAGGCAGGGCAGCCGGCTGGTGGAGATCTGCAAGGTGGCCGTGGCCACTCTGAGCCACGAGCAGATGATCGACCTCCTGAGAACATCGGTCACAGTGAAGGTCGTCATCATCCCCCCACATGATGACTGCACCCCGCGGAGGTAGGTCTGAGAGTCGAGGGCCATTGATGTTCCATGAGAACGTTCCCCAGCGGGGTGGGAGTGTAGGGGGCCTGTGAAGAGCACTCGGTTACAGGCGATGCTGAAAGTTCCCTCCACGGAAGGTCTGACTCAGGACACAGCTCCCTTTAAGCATGTGGCAACAGCAGCTGGAAAGAATCTCCAGCTTGGACCATTCCCAGGATTTACACCTCTGGGTATATAAAGTCACTGTCACAGACAGAGAAGTCTGGTAAATATCCCCTTTAAATATCTTGCACCAGTAGCTGAGAAACATGGAATATTTGATGTTAAGAGACACTCAGCATGACAAACTGTCAAACGCCTTTCTTTTGTGTTCCGTGACCCTGATTTTCCTGCATTTCCCATTTGTAGCCAGTTGCTGTCCAGAACTCTTGAAGTACTGTTTTTGACCCCTGCTGTCTCAGCCTGGAGGGCTTAATATGACTTCCAAGCTTTTTCTTAAGTGCATCTGCATATGTCAGAAGTCGACTTCAGACAAGCTAGTCCTGCTCATGATGCCGGGGCAGTGTAGTTCCCCGACTTTACAAAGGGGAGCCCGGGAGCTCTCTGCCCCTCCCAGCTTCTGCCAAGCCTGCAGCACGGTTGAAAATTTAATTTCTCTG
>SJYV01016012.1:44750-250523 GCA_006410875.1 Neotragus pygmaeus | reverse complement strand
CCTATTTTTCCTTTTCTAACAGCCTCATTTATTGGGAACAAGTTTTATAACGAAGTTTAAAACTCTACAGATTTGAAAAATAGAAGAAAGAAAAATGAAAGTGCTATCTATTACTTTAAAACCTGTTCGGTTCAGTTCAGTCACTCAGTCGTATCCAACTCTTTGTGACCCCATGAATTGCAGCATGCCAGGCCTCCCTGTCCATCACCAACTCCCGGAGTTCACTCAAACTCATGTGCATTGAGTCCGTGATGCCATCCAGCCATCTCATCCTCTGTCCTCCCCTTCTCCTCCTGCCCCCAATCCCTCCCAGCATCAGGTTCTTTTCCAATGAGTCAACTCTTCACATGAGGTGGCCAAAGTATTGGAGTTTCAGCTTTAGCATCAGTCCTTCCAATGAACACCCAGGACTGTAAAAACCTGTTAGTAGACTTTATTACAACCCAACAGAATATAGATCTCTTGGAAGCAAGATAGCATCTATTAATTATGTTTTTTTCTGAATATCTGTCTTTGGGTACATGGATGATGCTTACTAACTCGTTCTTGCTTTAATTTGAAAATCTATATTTCTTAAAAAATCAGCAGACTTGAAAATACCAAGGCATTCCTGGATTTGTTTTTAGTGACTGAAGGACAGTATTTTTTTTTTATCTTTGGTCTGTGTTGGGGAGAAGCTGTGAGTGTCATTTTGGGATACTCTCTAGGTTGGCTGAATTTGTTTGATTTGCTTTATGAAGCTGACCTGCTGTTTTTTTGTTGTATAAATAGAAGAACGTGCCTGCCTTTAGTTTATATTGACTGTCCAAATCACAAAAGAATGAAGTGATTATCTGAATGCAAGTATTGAATCATTCCTTTTTCTTGCTCACAAGAAAAATTGATATCTTATTATTCTGGGCACTGTTCATCAGGTAATACTGAATCATTTAGGTCAAACTTATCCTCACCCCCACTACAAAATTATAGAAACTCAAGACACACTAGTTCAGATTTTACTTTTCCATCTCTGAAGGTATCGTTCAGAATGCTGAATAAATAATTTTGTTCTAACTAATCCAGTTTAAAAGTAAAGTCATTCAATAATTCAGTTATTTCTAGGTTTTAAAAATTATCACTGATCAATAAATAATCAAAAGCTCTGAGGGCACTTACATGGCACTAACAGCTTTTTACTTTGTCAAGTAAAGACACAGAAATCCTACAATGTATGCATTATTTATGAGCGTATTTCATAAGGAAAGGCTTGTTGTTGTTGTTCCATCCCTCAGTCATGCCTGACTCTTTGAAACTCCATGGACTGAAGCATGTAAGGTTTCCTTATCCTTCACTGTCTCCCAGAATTTACTCAGATTCATGTCCACTGAATTGGTGATGCTACCTAGCCATCTCATCCTCTGCTGCCCTCTTCTTCTTTTGCCTTCAATTTTTAGAAAAGGAGCTTTCTTCATTAGAAAAGACCCTGACACTGAGAAATACTGAAAGCAAAAGAAAGCCTACTTTATATATAAGTCTATAGACTTGGAATATAATACTATTCTTATCCTTTCTTCTCATTGAACTCTGGCTGGTGTCACAGGCCAACTCTGTGCAGTCGTGAGGGGTGCACTGTCCTCTGAACAAAAACTCATTGGTTTTAGTCACCAGTGACCATGAATTCACTGCGTGACTGAGCCAAGCAATCTTTTAACCTCTCAGTGCTTTCATTTCTCCATCTATAGAATGATGCAGTTTGACTAAATGATACTGAAGTTCTCTTTCAGATATCCAATTGCATGATCCTATTATAACATGCAATTTCTGTATATTTAGCCTCAAGTTATCTTGCTTCATTTTCATTCTGTTATTGCTAGATATGTTCATTCTGGAGGAAGATGTCCAATTCTGTTCCTTAGTGTTTACCTCCTTTGGGAATTTTCAGCTAGGGCTGTTAGAACAGATTTGTGTTTCATGGAGAAGAGCCAATTCTCTGCCATCAGCAATATTTCTCAGAGTGCACAACATAAAAGACATTATCCCCACCATGTTTTTCTACATGGCATTATTTGTACTTGGTTTGGATGAGGAAAGGATAGGGAAAAAAAGGACTAACAGAAAGAGAGAGGGAAACTCACACCAGAAAAAGATTGAGAGTAAAAATAAGGTTAAAAGAAATTGAGAGAGCGATTGAGACTGGGAGAGAGAGCCTTTTTGAAAGAGAGCTTCTTCTCCTTGGAATGGAAAAAAGGTCAAGAATGACATGAATGAGACAGAAGTTCAAAAGGGAGGAGTTATATGTATACGTGAAAACATCTACTTCTGCTTTATTGACTACACCAAAGCCTTTAAGTGTGTTAATCACAACAAACTGTGGACAATTATTAAAGAGATGGGAATACCAGACCACCTTACCTGCCTCCTGAGGAACCTGTATGCATGTCAAAAAGCAACAGTTAGAATTGGACATGGAAAAATGGACTTGTTCCAAACTCGGAAGGAGTATGTCAAGACTGTATATTGTCACCATGTTTATTTAACGTATATGCAGAGTACATCATGAAAAATGCTGAGCTGAATGAAACACAAGCTGTAATCAAGATTTCTGGGAGAAATATCAATAACCTCAGATATGCAGATGACACCACCNCCTCCGGACGCTCCCCTTCCCTCCCTTAGAGACAGCTTGAAAGGAACAGCTGAAGCATTAGCACCTTGCTGCAATTTTCAGCAAAATAAGATAATGCTCTTCTGTCACTTCTTCCCTCTCCTCTGCACTTCACGCTCCCACGACTGTTTTGCCCGCAGCTAATTACCCTGCTCTCTGACTAGTCACTCTCCCCTCTGTCAGCTTGTGCTGCCGCGCCAGGGCCAGGAAGAGCAGGCCTCCTGGAAGCACGCTGCCCTCCCTTCCCAGCTGCCTGTTTCTCAGGGTGCCCTGGACCCGGGGGTCACAGGGCCCAGGCTCTAGCGTGGGGATTGTATGTAATCACCAACATCCATGTATGCTCACATGGAGGCATCACTGGTTTTAGAAAGGCAAAGTTTTTTATTTTTTAATGAAAAGGCCAGTTTAGCAACAATAAAATGGGGCTTCAGCAACACCTATAAAGTCCAACTCTTCTCCCTGTCCTCAGGAAATAAGCAGACCCTCCATGATTTCTCCCATAGGAAAGTGTATTAAAGAGAAAATGGGACAGGGGAAAATTCCTGAGGCCTTATGGGTTTTTTTTTTAAGTCGTCATGGCAGCCTCGTTTCCACTGAAACCGTGAGCGGAATGAGGGTTGCAGAGGTTTAGTAACTGTGCAGAGTGAGCGTGAGCAGCTAGGGTGATGGCATGATGGAAGCAATCCTGGCAGAAACAGGTTTGGGATTTAGCTGTGGACTTCACCGGAAGGCTCCCCCAGGGGGTGAGATGTCGCACTGCTGGAGGGACCCGCCACCCTGTCCATCACCCGTGGGAGTGTATAACCAGCTGTATGTCTTCGTGTCCATGACCGCTGACTCAAGTGGTCATTCTTCTGGCAAGATGAGAAATACCTAGATAGGGGATTCAGTTGTGATGCTCTGAGTGGTATTGCATGGGAATGGTGGGCCTTCATTCTGCTGAGGGCCACCAGCCTTTGGATTTATTTTTTTAATTGAAATATAGTCTTGCCTGGAAAGTCTCATGGATAGAGGAGCCTGGTAGGCTGCAGTCCACGGAGTCACTAAGAGTCCAGCACGACTGAGCGACTTCACTTTCACTTTTCACTTTCATGCATTGGAGAAGGAAGTGGCAACCCACTCCAGTGTTCTTGCCTGGAGAATCCCATGGACGGAGGAGCCTGGTAGGCTGCAGTCCGTGGGGTCACTAGAGTCGGACACAACTGAGCGACTTCACTTTCACTTTTCACTCTCATGCATTGGAGAAGGAAATGGCAACCGACTCCAGTGTTCTTGCCTGGTGAATGCCAGAGACGGGGGAGCCTGGTGGGCTGCCGTCTGTGGGGTCGCACAGAGTCAGACACAACTGAAGTGACTTAGCAGCAGCAGCAGCATAGTTGATTTACATTAAATGTTATTTTCAGATGTACAGCACCATGATTCAGTTAACATATACATACATACATATATATATATATATATATATTCTTTTTCAGATTCTTTTTCTTTATAGATTACTATAAAATAATTGAGTATATAGTTCCCTGAGGAAAGTAATCAAGGGCTATTCAAGTGGAAAAGCTAAAAACAAGTTACCTAAAGGGACCAAATTATTTTTTAAGTAAGAATCGATTGAAAAGGTTTTTTCCCTCATTTTAAAAAACAAGTATTGCAAAGTGCAGCAGCATCCTGCTTTAGGGAGAGAAGGGCTGTTAGAAACCATCTGGTTCAAGTCTCTAGGTTTTTTAGATGACGAACTTTGGTTCAAAGAAATTGTTTTTTTTTTCCCAAGCCAAAATCACTTGGTTTATTAGAGACATAGCTGTCCCCAAGCACCAAACTTTTCTGATTCAAGAGTCCAGTATTGTGACGTTCTGTTCAGAACTCAGACCTGAGAGTTGTTATAGCGGAGCCAGATTAGTGCTAGCTAGTCATGAGCTGTAAGCATCAAGAGTTTTGTTGTTCAACGCCAGCTTTTACTTGGAGTAATACAACACAAATCCCTTTATGAATTTTCATGCATGTCATGAAAAGCCAGCTTTTATCTTTGTCCTTCAGTGTACTGCCCACTTCTGGAGTCCATATATCATTCTTAAATCTTACAGAGAAGAGTAAGGGAGCAGAAGCTAGTGGTGGCCTGCTGCCTTGGAGGGCAGTCAGAAGTGGCAGGATGACAAGGGTTTAACACTGTGAAATCTTTGCTTTTCAGTCTCTGTAAATACATCTTCTCTTCCTGCTTAGGCCTTCTCATACTTGATTCTATAATTATGGAATATGCAGAAGGTTTCTAGTAATATGCTAAGAGCGGTGAGGATGAAGTACAGACTATAGAGGAGATAAAATCTCCAGCTTAATGGGATCTTTTGAGCAGTTTTAGTTTTAAATGTGATGCAGCTTAAAGAGTACTTGGTCTTTCATTTCACAAAGAAACTACGACCCCAAAGCTGATATTGTCTATTTGGTATTGTTGTTTCTATTTTATTTATTTACTTACTTTTCTATCCTGATGCAGTATGGGCTGCACTCAGCCTATGAAGGTGTAGAATTAAAAGTTTAGTGAGGGGATCTCTGTGTATGTGTGGAAGGGGGGTGGGGAAATGGGGAAGGTAAATTGAAAACATGGCCTTGGGGGAACTTTTTGGAAAGTTCGGGACATATTCTGTACTTGTGTTGGTTCCTAGCAGCCAACAGAAAGGGGCATAGATGGTATGGTCCATTGAGTTTACAAGTTAAATAGACCATCGCAGAGGAGAAGCAAAGCTTGCCATGATTTTGAGGTGGAGAGAAACTTTTCCATGTATTATCATAAATTTGTATTAATATTCTTTTGGCAAGCTACAACATTCTTGCATTATATTTCCTGATCCAGAACTCTAGATAATGTACCATCAAAAATGAAAGATTCATATATACT
Source organism: Neotragus pygmaeus (assembly GCA_006410875.1). Lineage (NCBI taxonomy): Eukaryota > Metazoa > Chordata > Mammalia > Artiodactyla > Bovidae > Neotragus > Neotragus pygmaeus. Next base: position 244,986 of record SJYV01016012.1, on the reverse strand, counting down.
ACAGTAGCACCTGTGTTAACAGCCAACCACATGGCGATGGCATATTTTTGTCAGAAATATTGAATCAAAGCTGGATACTTATCAGAGCCTAAGGTGATAATCCCTCATTTCAGAGAAAAGGGTTCATTACGTAAGAAGTCAGAACTTCTGAAAGTAATGTCAAGTGGGCCATACAGTGTTCTCCAAACTGCAGGGCATAACTCTTAAATAGATCATGAAATCCATTTAGGAGGTTGCACCCAGTGTATTTTTTTCTTTAATGAAACAGATAACACGGAATATACCAGAATGGAAGCTATCAAAGGAGGGTTGTGTGTATTTATGGTTGTGTAAAAAGTACTTGTCACCCAGATTGTGGTCCAAAAAGTTCAAAAGCCATTGTCATCCAAGCATAAACGGGGCACAGCAGAGTCTTGGGCATAGGGTCGGATTAGGGCTGACCTAGGCTTTGGCGGGAGTTGGAGGGGGTGGCAAGGAAGCTCCAGGCAGAGGTGCCCGTTGGAGTCTTGGGCTGAGACTGAGGAGGGCAAAGTGACTTCGCTCAGGCATGTCTGACTCTTTGCAGCCCCGTGGGCTATAGCCTACCAGGCTTCTCTGTCCATGGGATTTTCCAGGCAAGAGTACTGGAGTAGGTTGCCATTTCCTTCTCCAGGGGCTCTTCCCGAACCAGGGATCAAACCTGGGTCTCCTGCATTGCAGGCAGACGCTTTACCCTCTGAGCCACCAGGGAAGCCCAAGGACCCCAGCAAATCCATGTGCTCCAGAAGCAGCGTTTTTCAAAACCTGTGGCTGTCATGGGGATGAGGGAGAGTACGTTTGTGGTTGTTGGGAGTCTTACCCTGAAATACACAGGCAAGGTCATGAGAAGGGGGGACCGTTCCATCACACTCATCTTCCCACCAACAAGAGCCCCTTCCCCAGATCAAAACCAGGCCTCAGCTGGAGGCTCTATGGATGTGCATGTCCAGTACAAGAGCCATGAGTCACCTGTGGCTACAGAGCCATTGTAATGTGGTCCCAAAGGAGCTGTGCTCTTAAGTGTAAAATACACTCCGAATTTACAAGGATGTAAAATGTCTCTTTAATTTTTTAAATACTGATTTATTTATCACTTGTTGAAATGATAGCATTTTGGATATATTGAGTTAAATAAAATGTATTCTTGAGTTGACTTCACCTGTTTCATTTTGCTCTTGTAATGTGTCTGCTGGACATTTAAAAATTACATGCATGGCTTCTGCCGGTGGCTCATACTGTATTTCTGTTGGACAGTACTGGTCTGGGCTTTGCTTATGCTGCCCCTAAGTTTCCTCTTAAAGGACTGTTTTGCTATTACGCTTAACCTTTCCTTTCGAGATTTTTCCACATGCTTCTCAATCTTCAAAACATCTTTAAGGAAAAAAGTCTTTTTTTTTTTTTTTCGCTTAGTGATGAAATTCAAATACACAGCTTGAGTTAATGCTTTGGTGAGAATAGATTTTTTTTCCCCAGTAATTTGCCTATCAGTCAAGTCAGTAATGGATTGAACCTTCCTTGGTTGTTTGGGGAAAGGGACTAGAAAACGGGTTCCTCCTTTCTTAAGGTTTGGGGGTTGGAGTGATGGCACAAAAAGAGGGTAAAGTGATGGGAAGCAGCTGTGTGCCTACCGTCCGTTTTGCTCAGGCCGCTGCCTGGGCACAGCCTTGCTGTGAGGGCTTTCTGGCTTTCAGCGGGGTGGGAGGGAGGCCTGATTTTAGAGTATGCTTTGTTCCTTGGCAATTTGATAATTTTTGATTTGATAATTGCTAATTTCAATAACTGGCACTTTTTTTTTTTCTCCTCCTGAGCTAAATTTGGCTCTCGGTTTGGATTTCAAGATTTCTCCCTACTTATTTTTGACAGTCAGGATCCCAAGAAATTCGAAACCCTTTTCAATCCTTAATCATAAGGGAAGGATCTAAAGCTTCTTTGTGATTAAGGATGGAAAGCTGCCTGTTTCCTCCGAGGCTCCATCTTAGAAGTCTGCTCCCTCGCCAGATCCTGTCCTGGAACCTTCCCTCCCCAGGTCTCAGTGCTGACTCTAGCCCTGCTCCACCCATACCCCCACCCCCACCAGGGTGACCATAGGTCTCATTGTCTGTCCAAGATTCCATACCTCAGGTCCAATATTTGGAACTGAGCAAAGGAAAATACGGGTATAATGCTTCCAAGGATTCTGGTTTTTGAAAGGAAAATGATTGCAAGGCCTCAAGATTGAAAGATGGTTTGAAACCGAAAATGAAGCGTTTGCCGCGTTTTAACTGTTCGTGAGAATCCGTGTGGTTCTGCCAACCAGCAGAAGCGATGTTGACGTTTCTTCTCTCTGTGCCCTCGCCCTAGGAGTTGCTCTGAGACCTATCGCATGCCAGTGATGGAGTACAAAATGAACGAAGGGGTTTCCTACGAATTCAAGTTTCCCTTTCGAAACAACAACAAGTGGCAAAGGAATGCCAACAAGGGGCCTCATTCGCCTCAAGTCCCGTCCCAGGTGCAGAGTCCCATGACCTCAAGGCTGAACGCCGGGAAGGCGGACGGGAAGATGCCTCCTCCAGAAAGAGCCGCCAATATCCCCCGCAGCATCTCTAGCGATGGGCGCCCACTGGAGAGGCGGTGAGTGTGTCTTCCTAGGTTTGCCCTGAATCTCTGCCCCAGATTTAAATATCTCCAGGCCCAGAAGTACCAGTGTTGGAGCTGCCCATGTTTTACTAGAAATCAAAAATTAAAACTGAGATGCATGCACTAGTAGTCTTCAAAGCATGGTAGCGTTCCAAAGCCAGCAGGATAAATGAAGATGTGTCCCAGCCAAGCATTCGGCCTTGTGTAACGGCATCTGGGCTTTGCTCTTTGATTTTTCTGTGGTCCCAACAGAAATCATCATTGCACACTTAGGAGCCGTCTCTTTGAGGTGACATTGACCATATCATCATCTTTGACAGTCTTTGACTTATAGGGGATTAGTGATATGATTGTAGCAACACTGAAGGTTTTTGGTTGGGTATCTGTGTTACTTTGTTATAAAGAGCTGTGAGAAGGGAAAGCCACTAGTATACTACACACATACTTTCCACTGCTCTGGATGCAGAAGAAAATAGTGGATGTTAGAACACTCACTCCTGAGTAAAGTAATTAAAAGGAGCGGGGATTGAGGGATCCCCTAACATTTTTGTCTCAAATTCACTATAAAATGCAGCTCCGTGAACTACGAACCTAGGGCAAATATTAAAATAGAGTAAGTACTCTTAAAATGTGAATACAAATGGACGGTATAATTTTAAGTCATTGTACTGTAAATTCAGATACTCCACATTGCTCGACTGCAGTTTAGCTCAGTGACCTCGTCCTCTGCTAGAAGAAGCTGGCTTCTGTCCGCATGCCCTGCCTTTTCCCCATCATTGTGCTTCCCTTGATCACATCTCTGCATGTTTTTGTGGTCCCCCCACTACAGAGGGGATCGGGAACCCTCAGAGCTGGCAGGGAGAAGTCTCTGTTCCAGAAGCTGCTGTGGGAAGAAGAAAGGTCCCTATGGAGCCAAAATGTGAGGCTGACTCCAGCCAGAGCAGGGCGCCAAGGAAAATGTCCCAGCAACGCTTCAGAAGTCATTGGTTCAGACTGAGAGCAGGAAGTTGGAGGTTTTCAAAACCATACTATGATGTCTTTTATCTTAAAAGACATAAAACATTGTCATTTAACTATTTCAGAAATACTAGAATACCATGTAGAAATAATCTGATCAAAACAGACAATCAAAAAAAACTATAGTTGTCTTTCTAAAATTCCTCATGTAATCCTGGGGATTTATTTACAGAGCCTTGCTATTTATCTCAATAAAAGATTCCTCTCCCAGAGTGGCTACAGTCCCATCTGGACTCCTCTTGCTTTCATTTTTTTCGGGAAGGAAAAGCATCCAAGTGATCCCTGAATAAATTCTTTGTTCTGCACATTCCAAACTTGGCTCCCTCTGAGGTGTGTGTTAACTGGAATTCATGATTTGGCCCACATTTTGAAAGATGAACCTAGGAAACCGTTGTTTAGAGAAGGACCTTTTGTTCCTCTCGATGCTATTTTCTGTCTTTCAAAGGCAATCATCAGGATTTTATGAGTGAAATCAGTTTTCACGTTATTTTATATGATATTCCATATAATAAAACAGCAGAATGTATTTTGATTCCATGTTGAATTTAATTTCTGCAACAGAAACTAAAGCTTATGGCTGAATGTTCTGACCTCTGAAAGTGAAAATATTTTTTGTAGCTTATTATCCTCTTAGGATGCAGGCAAGTGCTATAGAATGCATCACTCCATTTATAGAAGTTCTCTCTGTGGGTGTTTGTGTGTACCTTTCCCATAACTACCCAAAGGATAGGGAATTCTCATGCTCCCCCTGTAAGACTGAAGTAATAGCCCTGTGGCTCTCCAAGGCATAAGATGAAAGTGGCAGAAGTGAGGCTACCAATGGTTTTTGGAAAATTTAACCTCTACTAAGTCCTCTTAGTGTCAGATATCCTTTAAGACACTGGACTAGGATTTCAGATCTAACGATGGAGGGTTTGTAAATGCAAAGCTCTAAATTTTCAGATTATTTGTCTCCTCTTCATTTTAAAGGGTGTGGAATTAGATGGCTGTTCTTCTCTTGTAAAAATTAAAGAGTATGATGTCCTATCCCATCATTCCTAACTTTCAGTAAAGCAGTATTTCTTATTTAAGTTTTAACTTTGAGACATACGTAGAAGACATTGTTTGAGAAACATTATATTACTACTGTTTGCTGAGTGAGTATTCAGTAGACTCCTGACATTTACCAGGAATACTTCCCAAGTCCTCCATTAAGATCCTAGAGTCATAAAATAGACCTAAGAATATGATTTCCTCCATGAAACACAGTAAAATAAAACTAAAAAATGTAAGCATTCCCTTCTTAGTTCTACTGAGAACAAATTACCTTACTGCAACAGGGACGTGATGCTCCTGCCTGGCCATACCTCCTCATCTGACTCTCCCCCTTCATCCCAGCCCTGCCTCTGAGTACCACCAGTTGCCTTTGTACCTGGCCCATCTGTAGAGTGATACGGACCTTTTGGATGAATCACAAGTGGTCAAACATGATGCCGTGGTCTGCCATTCCTTGAATCTTACCTTGCCAGTAGTGGCATAAGCCTGATACTGAGACTAAAGGATGGTCCCTTGGTATCAGTATAGGATTGGTTCCAGAGCCTCCCTGGATACCAAAACCTGCAGCTACTCAAGTCCTGTAATTAACCCTCATATCCTCGGCAGGTCCACAGGTCACGAACATAGTAGTATATGTATTGAAAAAAATTTCCTGTAGAAGTGAGCCTGTGCAGTTAAACCCATATTGATCAAGGGTCCGCTGTATTGCCTTTACATGGTTAGTTTGTTTCACTTATTTTTCTCCCCCAGGTCAGGCAAGTTGTATTAAACTGTAGAGAACCAGCTTATTTAGGATGAAGTGTAGCCACCTCAAGCCTACTCTGCACATGCTACACAAATCTGCCTACGTCATTCACCACGACTGGACACAGCACAATTCATTTTAAATGAAAACTGAGTATACTGCTTGTAGAAACGTAATTTACTGCTTGTAGAAGCGTAGTTTTCTTGAATTGTATGCAAGTTCCCAGACTTAAAGGTCATTAGAAACAATTAAAAAAAAATACTTGTGAAACAGATTATCCTTTTTCACAATTTTTTATGACAGACTCAAAGGTGGTGTTATTTGGAGTTTCTAACAAGAATTATTTAACTGAATTTTGCTCTCTATACATTGATTAGAGAAACTGATACAATAGGAGTAGATGACCCATTTGCCATCTAAGTAAAATAAAGTCTGATTAGATTTGGTTTAAATATAGGAGCTTTATGCTATCTAGGTGGCCTTTCAAGTATAGAATTTTATGGTATTTGTGGGAAAAGTTCTTATTGACAGAATTACTTTTTTTGTTCAGTAGCTAAATTGTGTCCACTTCTTTTTGACCCCATGGACTGTAGCATGCCAGGCTTCTCTGTCCATCACCAGCTCCCAGAGTTTGCTCAGACTTAGGTCCATTGAGTTGACGATGACATCCAACTATCTCTTCCTCTGCTGCCCCCTTCTCCTGCCCTCAATCTTTGCCAGCATCAGGGTCTTTTCCACTGAGTTGGCTCCTTGCATCAGGTGGCCAAAGTACTGAAACCTCAGCATCAGTCCTTCCAATGAATATTCATGGTTGATCTCCTTTAGAATTGGCTGTTTTGATTTCCTTGCTGTCCAAGGGACTTTGAAGAGTCTTCTCCAGCACCACAATTCAAAAGCATCAAGAATTGACAAAATTAATGTTTAACGTAAACAGGTGATATGGTGCAATCTCTATTTTGGCCTCAACTTCGTCTTGAGGGTAAGGATAGTACTGAAATTAAGTTAGCTGGCTGTGGTACACTGAATTTAACACATTACTGTGTTTAAACATAATATGGGATTAGTAATAAAACCCTAATCTGTGTTAATGTGCTCAGAAAAGCTCAAGTATATCAGGGGCTTTGCATAAACAAGAGGCATGTTGGCATATGAAAGAATTTTCCTTTCTCCTTTGTGTAGATGAAGTATTGCCAAGCTCTCTATAAATATGTAATGTCAGATCATACTGAACCAATGCTCCTTTTGCATTTTACCTGGATGCCATCCTCTCCCCCTTTTCCCTCTGCAGTTAGCTTTCAGCAGCTGAATGGAGTGTTGCTTCGTAAACAGAGTTACAGCTGGCTGCACTTGCAGCCTCCCTGATACCCTCCTCTGCAGATGTCTGCACCATGCAGGGCATGAAGATCGTGCCTAGAGGATATTGTTGAAACAAATGCAAATAGTTCTTCTATTTCTGTTTCAGTATCCATTAAACAAAAACTCCCCTTCCCCCACCCCTAAGCCCTTACCATTCTACTTTCTGTGAATTTGAGTATCTTGGTACCTCACATAAGTAGAAAATTTATTTTAGTGGAATCATCCGCTGTTTGTCCTTTTGGGACTGGTATATTTCACTTTAGCATAATGTATTCAGGCTTCATTCATGTTGTAGCACATGTTGAGTTTTCCTTCTTGCTTATTAGCTCAGGCTACTGTAACAAAATACCACAGATACAGTGGCTTATACAACAGGCATTTACTGGCGGAGTCTGGAAATTCCAAAATCAAGGTTCCAAAAGGTGTGGTTCTTGGTGAGGACCCTCTTCTTGGCTTGTAAAAAGCAGCAGCTTGCTGTGCCCTCACGTGACAGAGAGGAGGCTCTGGTTTCTTGCTCCTCTTATAAGGGAGCATCATGGGGCTCCACCCTTATGACCTCATCTTAACGTGATTACCTCCCGAAGGCCCCACCTCCTGATGCCATTACACTGGAGTTAGGATTTCAGCACGGAATTCTGTGAGGAGGGAGGGTGGGAGGAGCCCCAGGTGGCACAGCGGTAAAGAATCCACCTGCCAGTGCAGAAGCCGCAGGAGACGGAGGTGTGATTCCTGCGTCAAGAAGATCCCCTGGAGGAGAGCATGGCAACCCACTGTGGTATTCGGGCATGGCAACCCACTGTGGTATTCTTGCCTGGATAATCCCATGGACGGAGGAGCCTGGCGGGCAGAGAGTCAGACACAACTGAGCATACATGCTCACGGGTGCGGGGAGGGGCGCATGAAGTCCATAACCTTCCCCTTTTCAAGACTGAGTACTGTTCCACTGTGTTATGGACCACACTGTTCATCCATTCATCCGTTAATGGACACTTGGGTAAATCGGTTTATTTTTATAAAATCAAAAAGCAGGTAAAAGTGAAACACTATAATCGGATAAAGCCATAGAACTGAAGCTTAGATTTAAGTAGAATTTTTGCTTTTTATTGACTAAGTTTAGAATACTGGTATACAAGTTATATTGTGAGTAAAGCTGTCTACTGTTGACTCAAAGTGGACTGCGAGTTGTTCTTGATGAATTTCCTATCATTGGTTTCAATTAGGTTGGAGCTGAATTATGGCCATTTTATTTGTCAGCCAAGATAAGGTAGAAAGCAGAGAGCTAGCTATACTCAACTTAAACTCACCAGGCTCTTAACCCTCCTTTGCCCCAGCTCTGCAAAGGAGCGAGTGCACCCTGGCATCCCCACTGGCCTCACTGGAGATGATTTGCAAGTCCACACCTCCAGAGAGGGCTTTCCAGGTGGCGCTAGTGGTGAAGAACCCGTCTGCCAATGCTGGAGACCCAAGAGATGCAGATTCGATTTCTGGGTCAGAAAGATCCCTTGGTGGAGGGCATGGCAACCTACTCCAGCATTCTTGCCTGGAGAATCCCATCAACAGAGGAGCCTGGCAGGCTACGTTCATAGAGTCCCAAAGAGTCAGACACGACTGAAGCAACTTAGCACGCACTCACGCACTTTTAGATGAGAGTATGAAGGTGTTTTCTGTTCAGGCTTTCAGGAACGGGACGCAGTGGCCTGAGCCTGGCACACCTCCCAGCTGCCTTTCTTTTACAAACCATAGAGTGACCCAGGGAACAAGCCCAGGGTGCTGTGAAGCCGAGGTACTACAGTTACTCTGTTCAATCTGAGCTCGTCGGAAAGTCCTGGCCCATGGTGGGTCTTAGAAAGTGGTGGTTGCTGTCTTCCTTGGTGTCATTTTGTGGGTGATTTTCTAAACACAGCTGCCTGGGGGTGAAAGGGGCTCTAGTTTCAGTTGGGGACTTACGGGTGAGGGTAGAGCCGGCCAGACCAGGCTCCTGAGTCAGTCTGCAGTTTGGCCTGCATCCATGTGGTGAGTCAGAGTGTTTCTAAGGAGCGAGTTGTTGCCATCTTCAACACCAGTTAACCGTGGTGAGACAGAGGATGAGTTCAGGAGGCCTGCTGTGCTGGGAACAATCGTGGCGAACTGTGCAGCTGTAGGAGGAAATGCTGCAAAAACCCTCCAGTGAGTTGGAATAGCCTGAGAGATGAGCTTGAAAAAAGTGGTGTGCTCTGGGAAGAGCAGTGAGGTGACCGGTGGGTGTATTGTTCTGTGTGTCAGAGAGTTGTTCTGAATGTGTCCAGCAGTGGGGTCTTGCCCTCTTATCCCTTTTAAGGGAGTTCTGCCTTAGGAACCGCCCAGGGAGGCCTGGCCTGCTCACCCCTTATGGGAAGGGCCTGAAGGGCCCATGGTGGCCCTGAGGCTTCCTCCAGAAGCACCCCTTTGTCCACCCCCACACCTGACAAGGGGCAGGCCTTCCCAGAAGCCAGATGTGGCCCATGTCCTGCCGTGGCCCTCACTGTTGTGAGAAGGCAGCAGGAGTCCTACCTAGGCCCTTTGTCTGATGAGGGCTCATAACCCACACAGACACATTTACCATCAGGAATTTAAACAACTCTCAGGAGTGAAAAGTGTATCCCGCTCCCTTATATCTGAAATAGCTGACGTCTTTCTTTAGGATTTGTCGTTTGCACTGCACATGTATAAATATGTGGAAATTAGTGATACTGAAGACAGGTGAGCTACCAAGACCCACCCCCACGCTCATCAGTGTGACATTTTCCGTAAGCCTTTTGTTGAGAACCTGGGATAATGGCCAGTCTGGCCGAGGTCTGCCTCCACGCATGGAGATCCCTCGGTGGGGTGAGAAAGTGGCAGTCTGCCCTGTGCCTGGTGTTAAAATATTGGCCGTTCCGGTATTCTTACAAGGAAAATTCCACAGACAAAGGAGCCTGGTGGACTATAGCCAGTGGGGTCGCAGAGAGTCAGACATGACTGCGTGAGCGTGAACAGAGAAGCTTAGGGCAGTGGTACAGAGCGGGTGGGGGTCCTAGAGACCCCTTGAGGAAGGTGCACACCAGCACAGAGGCCATCACTGCATGCTATATTTAGGCTTCTGCACCCCTTTTCTTGTGTAATGCAATGGGATTGAGTTTATTTTTAGTTTCTTCCAGTTTTTAAAAGCCTAGCATGCTAGGATATGGTCATGACTCTCTTCATGAAGTATTTGAACATCAGCGAAGGGAAGAACCAATTAAAATTAAAGAGGCTAGTATTTGTGGGGGGCTAATAGATTCTTTCTATATGGAATCTCATTAATTGTAGGCTCATTTCATCAGATCTCTTGGGCCTTGGCAAAAAATAAAAGACAGTATTTGGTCATTGCCCGCCATCTCAGGGGCTACAGCTCTGACCACACTACTGCTTTGCTGCAGAACCTTCTAGGCTGCCCTGTTGCCTAATAGACGAAGTTTGCGCTCCCTCAGTTTACCAAACGTGGGCCCACCCTCCCAGACGCGTTTGTCCTCCTGGTCACAGCCTGCAGCACTGCCCTAGCTGTGTTAACTGTTCCAGCCGAAGAGACTGCTGTGGTGGCCACATACGCCCTCCTGTTCCTGTGTCCTAACTCTGGACTTCTGTGAAAATCCTTTGTTTCCTACAAAATCAATCTCAAGTGCATTTCCTCACAAAGCTTGCTTTTCCCATAGGATCTGACCTCTAACCTGCCTGAGCTGCCTCTGCATTCAGTTTGAACTGCCCTCGTGACAATAACGTTCTACCCCATTTTTCTTAAGAGCTGTAGGCAGCTGTTTTTTTTACCAAGCTCATATTCTGTGCCACGCTCTGATCAAAGTCCCTCGTGTTGAGTTTTCTCAGTTGGTCTGCCCAGCCACCCAGCAAGTTGGTTGCTGTTTACTCCTTTTACAGATAAGAATGCCCCGGGATTGAGAAATAAAATCATTTGTGCAGGGTCCTGGCTGGTTTGTAGTGAAGCTGAGATGAGCACCATCAGAGCCCCTATCTTAGCCACCATGTCGCAAGAATGAAATCTACCACCATATATAGGTGGTGCTGAAGAAACACTTGACAAGTTTGAAAGTGAGAATTAGCAAAAAGTGACAAAGAGAATAAGTGAAATGAGTAATCACCCGTATTTGTAAACTAATAGAAGTTGATTTTGTTGTAGATTATTAACGTGGATTTCATGTAAAGCATTCATAGCTCAGTTGGTAAAGAATCCTCCTGTAGTGCAGGAGACCCTGGTTTGATTGCTAGGTCGGGAAGATCCTCTGAAGAAGGGATAGGCTACCCACTCCAGTATTCTTGGGTTTCCCTTGTGGCTTAGCCAGTAAAGAATCTGCCTGCAATGCAGGAGACCTGGGTTCAACCCCTGGATTGGGAAGATCCCCTGGAGAAGGAAAAGGCTACCCACTCGGGTATTCTGGTCTGGAGAATTTCGTGGACTATATATATAGTCCATGGGGTTGCAAAAAGTCGGACACAACTGAGCGACGTTCACTTTCACTACTAAAAGTAATATCATTTAAAAAAAAACCTAGGTCTTAAAAAAAAAAAGAAATACTTGCTAGATAAATGCATTCATGTTTACATGCTAAGGGGGCCCAGCCACATGCAGTCAGGGGCAGCTTCAGGTATGTGCACAGGGCCCCACACTTAGCAGGGTCCGTGCTGGGTTTAATGCTCTGCTGTTGCTGTCTTGGAAGTTTTAGTGTGTTTGAACAAGGAGACCTGGAGTTTCATTTGCACTGGGCCCCACAAATGGTGTAGCTGGTACTGTCTGCAGCCCGTTTTTATCTTCTGTTCTGTAGAGTCACCCTTAGATATAAAATTGACTCATCTCAGGAGGCACCCATGATGTGTGCTGGGCTGTGAACCTCTGAAGGCTTGCCAGCAACTGGGAAGTGATGATCCGTTTATCTCAGTGTGATGAACCGCGGTACTTCCCTAACTGTACGAGAGTTACTCATGGTTATAAACTGATCTTGTCCCAGGAGGCTCGTCAGAACAGGATTTCAGTGGTCCAGTCTGAATAGTTGGTAGGAACTGTATGGTCAGAAAGCCAGGGATAGCTCTGGTTCACAAAGTTAGGAAGAGACGAAAAGACGGAGGGGTGAATTGCTCGGATTCGAACACAACTTGTTCAAACTCTAGTCTGAATACCGCAGCCAAGTGATGTTACGTTGAATCATTTTAGAGAATTTTTTTTAACAGAATTCTGGGAAGAATCCCGGTTGATATGCATTGCTAAAGACAGACTTGAACTGAATCCTGATCTCTGGGTGAATAGCGTTTTAATTGCTAAGTTATGGTAAAATGCTGTGCTTAATTATGGACTCGGATATCTAATTTGTCAGTCATTGCTGCTATTTGAAACTCGCTTGGTTGTTCTTGCCATCATTCCGTTGTTTGCACTTGAGATACAGAGGGCCTTATCTCCTTGGACACATCCAAGCACTGCTATCCCTTTGGAGTAAAAAGCAGGAACAGGGGCATAATTGAACCCAGACATAACTATGCAAGGAAAAAAATTTAGCATCAGTTACGCTGATACTGAGAGTTCCTTATCCATAAATTGGTAAATCACAGTCTCAAGAGATCAATTTAATAAGAGCCTATCAATATTAACATCATATGTGTAGTCCTGTGAGTTGATTCATGGGGAGGGTGTGGTGGGATGTGAGTTATTTCATTAGATAGATGGAATTTTTTTTTTTTTTGGGGCTTCTCTTCTCCCTTTTATCTTGACCTGAGAAGGCTTCTGGAAAAATGAAGAACTGATATTGATCTTGGACCATTTCTTCCTAAATGTCTGTTCCAGTCAACTGTCTGTTTTCATTGCAATGAAATGTACTGCATATAAATGGAAAGCTGGCGTTGAGTGTAGTCCTGCAGACTATGGGAGTATTGTCTGTCGGTCTGATGATCATGACTTTTTCAATTGCTGCATTCTTTGAACAGTCCAAAAGCCCCCAGTGTTTTATTTCTGCAGAGGGAAATCATAACCATAGAGAAAATTGAAGATTGGTTACTTTAAAAACATTTAGTTATTTCTCAGCTAAGTTGATAAAAATGTAGGGAAGAGAATCTACTGAAATAAATGCCAAAAAGGTTTTTAGATACTTCCTTTCTAACCATGAACATAGCATTCTCAAAGAAGATTATTTCTTAAATTCCACAAAATCAAAAGATGTCACAGAAAGTGACAGATATATTCATCTTAGTCCTGTAAGCCTATTCAGACATTAATAGGGGCCCGTTAAGACTGAGAGAAAGTAGGAAGATCTATGTTTGTCTCAAAAGAAAAGAAAAGACGTGTGATTCCCTCAGGTAGAGTTGGGGGCAGGGGCTTGGAGGTTCAAGAGGCTAGCACGCTGACTTCCTCTGTGAACCAATTTGGGGATTACTCTTTTTCAAAGTATCAAGACAGCAACCAGCCAAAATTCCAGTAATGATCAGCCGTGGTCTCTGGCAGTAGACTGCCAATGCCAGGCAGGCAGGAACCTCCCACTCCCTGAATGAGATCTGTTTTCCAGTAATATTTGTGAGCTGGTATCAGATTCAGAGTATTTGGAAGGAATACTAAGTCATCAGAATAAGGGCTAATTCTGAATTTTTTTTTTTTTTTTTTGCCTGCCCTACATACGTCTAGAGTCATAAAAACATTTGGGTGGCATTCCATGATTTGCTATATGTGTGTTCTGTGTGTGTGGACAGTCCAAAACAATGCCACTATTGAGTTATGTAAGTGCAGAAAAGGCCTGGGAATGAATGCTGGCCTTCTGGAAATGCTATTTTTTCACTCTGGGATAATTCCAGTAACCAAGTANATTTGCTATATGTGTGTTCTGTGTGTGTGGACAGTCCAAAACAATGCCACTATTGAGTTATGTAAGTGCAGAAAAGGCCTGGGAATGAATGCTGGCCTTCTGGAAATGCTATTTTTTCACTCTGGGATAATTCCAGTAACCAAGTAGAATTTTCTGATATATCTGCCAAATAAAAGAGCTGAAGTTGAGAAGTAGCATAAGATATTTTAATGTACGTTTTGGAGAGCAGGGTAAGAAAAGCAAGATCTAAATATAAATACGAAAGTTACATCTTGACTTTGGCTATGGAATCTTGTTGTTACTTTCTTGTAGAAGCAAAAACACTCACCATGAATATAATTCAGTGGTGTTACTTGTTTATCCCAAAAAGAGTTAAAAAATCTTCAGGCCCCCAGACATTGCTTTGGCCCCAACAGTGTTCGCGTTTCTGCTGTCATCCCCCTTCTTTTCATCTTTATGTAACACCTCCTCTTCGCATTAAGAAAGGCAAAGCAGCAGCAAAATGAAACTGTATTTGAAGTTTCTCTGTATTGTGCATGCGTGCTAAGTTGCTTCAGTCATGTCCGACTCTTTGTGACCCCATGGACTGTAGCCACCAGACTCCTCTGTCCATGGAATTCTCCAGACAAGAATACTGGAGTGGGTTGCCATGCCCTCCTCCAGGGGATCNATTGTGCATGCGTGCTAAGTTGCTTCAGTCATGTCCGACTCTTTGTGACCCCATGGACTGTAGCCACCAGACTCCTCTGTCCATGGAATTCTCCAGACAAGAATACTGGAGTGGGTTGCCATGCCCTCCTCCAGGGGATCTTCCCAGCCCAGGGATGGAACTCCTGTCTCTTAGGCCTCCTGCACTGGCAGGTGGGTTCTTCACCACTAGCACCACCTGGGAAGCCCTTCTCTGAATTAGGTGCATCTAAAAACCAGACTCTTCAGACAAAAGTGGTTCATGCTGTGCTAGTTTTCTTCTTGGTAACCTCCTCCTTCCCTTCTTCCCCCCACTCCAGTCCCTTTCCAGTTACTTCTGGATAAACAGTGAGAAAATAAACAGTGAGATGTTTTAATGGAACAAAGGCATAACAGAATCACACCTGATAACAAGTTTGTCACTGAGAAGAGAGTTGGGGCTCCCCAAGAGAGATCTGCCTCTTGGACATAGACCAACTTTAGGGGTCACATTTTGGGGTATCTGTCCTTATTCTTTTTCTGCTAGAAAAGCTTCTGAGTGTGATCCTGTTACCCCTTCTGTCAGTTTCCTGTACCTGGAGCCCTCTGCTCTTATTTCAGAAGGTACGTAGGTTCCCTATAGGAAACTGCCGTGTTTCAGTGAAGAAGGTCCCAGGGCTTCAAAACTTTTGTCTTCAGAGTTAAGACCCCTTTATGTGCAAAATCATCTGACCCTGCAGACCCCTTGCAAGCTGTCTTATTAAGCACAGAAAACCCATCTTTCTCTAGAGAATAGCAATAGCCTTACGCAGAGTGCAGTGGACTCAGAGTTTCAAGAGGCCTGGCTTAGTGAAAAAATGACTTTGAGTCCCCTCCCTCAAAATGGAAGTGACCTGCCCTGCTGCCCCTTTACAAGAGCCAATGATCTGGACCAGCATTTGCTTCTGAAATAAAATATCATTGTTTTAGCTGATGTTATGATTTAGCTGACAGATCATCACAGGCTTCAGCCTCACTCATTAATATCCCGCAGTTGTCCCAGTGCCTACTTGAATAGAGCAAGCAGAGGGCAAAAATCATGTCTGTCCTGACCACAAAGCTGTGTTTTCTGCGTCAAGCCAGTCTGCCGGGTGAGGGACCCATAATTTTAGAAAGAGATGTATTGGGGGCTAGGCAGAGCACACCTCAGCTGTGTTATCATTCAGTCATCCCAATGAAATTCAGCAAGCTGCAGTTCTAGGCATGTTTCCATGGAAGTATTTGTATGGTGATGCTACTATCAACTAAATTTATACATACTAAATAGCAATATCTGGATATTCATTCCAGACCTTTAGTAATAAAATTGGAAAACAAAGAAGCATACAAAGAATGTACCGGTCTCACTGTGGTCATATACTCTGGGAGAGCCAGTGGGGAAATTGAATTAATTGCAATGTTAATGTCACTGGGATTCATTATATTCTCTGGGCTGCCATACTGCAAAATTGCATAAGCATTTCAGCCCTTGAATTCTGGCAGCTTTTGGAAACATACATGTTTTCTGTTTTCCCCCTGTTATTTTTTGACGCCCCCGCCCCCTTCAAGGCCCTTTTCCAGCTGTCCCCTTAAGGGAGTAGTTTTATGGGGAAGTTTCTTTTGTGGGCTTCCAGCTGGCTTTATTTTCACTATCTCCACAAAGTGGCTGCATTTGTCGCATTCATATGCTATTACCCATCACATTGCCTTGGGATTTTCCCTTTAAGTTGCTGACTTCACGTTTTCTGTTTGCACACTCACAGGCTGTCTCCTGGTTCGGACATCTATGTGACGGTCTCATCCATGGCTTTAGCAAGATCCCAGCCGTGCCGCAACTCCCCTAGCAGTCTGTCTTCATCTAGCGAGCCTGGCTCTGGAGGGGGCACCTACAGACAGAAATCCATGCCCGAAGGGTAGGTAGAGTCGGCATCACGGTCTCTCCTCCCATGCGTAACTCAGATGTGCAAAATAGTTTCCGTCCAGATTCAGCTCACAAAAGAGCGAAAGAGGAAATACAGTTAGTACTCTGCATTAAAAAATGTTTCCATGGCTAGTTCCAACCACTTCTTAGAATGATAATTCTGTAGTCTCTAAGGACTTGATGGCAAAGAAATCAAATTACATCAATTCCTCCATTATGTGTTTTGATCTTGTTTCATCATATGGATTTTGCCATTTCTTAAAATTTCCTTCAAAGTGAACTTAGGAGTATACTGCTTGTGCTGGGTAGGGTTTGTATTGATGCTAAAGTAGGAAAAAATGTTCATTCTATCCAAAGCTTAAAAGGATTTTTCTCACACCCTAGAAATCTGTGATTTCAGCCTGTGGGTTGTTTGGGAGCTTTTCTCTCCATCTTATATGAAAATACTATAAACACCCAAAAGTAACTGTTTGCTTCTGACAAGACTTACAAAGGCAAAAGCTAAGTGTACGTGATTGTAAAGGCTACTAAAAGGGGGGCGGAGAATTGGCTTGTCTGAAGCTGGAAAGGAATTAGCAGAAAACATCTCATGACACGCAGAAACTAACTTTGCTCAAAAGGAGAGTAAAAG
Organism: Neotragus pygmaeus; assembly: GCA_006410875.1. NCBI lineage: Eukaryota > Metazoa > Chordata > Mammalia > Artiodactyla > Bovidae > Neotragus > Neotragus pygmaeus. The sequence continues at coordinate 228,133 of SJYV01016012.1, read as the reverse complement.
AACCATCACAAGGCCTCCTGCCGGACACCTCTGAAGAACTTGAAACCACTTGAAATTCAAAAATGGCATGTTGGGAAAAAAAGGATGTTTCTGTTCCAAGTTTTCTCCAAATTATTTTTAACAGATGCACATATGATTTGTTTACTTTCTTGAGATCTTACCATGTTATAAAACAATTCTGCTTATGAGAATAGTTTCACAATGGATATTTTTTTATCCTCTGGTCTTCTGTTGGTTTTTACAGCTGTTAAGAATAATTTTGTTGTTATTTTTGCTAAGTGTTTATGTTAGCAGAAAGTAAGTAATAAAAAACTACAGTAAAACATACTTCCCGCCCCAGCTCTCTCCCCAGGAGTCCATTGGTAGTGTGTCTAAAATGTACATTTCTTACTTTAATTACTTTAGTGACAATTAGTAAAAAAAAATTCTAGCTCTTATTGAAGGCAAAAGATTTTATGAGTTAAGTAGTATTATTATCCCATACCATAAGCCCAACTGATTGTTTTTTGTTTTGATTAGTAGATTTTAAATGGCCTTGCTTGACTTCAAAAGTAAGAATTCACTGCAACTTCAGTGTATTTAATACAGTAATAAAATATAAATGAGCTAACAACAACAAAATCCTGTTTGCTTCTTCTCCACATTTGATAGATACTCTCAAGGCATACTAAAATGTAATTTGAAAGTGATTTTTGGTGATTATTAATGGTAGAAACATGGCTCCAATGTTTGTGCTATACCATTTTTTTAATAAGGTGGTAATTATTTGACTTGATGTTCGATACTAAGTGTCCCATAGCTGGTACGGAGGGTTTCCCCCATCATTTTTAAGGTTAACTGGTGACTGTTTACTGTACTGTGTACCATCAGTTTTATCTGCAGTGAACCTTTACAGGAAGATGCTGGTACAGTGTTTTCCTTTAGATCCCAAGTAAATTGTTGTCTGTATCAGTGATGCAAGAGACTTCAGTATTCGTTGCCTGATTGACACACATTCCTCGTGAGCCAGGTTTGATTCTGAAGTTACACTTACCAAGGGAACAGTTGTTAGATCTACTCTGTAACTTAGCCCAGTAAAAATAAATAGGTCCAGGGTGACAGTGAAGCAGGAGTGTATGGAGTCTGCTGTGAACTCACTAATGTTAAGCTTGGACAAGCTCCAAGGTGTGAGATAGCAACCGCAGGTCCATGTACACTGATTGTCTGTAAATGTAATCCGCCCCTCTGTCGCCCTCCCTGTGCTTCAGCAGGCTCAGTGTCTGCTTGTGTGTGGAGTGTGCCACCGCTTGCTGGAGTAAGGATGTGGAGAGCATCCAGATCAGTTGAGAGGCACAGTTTCACGGGCTAGTTAATAAAACTGTTTTACTTGGGTGAAGGGGAAAAGGGCACTTGCATGATTTAGGATGGGAATAAGAGAGAGTTAAAAAGCAAGAGATAGAAAGACATAGGATAGGGTCTGTTGTTTTGGGGCCACATACCCTAAGGAATGTGGGCAAAACTGCAGGTGCAGAGGGCCGGGCTGGGCAGATATGGAGCTGGACGATCGTGGTGTGAGAAGCGTAACCAAGGCTGTGCAGCCTGCAGGCGGGCATCGTGGAGTCAGGGAGGCCACAGTGGCTTTCTCCCAGCGCTCTTCGATGAGGGATTAAAATTCTCTGGTTGTAAGTGAGATCAGTAAGTGAAAAATCATAGAGAAGAATTTTCCAGCCCCTTGTAAGGAAGATATTTCAAAGCTGTCAGCCTGCCCTGGGGAACTATAGACTGACTCATGAGGGAGAATGTTCTTGGTCATTGAATGCATTTCGTGTACCAGCCAAATGATTACTTCAAAACTCCTTCACATCGGAGCTGTGACTCCTAGAGTATTATAGAGTGCTCCTCCAAACAAAGAGACAATTCGGTTCTTCAAAAAGAAGCACAGTGTAAAGTCAGAACAGGTTTTGTCTGAGCTCCTCAAGGATGGGGCCTTCGTAGCCCTGATGGCCTGGCACACAGTGAAAGAGGCGAGTGTGTGAGAACTAAAACCAAAAGTTCATTGGGTGAAACTTTTTTTCAAGGCAGAGTTGAAAGACAGACAGGCTTTACTTTATCATTTCTTTAAAAGCAGACAGCCAGAAAAGCATTTGGCTTTCCGTTTATAGAGGTTTAAAAAGTTGTCTTGGGTTTCCGCTGCTACCAAAAAGTAAAACTAAGATTCCAATTCACTTCTTTCTTTGATCTCTCTGCCTTTTTAAAAAAAAAAAAAAAAAATTTAATTTAGTGTACTTAAAATAGGATCATTGGAGCCAACTGGAGGATACTCACGGTTCTAAACAAGGACCCGATTTAGGAAGTGACAAAGACCATAATTAGTGAATTTTTTTTTTTTTTTGATTACCCCTTTCACTGAAATTTTCATCAATTCAAGTTTTCATTTGTTTTAATAATGGAGGTAACTGTTTAGTGATGCTTATGAGTTAAGCGTGTAAATGACTGTCAGTTGTGCAAAAAGCAACGAGGGAGATATTAGAGTAGGAGTTGTACTGAAATATTTCATAGCCTCCCCTACGTTGCAGAAGCTTTTATATAAGTTTTTCTCCCTGGATCCTTATGAGAGTTGCCATTTTAAAAATAAATAAAGACAGAACTTGAGTGACTCTGGGTGGGGAAGCTGAACTTAGCTACTGATCTTCCTCCTAATCTCTTTCTCTTTGCTGCACCCCGATTGGTGGTTCTCCCCACACATTTATCAGTTTGTAACAAAGACACCTGTCACATGCATCAGTTAATTCAGGTCCTGTTTTGTGATTTATTGTATCGATTACTTAAAAGTTCATTAGTACCCACAGACAGATTTGTAAATTTCCATGTGAATCTTTGAGTATTATACCCTGGCCCTTTTTCCTGGACTCTGTCAGCATTTATTTTGCTGATGTTACTAATCAAGGCATATACTTTAATTAAGCATATATTATATTATTATTCCACATAGGAAAAGTTATTAGTAAAATGGTCTCGTTAAATAGATAAATATTCTTTCCAGAAATAGATGTTTACTTTAATATATGCCAGCTCACCCACTTCCAAATTGCTCTTCCAAAGGCAGTTTGAAATTTATACATCTGGAAAGCGGTCCTTATGTAATGTAAATGATAGCAGTCTTTGTCTTTCAGACCTTAGAGTAAGAGCTTCAGAAAATACTTGTTCCAAGAATGAGTGCCTTAGTGATGTAGCAGATTACTGAGTTAAGAGAAACCCCTGGAATGTGCCAGTTGGATGACGTGCAGAAGGAACACTAGGATGGTGACGTTTTTCTCTTGGCTGTGAATGACCGTCAGAGCTTACCTACACGAGGGCCAGCAGGCTTTGGTTTTTTACTGTATCTATTTTAGGTTGGCTCAGCGCTAATGACTCCTGCCCTTGTTCGAAGTTTACATGCTTAGCATACACACTCTGCTGAACAGAGGGGTGTACCCCGACCACAACATCCACAGTTCTGGCATCCACGTATGCATGCACAAGACTGAGTACAGACCTGTGAGCAAAACCAGAGCCTATCATCAGAGTTCAGTGCGTCACATCCAGGCCTGCCTTCCCGTTTGAGCAAGGTCCCTGACGTTGTCTTTGCCTTTGGGGAAATTCCCCCAGGTTTGGAATCAGCCGCAGATCCCCCGCCTCCATCGACAGGCAGAACACCCAGTCAGATGTTGGAGGCAGCGGGAAATCCACACCCAGCTGGCAGAGAAGTGAAGACAGCATCGCTGACCAGATGGGTAAGTAGTTCCTACAATAAGCAAGTCGCTTTTATACCCAGGTAACTTTGGCTACCCTGGTTGATGACATCAGTGCATTCTCTTCTCTAGTACAGCCCTGGGTCATAAATAGGAATGATCATTAAGCCTGTTAATGTGTGTATAAGCCAAAGCAGCAATTAAGACCTGAGAGAAAAGTCAAGGAATTCTATTCATAAGTGACCCTGACTTTGAAGACAGAAAGTACATAGGAATTATTTTCATCACTAAGGTTGAAATGCCAGAGTCCTAAGACACTTAATGTGCTATCTCCCTCCCGCACCTTGTTTATTTATCTGTTTTTGCCTAGTATAAAGGCCCTGGGAGATTCGTTGATACTAGATTAGATTAGTTGAGTTTTTAAAAATTTAAAAGCTGTGTACAAAATGGGAAAGAGATATAATTGTTCTCTAGTCATCTCTTGAGGATGCCTTTCTTCCCTTTATAGGCTTTTTCTTCCCCCTATTCTTCTATGAAGCTGTCAGCTAAGGAAACGTCTTAGGATAAAACCAGCTGGAAGGGAAAAAGATTTGCATGAGTGAGCTTTCCTTTGGGCTTTTGGCACATGGCCCATTCCCTCTCCCTGTCTCTCTACACAGTTCTCTGATGACATCTAAATACTAGTTGATACAATAACATTTTGCCATGAAACAGGATTGAGTTTCAACACAGTAGCCCCAGGGATTTTGTATCAACACAGTTGATACATCAGGGACTTGAATCTGGACTGTTAAAGGTTTTTCCTTTTGCCTCTATCTAGTAGCTTTCCCATCAAGGTGGAATTTAAAAAAAAGTAAATTTCAGGGCTGAAAACAGATCAGCATTCACGGCAAAGACCTCATCATTTTATCCTCTCTGCAAACACATCCTTTTGTTCCGTTTTAGTGACTGTGCCCACGTTTCCGTACCTGGAAGGGGAGGGCATCCTCAGTGCAGAGGTGGGGTCAATGCTGAGACTCTAAAAACCCACGAACATGGAAGGGAGTGGAGATGCATTCATTTGAGACAGGAGCTGAAGAAGAGAAGCAAAATCCTCAGGTTCTGAAGATAGGCTTTGTTCCACCCCTTCAGTGCAACGTGTTCCTCGTTATTGAAGCCATCTGTCATTCCCTGCTCTCGTCCCACTCCCCACCCCCCACTGAAAACCTGAGCATATTCGGATCCACTCTTCCGCTCTTGACAGAAAGTTTCGAATTCCATATGTTTTGATACCGTTGAGATGGTAACGACACGTGAACAGGATCCCTCCTTCAGCATGACTTTAGCAGCTTTTTTTGGCTCCTAGTTGCAGGCTTTGAACAAAGCTGCCAGCGGGCCTTTGTGCACTGTTCAGGGTCACGCTTCCCACTCACGTGAAGTCATACAGGGAGTGAAACAGTGTCTTGGGACTGGTGAGGGTAATTACAAGGTTCGTCCTAGGCCTATAGTCATTCTTTCGCGTAAACCTTCCTCTAGTCTTTTTTTTCCCCTTGTATCCACTTTAGTTTGGTGGCATCTCACACTTCATAGATAAGGTTCTGAAATGAATACCGGTGAATCTTTTTAACACATTGGTTCATCCTTTTAGAAAAGTTATACCTTTTCTTTTAAAAAAAAGAAGATACTCCTAGAGCCTGCTAGAGAAGCCTTTTGTTTTTTTTAAAACCAAGACCTTTCTTGATTCAAAATCTAAGGCTGCAAAGAAAATGTTCAAATAAATTTTTATAACTTTTGATATTCTATCATCCCAGAAGGATAGCCCAGCCCTTTCTGCCTGGCACTTCAGAAGGAATCTGGGGCTTAGCTGACACAAACCGTGCTAGGGAGGAATCGAGACAAATAATTGTTATGTTCTCATTCCTCAGTACACCATATTGTGTGGACAAGGGACTGACCTTCCTACACTCGATTTGTAAGAACACGATTCTCTAACGACCTTCAGGTCACTGGTTGAAAATGTTAACCAGATTCTTACTCATCAGCCAGGCTTTCCCCGTCTTTGTCCGTCAGCAGATGATGAGCTGATTCCCAGGGGAGACCCGGAGCTTAGCTTGTCGCGTTGGCTCACTCATCTCAGTTTGTTTCTCCTGCCTCTCCACTTTTGGACACAATGGAGAGTCAAAGAGTACACTCCTCAGCCCTGTGCATGTTAGGGATGGCGTTGCACGATTGTTGCCATCAGCTCTGGGGTGTGTTAAAGAGGCACAGTCGCTTACCTCTCACTTTCGGAACAGCCCCCTCCCGAACGCCAGCGGAGTCCCACAGGAAGCAATTGTTTTAAGTAAATTAGTCGCTGTGTGTCTTTTCTGTTGTGCTCAGCTTACAGTTATAGAGGACCTCAGGAACTCAATTCTTTTGTCCTCGAGCAGCATGAATATACAGGTAAAATATGTCCAAAGTGTCATGGTAAGTAACGCGCGATTGCATCCATGCCTGTCTAGGTAACGTAGACCAAGCGAGGTTAGCCACACTTGGCAATGAATGGATTTCATAAAGTTAATCCATATATTCGAGACGTCCCTGCCTCCCCAAGCCGAAACTCGACTCCTGACTTTGCCGCATTGTTCATGGCCTCTGGTTTGGTGGCACTTGGCTCTGCTCGTGTGTATGGTGTGACACACTGTCACCAGCTGCAAGCTTTACCCATCAGCCACTTAGCTCATGACATGCTGTCTATCGTGTAAACTCTCAGCAAGCTTCCCGCTGAAATTTCGAGTTTGCTGGCCGGTGAACTGAGAGGTGCAGGGGCAAGCCGTCCCCATTTGTCAGCCTGTGCCCGTGTCTGTTTAGTGCCTGCACCGTAATGTCCTGTGCTGTGTTCCAGAGCCGACCTGCCACCTCCCAGCAGTATCCAAGGTACTGCCAGCTTTCCGAGAGAGCCCCAGTGGGAGATTAATGCGTCAGGATCCGGTGGTTCATTTGTCTCCAAACAAACAAGGGCACGTAAGTTAACTATAAAGTAATAAAAATGGTGCAATAAAAACTGATGCAATGGACAGGAACTTGGGCAGACTTTGGGAGCTGGTGAGGGACAGAGAGGCCTGGTGTGCGGCAGTCCGTGAGTCACAAAGAGCTGGACACAACTGGGAGACTGAACAACAACAAATAAATGGTAGATTCCTAGCCCTGTGCCTTTCTTGCAAAGTGAAAATGGTACCGGTCTGCTCTCTCATTCTTCCAGTGTCAGAGGGGAAGTCATCCCAGTAGCAAGTGGGCATTGACTGCCATAGCCCTGAGATTTCTGCTGCCATGGCCTTAAGCTTTTTGTTGCTGTTCAGTTGCTAAGTTGTGTCCAACTGTTCGTGACCCCATGGACTGTAGCCTGCCAAGCTCCTCTGTCCAGGGGATTTCCCAGGCAAGATACTATAGAGGGTTGCCATTTCCATCTCCAGGGCATCTTCCCAACCCAGGGATTGAACCGGAGTCTCTTGCAATGCAGGCGGATTCTTTACCCGCTAGCCACCTGGGAAGCCTGGTCTTCAGCTTGTTTTGAGATTAAATTGAAATTCCTCATTGGGATGCACCTGCTACCCCCACAGATTTGGATGGAAGGCCATGCGATACAATCACAGACAGTCCTAGTGTCTGGAATAGAAATGTACTTGATTAAGATTTTATTTGCTTACACAGTTGCCAGCATGAGATATGAATGGTTGGAACATCAGTCAAGGAGACAGACAGCATCCTGACAACTCGTCCTACTGCTTCTCTTTCCTTCCAGGGCTGCACTGATTGGTGTCTCTTTACCGTAATTATACACAGTCCCCCATCACTTACAGGTAGAATTGGGAATAAGAGACTCTCATTTCCTCCCTCTTTAAATGCAATGGATTTCCTTGGTCTGTCTGTTCACTGGAATGTGTATGTTTGTATTTATGTCATTATATAGAATGAGGACATAACTGAATTTAATATTCACTGATTTAATGAGGGGGCTCAATTTTTTTTTAATTGAAATGAGTTTTGAGCGTAGACTTCACAGGTTGATGAGCAAGCATCCTGTACCGGGCTGTGGAAGAGAGATTTACTGGTGAAATGTGATGCTGTCTCAGTTCCATTTGTAAACGCGAGATTACCCTAGTCCATCTGTCAATTTCCCCTCCTTCATTAACACTTTTTATATTGATTACATGGTCAAATAGTATTTTGGCTAGATTTGGTTAGATTAAAAATATTCTCAAAGTTAATTTCACCTGTTTTCTTTTTCTAAAATTTGGCTAGAGCACTTGAAATTCCAAATGTGGTTTGAGTTATATCTACATATAAATCTGTCACATACTTTACAGTCTCAACACAGCTGAATGTGGACTGGCCACATTTTAAGTGCCTAGTAGCCATACGTGGCCTGGGGTTAGCAAATTCTATAGCCCAGGTCCAGGTGCTACAGGGGTTCTGCTCTGTAGCAACTGGGCAAAATAAACGATGGCCTTGTAATGCAAGTAGTTACTGAGAGAAACTAGAGTAGCACCAGTGAAGTACCTGGGAAATCCTTTTTCAAGGGGAGATCTTTCACTTTGAGGTTTGTCCTCCTCCAACCCCCTTCCCGCAGCCAGTAAAGACACACACACACACACACACGTCTTTCCTCTTCTTTTCTCTCAATCTCCACCAAGTATCTGAACTTTCAGCCCTCTAATTTAAATACTGTTTTACTCAGATATCATTTGAAATCATATTTCTTTGATAAACTGTAAAATCTTTCTGAGCAACCAGGCCACTATCCAACAAGCATTAGATATGATTCACATTATTCACATATCAAAACATTCACACATTTAAAGTGTACTGTCATGGTGTTTGGTATCTTCACAGAGTTGTGCAACCAGTACCATGATTTAACTCCAGAACATTTTCATCACCCTGAAAAGAAAGCCTAACTCTTCCATCCCCTCCAGGCCATTGACAACCACGAACTTACTTTCTGTCCCTGTGGATGTGCCACAGAATGTCCCCATTTTGACATTTCATATGAATGGAATCATATAGTGTGTGGCCTTCTGTGTCTGGCTTCTTTCACGCAGCGTGTTTTCAGGGTTCATCTGTTGTAGCATGTGTTAGTACTTCGCATCTTTGTATGACTGAATAATATGCCATTGTATGGATATAAGAACATTGTTTCATCCATTGATAGACATGTGAATGATGTCTACTTTTTTGGCTATTAAGAATAATGCTGCTTTAAAATTCATGTGGAAGTTTTTCTTGTTGACATAGGTTTTCGTTTCCCTTGAGTGTATAATTGCAGCTGTTTTCCCATAGCAGCTGCCCTGTTTTACATCCTACCAACAGTGCCCACCATCCCTATTGTTTGCCTTTATCCCAGTGTGTATGAAGTGTTACTTCATTGTGGTCTGATTTGCATTTCCCTAATGACTAATGATACTGAGCATCTTTTCATATGCTTGTTGACCATTTGTGTATCTTCTTTGGATGAATGACTATTCAAATCCCTTGCCCTTTTTTTATTGAGTTATTTGAAGCATGGAAGTTTTTAATTTTGATGAAGCCCAGTTTATCTATTTTCTCTTCATTTTTTTTTTTACTTTTGGTGTCCTATTTAAGAAACCATTGCATAGTCCAATCGTTTGTATACCTATATTTTCTTCTAAGAATTCTATAGTTTTAGCCCTGACACTTAGGTCTTTGACCTTTTTGAGTTTCTTTTCCTGTGTGGTAAAGACCCAACTTCATTCTTTCTTGTATGTGGATATCTAGTTTCTCAACACACCTGTTTAAATTTTACCTCTTAGCACTCCTTAGAAAAGCTGACTTTTTAAATAGATGAAAAAGTCTTATATTCTGCCTTCTGTTTACTCTGATCAATACAGTCTTTCTAATTAAAAGCCCCTTGGAAGTATCACTTTCTATTTTAAGACTGAGATATTAGAAGACTCTAATGACAGTTTTGACTTCACTGGTGGCACAGATAGTAAAGTTCCACCTGCAGTGCAGGAGACCCAGATTCGATCCCTGGGTCAGGAAGATCCGCTGGAGAAGGGAGTGGCAACCCACGCCAGTGCTCTTGCCTGGAGAATCCCATGGACAGAGGAGCTTGGTGGGCTACAGTCCATAGGATCGCAAAGAGTCAGACACAACTGAGCGACTGACTAAGCACATATCCAGTGACGATTTCAGTTCAGTTCAGTCGCTCAGTCGAGCGACTCTTTTAGGGTTGTTTTATTTTTTTCCCCCGATTAAGACTCCCTCAATGCTACAGTTGCTTCAGCACAAGCTAAACAACCTAAATAATGAAAAGTGGATTCTAAAACAGCAAAGTTTCCAGCGCGTCCTGCTGTGAAATCCGAATCAGTTTTTCCAGGTACCCCCGCCTTGCTTTTAGTCATCATAGAGGCGTTTTTGTGTCTCTTGAACCCGCTAGGAAGACCGTTTCACAGTCATTCCCCCGGTATTTGTTGGCTGCCCTTCAAGAAGCCCAGCCTGTCGTTAAGGACCCTGCTTTCCTTGCAGTCCGACAGCCACTACTCGAGCCACTCCAGCAGCAACACCCTGTCCAGCAACGCGTCGAGCGCCCACAGCGACGAGAAGTGGTACGACGGGGACCGCACCGAGGCCGAGCTCAACAGCTACAGCTACCTGCAGGGCACCTCCGCGGACAGCGGCATCGACACCACCTCGTACGGCCCCAGCCACGGCAGCACGGCCTCCCTGGGGGCGGCCACCTCGTCGCCGCGCTCGGGGCCGGGCAAGGAGAAAGTGGCCCCGCTGTGGCACAGTTCCAGCGAAGTCATCTCCCTGGCAGATCGGACTTTAGAGGCAGAGAGCCACGGCCTGGACCGGAAGACCGAGTCCTCCCTGAGCTTGGACATCCACACCAAGAGCCAGGCCGGCTCGAGCCCTCTGAGCAGGGAGAACCCCACGTTCAGCATCAGCGATGCTGCTTCCCACACCAGGTAACCACCCCTCGCACTCCCTGCCTCCTGCATCCAGTTTCTGGCCTCTTCTCACTCTCCTTCCATCAAGAGTATTTTTTTTTTTTAAAAGGAGCAGGGGGCCGTCTTTTGCACAATGGTGGTTAATTTTTATATATTTATTTACCATCCAAATCCTTTATTTCTACCATCCTAGTGCATTATTTTAAACTGTGAGAAAAGTTTGCAGATCTGTTTTTTTGTAGCTGTATTTGATGTTATAAAAGTGTGCCTAACTGCATACCAGAGTAGGAGGAGAATTTTGTCCTGTGGCTTCCTGCTAGTGATAGAGAATGTAGAATGAGACAGTCTTTTGAAGATGTAAAAAAATCTGGACCATGTTTTTGAAAGGGAGGGGTCTTTTCCAAGACTAACAGGGCATATCATGTATGATGCTGGACGCATCCTTAACACTGTCGTATCAGAGGACATCGCTTATCCAATGTTTGCACAGCAATCTGTTTTCAGTAATTGGCTCTTGACAGTGATGTGTTGAGGGCAAGGGGTGTCGCAACAGAAAAGCATGGCTAAAATTAGACACAGCCCATCTACCTTTCAGAATAGAAACGTACATATTCCCCTGTGTCCTCGGCAATCACGCTGATAGGCAGGATAAATACTGTTTTTCATTTCCTCTTTGGCGTTTGAGCCTACAGTCCAAAATATGACAAGATATTCATCCTTTTAGGGAGGAGACATTCATCACTATCTTTGGGGGCCTGTTAATCTCTGCGATGGTTTCTCCTTTTACCTTCTTTTGTTGTCAGTCATTGATCAGCCTGTGTGATAGCGTCTAACCTTGCCGTCTTCCAGTCCTCGCTTACGCCCTAAAGAAAAGGATCCGAGAAGTTGAGTTTAGTTTTGCTTTTCCACTGGGGATCCAGGCACATAATCTCTCAGTAAACCCCAGGTAATCTTCACGAGAGAGGACATCCTTGACTTAACTTGGATTTGTTTCACTTGATCAGTTAAATAGTCAACTTCTCCTGTTGTCTGTGTTGTTACTGATAAGATGCACACACTTCCCATCTTTTAAAACATTGCTGGTATGAAGCATTTCCTGACTTTTATCTCTGTTTACCACTACCACGTTGCAGTAATAAAAAGTGATTGTGTCAGGCCTGGTAACTGCATGGCCCCCTAAGCAGAAAAGCAATTGGGAAAGTCATCTCAGGATTCTTGGGTAACATGTATCCAATTTCCTGTCCATAATTCAGAAAACAGAATGTTTTGTACAGATGGATTACAGAAGTGTTTGGAAAACAGAAAGCCAGGCATCAAATACCATGATAATATAATATAGACGTAGAATCGCTCAACTCAGTGATGTGACTGGCTTGTTTCTAGCACACCCACTGTCTCATTAAGTACAGCCTATGCACTGACTCAGAACATTTCACAATAGTTCCTCTGTGGTTTTCAGGTTGACTCCTAGATTTGGTTTTCAGTTCTTCATTCTGAAAAGAGAATGTCTTTTTGAAATAGTACTCCATCTGGGGAATGTATCTCTGATCTAATTGGATGGCAGGATGGCAGGAGAAAGTCACAGGTCTTGTCTAGAATGGCATCGCTCTGGAATAAAGTTAAAAAGTGCTGGGCCTCTGAAGCCAAAGCATAGAATGTGGGCTGTCCGATCTAACAGATCTTCCAAATCCCAGGGGAGGTACGAAGCACCCTCTGGAAAGTCGGCACCTGGGTTACCATTGTCTGAATGTGCTGACTGCGGCTGCCTGAAGGTCTTAAAGGATTAGCCACATTTTCTGCTTCCAACTGACCATGCAGAAATCATTGAAATCATCATTGAGAAATAGTTCTTCTGTTGAAAGTCAAGGTTGCTCGGGAAGAATGTGGCCTTTCAGGGAGGATGGCAGGGCTTCCCACCCACTGGTAGGTTGAGTCACATTTATTTGTGACTCTGGTAAGTACGGATGCTTTGTGACTCCAGTTTGTTGATCTTGGCAAAGGGAGCTGGATAATCAGAGCTTTAGCAGACTTCCTTTTCTGGAGGAAAGGGGGGACTTAGCCACCAAATGCACATTGCTCAAGAAACTAAAATCACTGCAAATTAGAGTGTTTGTGTCCTCGGAAGACAGGAACAGCAATTAACGTGGAGATCTCTTGACAGTGCATAAAAGAGCTTGTACCTGGGACTTGGTGACAAAATCTAAATTACAGTGATTAAGCTCCACTGCACATTTCTGCCTGGGCTGTGTTCCTACTGCCTCTGTCCTCCAGTCTGCCTGTTGATGGCTGTGCAGATTTTGTGTGGCCCTCCCATGAGAACTGCTTATAATGTAGGTTGGTAATTACATAGGGTTATTCTATCTGGATGTCATTGAGAGGAGCCATACACATTGAAAGCTTTCTACAATTAAAAAGTCTATTAATTGTTCTTAAGTGTTAACTGCTAGAATATACATTGTCTACGAAGCTTGGAAGTTTAGGGAGAGATTTTCGAAAAGAAATTTGTTTTTGTAATGGGTGTTTCACTTACAGGTCTTAAACCACTCAGAAAAATGATTCGTGGTGAGCATAGGAAAGGTGAAGATAATTTCAGTTTTAGTGTACTCTTATCACCGGGGTTCACTTTGTCTTAGAGTTCTGGTCTTAGAAGTAGGCAGTGTCTATTTGTGTGGTGACCGAAGACTTCCTTAGTTTACATAACTCTCATCCTGCTGACCACCGGTTACTGCTGATGGCAGAACTAAGTTCATGACCACGCATTATAACGCTAAAGAAAATTTCCTGGCAGTCCAGTGATTAAGACTCTGTGCTTCCACTACTGGGGGGATTCCATCCCTGATTGGGGAATTAATATCCCAAATGCTACAGTGTGGCAAAAAAAAAAAAAAAGTTAAAAACCCCACCTTAGACTTGCACACACGTCTCATCTGTAACATCCTGACCTGACCTGTTTTGAGTGTCCAGACTTCTGTTCCCCACCTCTTATTACCAGCTGTCCTGCTTCCCATAGACTCCCTCAGAGCACTCATGCCAATTAGTATCCATTTATGTGACCACACGGTGTGGGTGGTGTGTCAGCCAGAGCCAGACATTCTGGGGTGTGAAGTCAAGTGGGCCTTAGGAAGCACTGCTGTTAATAAAGCTAGTAGATGGACTAGAATTCCGAGAGAGCTGTTCAGAACCCTAAAGGATGATACCATCAAGGTGTTGCACGCACTATGTCAGCAAATCTGGAAGACCCAGCAGTGGCCACAGGAATACTAGGTCATGCTTAACATCTTGCATGTTAGGGTTCAGCATTATGTGAACCAAGAACTTCCAGATGTCCAAGCATCCAAGCTGGGTTTAGAAAAGACAGAGGAATCAGAGATCAAATTGCAAACATTTGCTGAATCATAGAGAAAGCAAGAGAATTCCAGAAAAGCATCTGCTGCTGTTTCATCGACTACACTAAAGCCTTTGACTGTGTGGATCATAACAAACTGTGGAAAGCTCTTAAAGAGATAGGAATACCAGTCCCTCTAACCTGTCTCCTGAGGAACTGTATGCAGGTCAAGGAGCAACGGGTAAAACCCTGTATGGAACAACTGATTGGTTCAAGATTGAGAAAGGATGACAGGGCTGTCTGCTGTCACATTGTTTGTTTGTTTAACTGATATGCGGAGCACATCATGAGAAATGCTGGACTGGATGAGTTACAAGCTGGAATCAAGATAGGCGGGAAAAACATCAACCATCTCAGATATGCAGATGATACCACTCTAATGACAGAAAGCAAAGAGGAGCTAAAGAGGCTCTTGACGAGGGTGAAGGAGGAATGAAAGAGCCAAGTTAAGACTAAATATTAAAAAACTAAGATCATGGCATCCAGCCCCATTACTGCATTTCACATAGAAGGGGAAAAGGTGAAAGTAGTGACAGATTTCCTCTTCTTGGGCTCCAAAATCACTGCGGACGGTGGCCGAAACCATGAAATCAGAGGACAGTTGCTTCTTGGCAGGAAAACGATGACAAACCTAGTCAATATATTGAGAAGCAGACATTACTCTGCCAACAAAGGTCCTTATAGTCAAGGCTGAGGTCTTCCCAGTGGTCACATATGATTATGAGAGCTGGATTGTACAGAAAGCAGAGCACCAAAGAATTGATGTCCTTGAACTGTGTTGCTGGGGAAGACTCCTGAAAGTCCCTTGGAGAGCAGGGAGATGAAACCAGTCAGTCTTAAGGGAAATCAACCCTGAATACTTGTTGGAGGAACTGATGCTGAAGCTGAAGCTCCGGTACTTTGGTCATCTGATGCGAACAGCCAACTCATTGGAAAAGTCCTTGACACTGGAAAAGATTTGAGTGTAGGAGAAGAGATCGTCAAAGGAAGAGATGGCTGAATGGCATCACCGATGCAATGGACACGAACCTGGGCAAACTTCAGGGAGATGGTGAGGGACAGGGAAGCCTGGTGTGCTGCAGTCCATGGGGTCCCAGAGTCGGACACGACTGTGTGACTGAAAAACAACGTGATCACATATACATTTGGGGAGAGGCATCAGAAGGTTTATTAACTACAAATTCAAAGTTTGTTTGTTTTTTTTAAATTGGAGTGTGATTGCCTTACAGTGTTTTGTTAGTTTCTGCCGTACAACAAAATAAATCAGCTCTTTGTATACGTGTATTTCCCTGCCTCTGAGACCTCCCTCCCGCCCCCACAATCTCACCCATTTACGTCGCATCACAGAGCACTGGACTGGGCTCCCTGTGCTATACCACAGCCGCCACAGGCTGTCTGTTCTACGTGGGCTTCCCAGGTGGCTCAGTGGTGAAGAACCTGCCTATCAATGCAGGAGACACAGATTCGCTCCCTGGGTCAGGAAGATCCCCTGGAGAAAGGGGATGGCAACTTGCTCCAGTATTCTTGCCTGGAAAATCCCGTTGACTGAGTATCCTGGAGGGCTACAGTCCTGGGATCAAAGAGAGTCAGATATGACTGAGCACAGCACAGCATATACATGTCAACCTCATCTCCCAGGTTATCCCACTCTCTCCTTCCCTGCTGTGTCCACACACACAGGATCTACTTCTGTGCCTCTATCCCTGCCCTGAGCTAGAGTCATCTTCCATTTTTCTTGATTCCACATGCATGTGTTAATATACAGTAATTTGTTGTACTCTTTCTGGGTTACTTCACTCTGCATGAGCAACTCTAGGTCCATCCACATCTCTACAAATGACCCAATTTGATTTCGCTCCTTTTTACAGCTGGTAATATTCCATTGTATAAGATGTTCAGTCGCTCAGTCATGTCCAACTCTTTGCGACCCCATGGACTGCAGCATGCCAGGTCTCTCTGTCAATCACCAACTCCCAGAGTTTACTCCAACTCATGTCCATAAAGTTGGTGATGCCATCCAACCATCTCATCCTCTGTCATCCCCTTCTCTTGCCTTTAGTCTTTCCCAGCATCAGGGTCTTTTCAGATGAGTCAGTTCTTTGCATCAAGTAGCCAAAGTATTGGAGCTTCAGCTTCAGCATCAGTCCTTCCAATGAATATTTAGGACTGATTTCCTTTAGGATTGACTAGTTTGATCTCCTTGCAGTCCAAGGGACTCTCAAGAATCTCCAACACCACAGTTCAAAAGCATCAGTTCTTCAGCACTCATCTTTCTTTATGGTTGAACTCTCACATCCATACATGACCACTAGAAAAACCATAGCTTTGACTAGACAGACCTTTGTTGGCAAAGTAATGTCTCTTGTTTTTTAATATGCTGTCTAGGCTGATCTTAGCTTTTCTTCCAAGGAGTAAGGGTCTTTTAATTTCATGGCTGCAGTCACCACCTGCAGTGATTTTGGAGCCCAAGAAAATAAAGTCCACATCTTACTTATTCATTCATCTGTCAGTAGACACAGGTTGTTTCCATGTCCTGGCTGTTGTTTAATAGTGCTGCAGTGAACGCTGGGGGATATGTATCTTTTTGAATTATGATTTTCTCAGGGCATATGCCAGTAGTGTGATTGCTGGGTTATATTTTTAACTTTTTAAAGTTTTATTTTTAATTTTTTAAGGAACTCCATACTGTTCTCTAAAATGGTTGTATGAATTTACATTCCCACCAAAGTGCAACAGAGTTCCCTTTTTTCCACACCCTCTCCAGCATTTATTGTTTGTAAGTTTTTTGATGATGGCCATTCTGACCATTTTGATTTGCATTTCTGTTAACAATTAATTGGGCTTTGTAGGTGGCTCAGTTGGTAAAGAATCCACCTGCAAATGCAAAAGATGCAGGTTCTATCCCTAAATTGGGAAGATCCCTTGGAGGAGGAAATGGCAACCCACTCCAGTATTCTTGCCTGGAAAATTCCAAGGAGAGAGGAGCCTGGCGAGTTACAGTCCATGGGGTTGCAAAGAGTTGGACATGATTGAGCATGAATAAGGAAGGAAAAGTGAATGATGTGGAGCATCTTTTCAAGTACCTCTTGGCCATCTCACACACACANAAATGCGCTTGGAAAAAATAAGTTTATTGGTTATCAGAAAGAAAGGGTCGTAAAATGTCAGCAGGCCTCATGGTCAGAAGATGATGTAAAACCCTTAAGACCTTTTTTTTTTTAAATGTAAAGCACCTGATTTTGATAAAGATCAGGACTGCTGACCCCCACGTGACTCTGTATTCATCCCTATGTGTAACAAAAGGTATACAAGCAAACCTAAAAAATAAAGAAATGGGTTCAGTTTCTTGAAAGACTGATTCCCCCATGTCGTTCCTTCTTGCTCCCTGTTTTTCTGGCTGAATTAATGTGGGTACTCACCAAGCCTGCTAATTATGCCTGTGCTTCTAAGATCAGACCAGGGAGCCCTCAGTGCCTCCTCTCCTTCGGGAGAACAGAAAGATGCCTGTGGCCTACGTAGGTGGTGATTGGTATTCCACGTAAACCAAGTTATTCAGCCTCTTTTTCTCCACTAATATTTCCTACTACACTATCTGTTTCTAATCTCTCTATATATCTGTAATTAAATAAGTTTTTTCCTAGGACGCTGATTCCGTCCCCACCTTCGAATTACCCTGGACCCACTGAGGCTGGACTCTGGCAATAAACGATAGCAAGACCCTGCTGCAGGTCAGCAGGCTCTGTAATGCACTCAAGTGGTTAAGTACTGTGAGCAAGACCGGGCCTAAAGGAACCAAAAATCCCTGATACCATGACCACTGATAGGTCTTTATTTGAAGGTAACCTTGTCAATAAACTCTGATATATCCTTTTAAAGGCTTATTAATTATTATAGATGAAAAGTGAAAACATTTCTGTGATAGAATCATTTCAGTGGGATAATCCAAAAATCAGCTGGTAAGCAAAATATATCAAATGAAATAGTCCTGGTCAGTATGTATTAGTAGCAGTAAAGTGACAATTTCAAGGCACATACTTCCTCTGCTGGGTCTAAAAGAGGAACAGAATGACAAAGAAGAGCCAGGATTATCCAGGTCCGTTAAAAAACCACAAAGCAATAAATGCCCACCTTTCCAAGAAGTCATCATTCACATATTGTTGCTACATTATAAATTGATTAACCAATTTTAAACATCGAGTCATTCAGCTTGAGCTGCTGAAGACAAGATTGGTGGTAAGATTTTATTTATTTATTTTGTTAAGAAGCATTATTGACTTATAACTGTGGTTCGTTTCAGTTACACACCAGAGTGACTTGATATTTCTATCCATTACAAAATGATTTATCACCACATAGCATGCCTTTTTCATGCTTTGTCACATCTCTATGTCTGTTTCTTCACTAGATTTTACATACGTTATCTTTTTTATTAGTGTACCACTATAGAACCTAGCACAGTGATCTGCTGGGTTCTGGAGGGTTAGATATTCAACATTTGTTGAACTGAATAGCAAGTTACAGCTTAGAAAATCTGACACAGTGGAAAGAAAATTGGCTTTGAAATCAGTCAGATGTGAGTCAAAGTCATGTCATGGATGTTTACTAATTATATACTATTCAAACTGCTAACTAAATCTGAGACTCAATTCCCTCATTTACACCATGGGACTGATAACAGCTTCCTACAAAGGGGACCAATCAGATCACAAGTTCAGTGGGATGACTCCTGAGGTAAACAGAAATGGGCCCATGGACATGAACATGTAGACTGTAAGGAGCAAGAAGCATAAAGAAGAGAACACAGAAACCATTGGGAAAAGCCCTAAAGACCCCTGTGTTTATACTCCTGTCACCCATGCCTCTGATCTACAAGGGTGCAGATGTGAAGCTTTTTAGGTAAAATGAAATAATAGCTAACTCTCAAACACTGAAGGACATGCAAATCTGTGCCCGGACTCCACTGGCTCCCTTCCCTTTACTCTGTGAAACAAAGTGATTCCACTTTACATCCTCTGTAATATATTTTATAAGACCATGCCAAGGAAACTTAATCTATTTTACACATGGAAGGGCAACAGAAAAGAGTGATCACGGTATGAGGGATGAGGTGTGCCTCCAGGAGCATTAGAGCTAGCTGTCAGTGTATGCCAATACACGTTTGATACCTGAAATTAATCCTGCAGCAGTGGAAAAGCTTAGTCATGCAGGCTGCACATCTTGCTGAAAGCAAAATCAACAAACTCAAAACACGTGCAGGAGGTTGCCTTTGAAGTTCAAGGATTATTTTCTCTGTTTGCCATAACAAAGCCATAATAATGGTCATGCTCATTTTCTGCATTTAAGGACCTTCATACTTTTCCTCATTTCTATGGTTTAATTATCAATTGTAGATTTTCCTTGGCTTACGATGGAGTTACATCTCGATAAACCCATGGTAAACTGGAAATACCATACATCAAAAATGCATTTAATGCAATCAGCCTACCAAACATCATGGTTTATCCTTGCATACCTTAAATGTGCTCACAATACATCCATTAGCCTTGTAGTTGTTCTGTCGCTAAATCGTGTCTGACTCTTTGCAAGACAGCCTACATTAGCCTACAGGTGGGAAAAATCATCTAATATAGAGTTTGTTTTATAATAAAGTGTTCAATGTTTTGTGTAATTTAATGAATTCTGTACTAGAGCTGAAAATGACAATGGTTGTGTGGGTACAGAATGATTGTGGGTGTATTGGTCATTTACCCTCATGATCAGGTGGTTAGCTGGGAGCGAAGCTTTGCTGTCACTGTCCAGAATGACAGTAGAGTATCATATTGCATACTGCTAGCCTGGGAAAAGATCAAAATTCTTAGTATAGTTTCTACTGAATGCATAACGCTTTCACATCCTTATAAAGTCAAATGTTATAAGCTGAACCATTAACAGTCAGGGAAGGTCTGCATATCTATTTTGACAGTATCTCATACTGCTAATAGTTTAAGAAATGAGCTATGGAAGGAAGAACCTGACTTCAAATCCTTGTTCTTACCCGAAGATAAAGGGCAAGTTACTTAACCTAGCAAGTCTTCAGGTTCCTAACCTGTATGCATGCATGCGTGATCAGCTGCTTCTGTCATGTCTCTTTGCGACCCAATGAACTGTAGCCTGCCAGGTTTCTCAGTCCATGGGATCCTCCAGGTAAGAATATTGGAGTGGGTAGGTATGTTCTCCCACAGGGGATCCTACCAACCCAGGGACTGAGCATGCATCTCCTGCACTGCAGGAAGATTGTGTACTGCTGAGCTATCAGGGAAGACCCACCACGCCTGCCTATCTGTATAAGGCTATATTAATATATATCTTTTGGGGACTACTATGAGGATAAATTTAGATAATATGTAAAAAGTACTTAGGGTGGGGCTTACAAAATAGCTATTTTTATTTAATTGCTATATATTCTATGCATACCTATACATATGTGGGTATATATGTGTACTAGGCAATCATTCACTATACTTTAATGCTCATATTATAATATTAGGCTTCTTCAAATTCACAAGGATTATGTCTCAAGATGTTCAGGAACCCTGAAAGTTACCCTCAGTGGCATATACAACCTATAAAATGTAGTAGCTTGAACTATTACTGTATGTCCAGCAATATATTTTAAAACCATGAAGCTATTAAGCAATAAGGATGCCAAAAGGGCAGCTGAACCCACTTATTAGCAAAGTAACAGCCCTGTATATCAGTCTTACAGTCTCATTCCTGCCTCAGACAAATTAAATCCATTACTATTCTCCATCTGTACTACAGAGCTACCATCAAATACTCAAACCTGTGACTATTGGATGTACAGACACCAATGATCTACCATCTCTTTGATATAGCATGCGTCCTCGCCTTCTCTTCCCTTTCCCTGCAGTTCTAGCAGCCTGACTAAAGTCGTCAATTCCTCTTCTCAGAACTACTTCAGATACTACCCCTACCATGGACACTTTTCTTCATTCACCATGTTATTATAGCCCCTGTTTGTTCCAATGCAGTAGGATGAATTGTAGACTATTGTATTTTGTTCATTATTCCCTCTTATCTAACAGACTGAGTTCCTTCAGAAGAAGGGACTGTTTTGTGTGTCTTTGTAGCAGTAACATTTAGCACAGTGAGAGCTCCTCATTTTATTCATTTATCCAGCAAGTTGGTTTGCTAAAACTCATTGAATATCTGCAGTGGGCCAGGTTCTGTGCTAGGCATCTGGATTTCACCAGAGAATAAGGATGATATGGACCTGCATCCTCCCTGTCTAGCCAGGAAAACAAGCCCCACAAGATAACTGCAGGTGTGATGAGTAGTACTGGAGAGGAGTCTGCAGTGACAGTGAAGGAAAGGCTCATGTTGCTAGGTGATGTTGGGGATGCACTCTCCAGGCAGGAGGAAGGGGAATGAGGGAAGCCAGAAGCTGAATCAGTCTGGTCTAGGCCAACAAATGATGCTCTGGTAGGGTCCGGGTTTAGAAAACCAGAGAACAGAACCAAAGAGATGGAATGTGTCCAGGTTTTCCCAGGTCTTATATGCTATCTTCTGTAGTTTTGAGTGTTGTGAGATGACACAGTGATTTCCAGCAGAGGTGTGTTTTTTTTGCTTAGTCATTACACTGTGTATGACTCTTTGCGACCCCATGGATGGTAGCCCACTAGGCTCCTCCGTCCATGGGATTTCCCAGGCAAGAATACTGGAACAAGTTGCCACTTCCTTCTCTCGGGGATCTTCCTGACCCAAAAATGGAACCCACCACTTCTGCATAGGCAGGTGGGTTCTTCATCACCAAGCCACCAGGAAAGGCCAGCAGAGGTGTGACATAATCTCAGTTGTAGCTGGAAAGGACGCTTGGGTGTTGATGGATTGGAACTGAGGAAAAAGGCTTTGTGGGAGGGCACTAAAGAAACTCATTAAATAATCCAAGTAAGATGTAATGTTGGTTCAGATCAGGAGTGTCAGAAGGGATCTTCAGTAGGAGACAGGTTGAAGAGATATTTAAAGGGCAAAATGTACAGAGTTTTGCGTTCATAGGACATGGGGAAGTTATGAGAGGTAGGAAGAAGTCAAGGATGGAATTTGGCTTTGAAATCTGAGGAATTCCACGGCTGATGCAAGAATTATTTCTTCAGTACAATTCAGTCGCTCACTTATGTCCAACTCTTTGCGACCACATGAATTGCAGCACGCCAGGCCTCCCTGTCCATCACCAACTCCCGGAGTTCACTCAAACTCACGTCCATCAAGTCGGTGATGTCATCCAGCCATCTCATCCTCTGTCGTCCCCTTCTCCTTCTGCCCCCAATCCCTCCCAGCATCAGAGTCTTTTCCAATGAGTCAACTCTTCTCATGAGGTGGCCAATGTACTAGAGTTTCAGCTTTAGCATCATTCCTTCCAAAGAACACCCAGGGTTTATCTCCTTCAGAATGGACTGGTTAGATCTCCTTGCAGTCCAAGGGACTCTCAAGAGTCTTCTCCAACACCATGGTTCAAAAGCATCAATTCTTCGGTGCTCAGCTTTCTTCACAGTCCAACTCTCACATCTATACATGACCACAGGAAAAACCATAGCCTTGAATGGATGGACCTTTGTTGGCAAAGTAATGTCTCTGCTTTTGAATATGCTATCTAGGTTGTTCATAACTTTCCTTCCAAGGAGTAAATGTCTTTTAATTTCATNCATCTATACATGACCACAGGAAAAACCATAGCCTTGAATGGATGGACCTTTGTTGGCAAAGTAATGTCTCTGCTTTTGAATATGCTATCTAGGTTGTTCATAACTTTCCTTCCAAGGAGTAAATGTCTTTTAATTTCATGGCTGCAATCACCATCCACAGTGATTTTGGAGCCCCCAAAATAAAGTCTGACACTGTTTCCACTGCTTCCCCATCCATTTCCCATGAAGTGATGAGACTAGATGCCATGATCTTCATTTTCTGAATGTTTAGCTTTAAGCCAACTTTTTCACTCTCTACTTTCACTTTCATCAAGAGGCTTTTTAGCTTCTCTTCACTTTCTGCCATAAGGGTGGTTATCATCTGCATATCTGAGGTTGTTGATATTTCTCTCGGCAATCTTGATTCCAGCCTGTGCTTCTTCCAGCCCAGCAGTTCTCAGGATGTACTTTGCATAGAAGTTAAATAAGCAGGGTGACAATATACAGCCTTGATGGACTCCTTTTCCTATTTGGAACCAATCTGTTGTTCCATGCCCAGTTCTAATTGTTGCTTACTGACCTGCATACAGATTTCTCAAGAGGCAGGTTAGGTGGTCTGGTATTCCCATCTCTCTCAGAATTTTCCACAGTTTATTGTGATCCACACAAAGGCTTCGACATAGTCAATAAAGCATAGATAGATGTTTTTCTGTAACACTCTTGCTTTTTCCATGATCCAGCAGATGTTGGCAATTTGATCTCTGGTTCCTCTGCCTTTTCTAAAACCAGCTTGAACTTCTGGAAGTTCAGGGTACACATATTGCTGAAGCCTGGCTTGGAGAGTTTTGAGCATTACTTTACAAGCATGTGAGATGAGTGCAACTGTGTGGTAGTTTGAGCATTCTTTGGCATTGCCTTTCTTTGGGATTGAAACGAAAACTGACCTTTCCTAATCCTGTAGCCACTGCTGAGTTTTCCAAATTTGCTGTCATATTGAGTGCAGCACTTTCACAGCATCATCTTTCAGGATTTGAAATAGCTCAACTGGAATTCCATCCCCTCCACTAGCTGTGTTCATAGTGATGCTTTCTAAGGCCCACTTGACTTCACATTCCAGGATGTCTGGCTCTAGGTGAGTGATCACACCATCGTGATTATCTTGGTCATGAAGATCTTTGGTTCGGATGGTAAAGATCTTTGTTTCAGACCTGGGTTCAATCCCTGGGTCTGGGACAACTCCTGGAGAAGAAAACGGCAACTCACTCCAGTCCTCTTGCCACCCTCTCCACCTCCCTGCCCCCCACCCCCCAAACAGTGGCTCAAAGAAGTTACTCCTTAGGAACAAGTCAAATCTTGTCATTTCTATGATTATAACTCTGAAGTGGTTTCCCTTTCCTTCAAGGATAAAATCCAGATACTTGGCAAAGAAAGCAGCCATCATTTGGATTCAAACTCTGCTCTTCACTTCTTGGTCTTTTTATTTCACGTTCCAAATTCTGATGTTCTTCAAACATGCCACACTGCTTGCTGTTTCTTATATATCTTTCTATGCTCTCCTCCCCCTTTCCTATATTTACATTTATATCTATCTATCTACAATTCAGTTCAGTCGCTCAGTCGTGTCCGACTCTTTGCAACCCCATGAATTGCAGCACGCCAGGCCTCCCTGTCCATCACCATCTCCCTGAGTTCCTCCTCCTCATGTCCATCGAGTCCGTGATGCCATCCAGCCATCTCATCCTCAGTCGTCCCCTTCTCCTCCTGCCCCCAATCCCTCCCAGCATCAGAATCTTTTCCAATGAGTCAACTCTTCGCATGACGTGGCCAAAGTACTAGAGTTTCAGCTTTAGCATCGTTCCTTCCAAAGAAACCCCAGGGCTGATCTCCTTCAGAATGGACTGGTTGGATCTCCTTGCAGTCCAAGGGACTCTCAAGAGTCTTCTCCAACACCACAGTTCAAAAGCATCATTTCTTCAGTGCTAAGCCTTCTTCACAGTCCAACTCCCACATCCATACATGACCACAGGAAAAACCATAGCCTTGACTAGATGGACCTTAGTCGGCAAGATAATGTCTCTGCTTTTGAATATGCTGTCTAGGTTGGTCATGACTTTTCTTCCAAGGACTAAGCGTCTTTTAATTTCATGGCTGCAATCACCATCTGCAGTGATTTTGGAGCCCAGAAAAATAAAGCCTGACACTGTTTCCACTGTTTCCCCATCTATTTCCCATGAAGTAATGGGACCGGATGCCATGATCTTCGTTTTCTGAATGTTGAGCTTTAAGCTAACTTGTTCACTCTCCTCTTTCACTTTCATCAAGAGGCTTTTTAGTTCCTCTTCACTTTCTGCCATAAGGGTGGTGTCATCTGCATATCTGAGGTTATTGATATTTCTCCCGGCAATCTTGATTCCAGCTTGTGCTTCTTCCAGTCCAGCGTTTCTCATGATGTACTCTGCATATAAGTTAAATAAGCAGGGTGACAATATACAGCCTTGACGTACTCCTTTTCCTATTTGGAACCAGTCTGTTGTTCCATGTCCAGTTCTAACTGTTGCTTCCTGACCTGCATACAGATTTCTCAAGAGGCAGGTCAGGTGGTCTGGTATTCCCATCTCTTTCAGAATTTTCCACAGTTTATTGTGATCCACACAGTCAAAGGCTTTGGCATAGTCAATAAAGCAGAAATAGATGTTTTTCTGGAACTCTCTTGCTTTTTCCATGATCCAGCGGATGTTGGCAATTTGATCTCTGGTTCCTCTGCCTTTTCTAAAACCAGCTTGAACATCAGGGAGTTCACGGTTCACATATTGCTGAAGCCTGGCTTGGAGAATTTTGAGCATTACTTTACTAGCATGTGAGATGAGTGCAATTGTGCGGTAGTTTGAGCATTCTTTGGCATTGCCTTTCTTTGGGATTGGAATGAAAACTGACCTTTTCCAGTCCTGTGGCCACTGCTGAGTTTTCCAAATTTGCTGGCATATTGAGTGCAGCACTTTCACAGCATCATCTTTCAGGATTTGAAATAGCTCCACTGGAATTCCATCACCTCCACTAGCTTTGTTCGTAGTGATGCTTTCTAAGGCCCACTTGACTTCACATTCCAAGATGTCTGGCTCTAGATTAGTGATCACATCATCATGATTATCTGGGTCATGAAGATCTTTTTTGTACAGTTCTTCCATGTATTCTTGCCACCTCTTCTTAATATCTTCTGCTTCTGTTAGGTCCATACCATTTCTGTCCTTTATCGAGCGCATCTTTGCATGAAATGTTCCCTTGGTATCTCTAATTTTCTTGAAGCGATCTCTAGTCTTTCCCAATCTGTTGTTTTCCTCTCTGTCTTTGCATTGATCACTGAAGAAGGCTTTCTTATCTGTTCTTGCTATTCTTTGGAACTCTGCATTCAGATGCTTATATCTTTCATTTTCTCCCATATCTATATATATATATATATATATCATGTTTAAATATAACTTTGGTATTATATATTTACATATATCTCACATATTTATATATAATGCATTGATATATATTTATAAATATATGTATGTATATAGATATATATGTGTACATATTTATATTCTCAAAAATTCCAAAATCTTTCAATGTAGTATCATGGTTGTCAAGCTTAGAAAAAACTTCTGCTCACTTATTCCTTTCTCTCTGTTCCCCTTTTTACAATAAATATGTTTATTTTTACAGTCATGCCTTTGGAATACTGCAGTCATTGTTGATGTTGCTTATATACTTTGTAGATAAATACTTCAATATTTTAACCTCAGCAGATCCGTGAGTTTATTTTATTCCCTCCAGGCCTGGGGAGAAATTAGATGTTAGCATTTAGAACACAGAAACAGGAAAATTGTGTGATTTTTTTCCTTTTAGTTTAGGGAGCCCAACTTAAAAAATCCATTGCAAAAACAGAGCTTTTCTTGCAAAGTCTGTAGTAATCAACCTTAGAAAGAAGGAGAAAGAAAATAAAATGGCAATGTGTTATGAGCTGGCCACTATGCTAGACCTCATTACTCAAAGTATCTCATTTTATCTTTGGGATGATCCTGGGAGACAAGTGTCAGAAGTTCCATTCAATACCCAGTTGTCTAGCTTATGGAAACTCTGGGGCTACATCTAGGAATCTTCAGTGTAGTGCTAACAAGAAACTAAAAGACATCACTCATTGTTCTCCCCAGGGCAGGCCCCCAACGACTTCTTCTAGTTCTATATTCCACATTATAGGGAATGACATCATTAAGCTTGAACTCGATTTGTGCTGGGTGAAGAGGAAATCTTGTCAGAGATAAATTAGATAGCTTTTATGTCACAATAAAGGTCCCATCTTTCATTGCAAAGGCTCCAAATTCTTCCCAAGGCATCAGAGAAATGCACACAATAATAACATACAAATAGCTAAGAAGAATTCATGGGATTCTGTCCATACAAAAAACAAGTACTTCTTTGGCACCAGTTCTCAATGGCCCTTGCCTGCATAATGATGAATTCCATAGTATTATTTATACATGACGTCTTATATTTTTGTTTACTTTTTGGACCTGGGGAAGTAGAACATTGTGACAGAAAAAACATGGATATTAAATCTTCATTCTTTTATCTGCCACTTCTGAAAAATGACCTAACCTAAGACATCTAGCTTTTCATTGACATCAAAGATGGTGATACCATTTGGAAAGTAAGTATGATTGAGAAACTTAAATGAGTTTAGGAATATGAAAGTCTAAGATAAAGCATGGCATATAGTAACTTTGTTATTTTATGGTGATTTGGAGCTTGGATTTTAAAATGACAAACTCTTGAGAGGAAAACATATGACTAAATTNCACTTTCATCAAGAGGCTTTTTAGCTCCTCTTCACTTTCTGCCATAAGGGTGGTGTCATCTGCATATCTGAGGTGATTGATATTTCTCCCGGCAATCTTGATTCCAGCTTGTGTTTCTTCCAGTCCAGCGTTTCTCATGATGTACTCTGCATAGAAGTTAAATAAGCAGGATGACAATATACAGCCTTGACCTACTCCTTTTCCAGTTTGGAACCAGTCTGTTGTTCCATGTCCAGTTCTAACTGTTGCTTCCTGACCTGCATATAGATTTCTCAAGAGGCAGGTTAGGTGGTCTGGTATTCCCATCTCTCTCAGAATTTTCCACAGTTTATTGTACAGTTTAATTTCATGAATGAGTTTTTTCTTCTGGTTGACCTAATAAGTTAACTATTCATGCCAGAAAAGGTGTATGTGTCTTGAGAGTAGGGTAAAGAAGGACCTTTTATACTCAGTTTACATGGAAGATTAAGAAATGCCTCGGATTACCCTAGCGTAGTGACAATCTATGTGTGAGTGCCTGTGTGTAACGTGTTAGAGCTTATGAGTTTAAATTTTGTTCTCTGCCGTCTTTGGCACCCTGGGTGAAAAGTGGGCCTTCCTTCTTTGTTTAGAGATTATTCTGTTGTCTTCATCTGTAATGTTTCCCTCTTAAATCTCTTCTGCCTGGAATCTTTTTAAATTACTAACAATTAATGTCTCTCTTCTACATTTTTTTCTTAGAATCAGACTGAGTTATTTTTCTAAGTTTAATGGACTAAGTGAAGCCTCTAGAATTCCCCAGGACTGCTCTCCGACACGTAGTTGGCTCTACTTACCATGTTTATGAATCGTTTTCTTTGATAATTGTTGCTTTGTGGTCCCACACAGCGTGAACATCAGGGTTCTATTTTATTTTGCTTCGACACATCAGAACTCCAGGTGATCTGACCTGTCTTGCCCCATTTCCATTTCTTATGAAAGCTTATGAGAGTGGGTGATTATTTTAGCCAGAACATTGGTGATATTCAGCTTACCTCAAAGACTATGAAAATCAGAACTACTGTGGCTGAAATTTCAACACTGAGAAAATGAGAGTTCTCATCAAGCCCCAGATATCAGCTTTCATGATGCAGAGGTCATTAATAGCAAGGAGAGAGATTCCATAATCTTTCAGAGTAATCTGTCATCCCCTCGCTCGTCAAAATTTTGTCCTGTATCTGCCTATCTGAAATTCCTCTGGCTGCAGGTTTTTCTGAGCTGTCTTTTCTAAAGATTGAAGATTTTTCAAGTCTAAGATTATGAAACATGTCCGTGCCAATAAGAGACAGTTTGAAAATAATGTAACACCATATATATGGTAATAGCCCTTCACCTCCAGGCAAGTCCAGAGAGAAATGTAGGGGAAGTAGATTTGGATCCTGAGATTCCGGTTCAAGGCTCAGTTCTGTCATTGACCAGCCATAGGGCCTTTGGCAGTCCTACCGTTTCACCAAGCTTGTCCCTTAGATTCGTATGCTCATTTGCTCAGTCGTGTCCAACTCTTCGCAGCCCCCATGGACAGCAGCCTGCCATGCTCCTCTGTCCATGGGATTTTACAAGCAAGGATACTGGAGTGGGTTTCCATTCCCTTCTCCAGGGGATCTTCCCAACCCAGGGATTGAGCCCATATCTCTTGGGACTCCTGAACTGGCAGGCAGACTCTACCACCACTGCCACCTATCTGTAACTGATTAATACCTAGTCCCCTTACTAAATGGTGGTTTCTGTGTTTGTTGAGGGTTTTTTTGTTTTGTTTTGTTTTTTAAGGTTATCAAAGGTATTGCAAACTGTAGATATACTTTTAAGATGAAAGGTTTTCTGTCATTTCCTTCTTAAAGAGCTTTCTATCACTGGGTATACTTATCTTGCTACTTTTCCCTCAGTAAACATGTATCTCCCAAGAAACTTTGCTCCTTGAGTTTCCTGCTTTTTCTTTATCCTTTTTAGATGCCAATTCTGGACATGATGCTCTTCTCAGCTATGTCTGATAAAATGATAATATTCATAGTTACACCTTGTTTTCTCCCTATTTGGAGAAGGCAATGACACCCCACTCCAGTACTCTTGCCTGGAAAATCCCTTGGGCGGAGGAGCCTACGGTAGGCTGCAGTCCATGGGGTCGCAAAGAGTCAGACACGACTGAGCGACTTCCCTTTCACTTTTCACTTTCATGCATTGGAGAAGGAAATGGCAACCCACTCCAGTGTTCTTGCCTGGAGAACCCCAGGGACGGGGGAGCCTGGTGGGCTGCCGCCTATGGGGTCACACAGAGTTGGACACGACTGACGCGACTTAGCAGCAGCAGCTCCNTACTTTTAAGATGAAAGGTTTTCTGTCATTTCCTTCTTAAAGAGCTTTCTATCACTGGGTATACTTATCTTGCTACTTTTCCCTCAGTAAACATGTATCTCCCAAGAAACTTTGCTCCTTGAGTTTCCTGCTTTTTCTTTATCCTTTTTAGATGCCAATTCTGGACATGATGCTCTTCTCAGCTATGTCTGATAAAATGATAATATTCATAGTTACACCTTGTTTTCTCCCTATTTGGAGAAGGCAATGACACCCCACTCCAGTACTCTTGCCTGGAAAATCCCTTGGGCGGAGGAGCCTACGGTAGGCTGCAGTCCATGGGGTCGCAAAGAGTCAGACACGACTGAGCGACTTCCCTTTCACTTTTCACTTTCATGCATTGGAGAAGGAAATGGCAACCCACTCCAGTGTTCTTGCCTGGAGAACCCCAGGGACGGGGGAGCCTGGTGGGCTGCCGCCTATGGGGTCACACAGAGTTGGACACGACTGACGCGACTTAGCAGCAGCAGCTCCCTGTTAACTAGCTCAACATTGCAGACTTATTCAGCTTGGGGTCCACCATGACCCCTGAGGTCTCTTCTGCTGGGTAGGCCTAACCAGTCATTTCCCAATGCCTTATGTGTCCATCTTGCCCTTACTCACTATCTCCCTGCTATAGGTGAACAGTTTTCTTTACAGCAGTCACTTGGATATCCCCTTTGCCAGCTTCATCATTCCTGCTGCACTTCTTTTCCCCTCAGTCCTTTATAATTAGTGTCTTCAGAGCCCTCCTAAAGTGCAGCGCCCAGTATCAGACAGAATCGGCTAGTACTGCACACAGTGAGGGGTGTCCTCCCTAATCGTTATCCTCCACGTTATCTGTCACCCAAAAGATTGTTATCTGTACAAGTAATCACAGGAAACCGATCAGGTTCCCTCCCCTTGGTATCAGGCCAGCTTCCAGCCTTTGGACAGATCTTGCCACAGCCGCTTGACAAGTGACTAATTGCTGCCCTCCCCCTCTTGAAAATACCTTCCCAGGCTCTATAAAATCTACCCCTCTCTGTCATACCTGGGTGGTGGGGGACTCCAAGTGTTTTCTTCGGCAGCTCTCAGTGGTACAGAGTGGTGAACAGATGTTTTCTGTAGGAGGTGGTGGCCTCGTTCATAACCCAGAAATTGCAGAATGGTTTCCCAGGTCCTCGTAGCTTCATCAGTTGGGGCGTTGACTCCTAATCTGCAGGGTACCCTGTCCTGTGGGGGTCATCCCTTCCCAAGATCAACAAGCAGATGTAGCTTGCAGAGTGGCACCCACCGTAACTAGTGCCCTTTTTGGAAACGAGTCATCTAGCATTGTCTCCTGTCAAGCTTGACCGCAGCTGGAAATGTAAATAGCCAGGTTGCAGCACATATGTTCGTGGTTTCCTTTGAGCAGCAGGTCAAGATGAGAGGTTTGGACAGATTCAGACTGTCTCAGATTCTGCGACACTCCATTGCCTCTTCTCTCCTCTCTTTATGAGGCGAATCTTGCGTGTGTGTCTGTCCTCTCTTCCGTTTCAAAACACATGTCCTGTGCACCTCTAGTTCATAGTAGCACTGTTTACACCAGCCAAGACGTGAAGCAACCTAAATGTCCACTGACAAAGGCATGCATAAAGAAGATGTGGTATATTACACAATTGGATACTACTCAGCCATAAAAAGAAAATGAAATCATGCCATTTGCAGCAATATGGATGGACCTATGATCATACTAAGTGAAGTCAGTTTGACAGAGAAAGACAGATACTATATGATATCATTTGTATGTGGAATCTTTAAAAATGCTACTAGTGAACTTACTTGTAAAACAGAGACTCACAGACAAGAAAATAATATTATAGTTACCAAAGGGGAAAGGATGGGGAGGGATAAGTTAGGAATTCGGGATTAATTCACTACTATATATAAGCTAGATAAACAAGGACATTCTATATAACACAGGGAACTGTAGTCAATATCTTGTAATACCCTATAGCGTAAAAGAACTAAAAAAGAAGATACATATGTATATGAATCACTTTGATGGACACTTGAACTATCACAGCATTTTAAATCAACTGTATCAATTGAAAAAAAATTTTTTTAATTCATGTCCTGGAATGACCAAATAAATCAAATGTTGGTCCATTTTTAAGAAAGGGAAAATGCCCTGTGCTTAATGTAAGAAAGAAAGCTAGTGTCTCTTCATGTGTAATCCAAGAGCACCCTAACTAAATTCTTGGGCTTCTGTGATAGCTCAGTTGGTAAAGAATCCGCTTGCAGTGCAGGAGAACCCAGTTTGATTTCTGGGTCAGGAAGATCCACTGGAGAATGGATAGGTCACCCACTCCGGTATTCTTGAGCTTCTCTTGTGGCTCAGCTGGTAAAGAATTTGCCTGTAGTGCGAGAGACCTGGGTTTGATCCCTGGGTTGGGAAGATCTCCTGCAAAAGGGAAAGGCTACTCACTCCAATATTCTGGCCTGGAGAATTCCTTGAACTCTCTAGTCCATAGGATTGCAAAGAGTCGGACATGACTGAGTGACTTTCATTTTCACTTCCAGTTTAGCCATACACACAGCTAAACTCACTTTTTTCTACAGACAGAAAAATAGTAGATACTGCACTTACCACTTTTAACGTATCTTCTCTTTTTATTCCATATTATTGACTCATTACCTTCTTACAAAGTTCCTGGGGAGAGATCTAATTTGCCATGGGTACAACTAGATTACAGCATATTGAATTAATACGAAATCTCTAGGAAAATGAAACAGCTCGGCCACACAGTTCCCCTTTGGAAAGTATGAAGCTGACAGCTTCATTTCAGTTGTTTGTAATTAAAGCCACTTCAGATTACTTGGGGAAGTGTGTGGAGACAGGTCCCTCTGAGTGGTTCAAGGCCAGGAGGATTGGTCAACTTCAAGGAGTCCCACCACCACCACCCCACCCCCACACACACACACACACAGCTGGGCCTGGAGAGGGGGCCACAGGTGAGGGAGGAGACAACCGACTGTGGGGTAGGAAGAGAGCTGTGGGCTAATGGAATTGTTCTTTAGCTCTTTGGAACATGGGTGTCCTATGGGAGTTGTTAAAGTACACATTTTGGGGGTTCAGTGAGATGGGACATGAGCCAAGGAATCATTATTAATATCCACACTTGCAGAGAGACAAAGTTCATGGCTGCAGAAACACTATTTGGGTGCCTTTTCCCTCTTGATCTTGACTGTGTGAAGCTGGATTTTGAGGAAGTCATAATAATATGATAATTCAGCTGGATTCGAGCAGTTCTCAATGGGGGTGCACACTTGGGGGAGATTTTTGCCAACAAACACAACCCAGGCATCACCCCAATTCTGTTAAATTAAAACCTTTGGAATTAGGGCCTCAGTTCAGTTCAGTCACTCTGTTGTGTCCGACTCTTTGCAACCCCATGGACTGCAGCGGGCCAGGCTTCCCTGTCCATCACCAACTCCCAGAGCTTACTCAGACTCATGTCCATTGAGTCAGTGGTACCATCCAACCATCTCATCTTCTGTCATCCCCTTCTCCTCCCGCCTTGAATCTTTCCCAGCATCAGGGTCTTTTCCAATGAGTCAGTTCTTTGNCAACTCCCAGAGCTTACTCAGACTCATGTCCATTGAGTCAGTGGTACCATCCAACCATCTCATCTTCTGTCATCCCCTTCTCCTCCCGCCTTGAATCTTTCCCAGCATCAGGGTCTTTTCCAATGAGTCAGTTCTTTGCATCAGGTAACCAAAGAATCGAAGTTTCAGCTTCAAATCAGTCCTTCCAATGAATATTCAGGACTGGTTTCCTTTAGGATGGACTGATTGGATCTCCTTGCTGTCCAGGGGACTCTCAAGAGTCTTCTCCAAAACCACAGTTCAAGAGCATCAATTCTTTGGCACTCAGCTTTCTTTATAGTCCAACTTTCACATCCATACATAACTACTGGAAAAACCAACGTTTTGGCTCGATGGACCTCTGTTGACAAACTAATGTCTCTGCTTTTTAATATACTGTCTAGGTTGGTCCTAACTTTACTTCCAAGGAGCAAGGGTCTTTTAATTTCATGGCTTCCGTCACCATCTACAGTCATTTTGGAGCCCAAGAAAACAAAGTCTGTCACTGTTTCCACTGTTTCCCCATCTATTTGCCATGAAGTGATGGGACTGGATGCCATGATCTTCGTTTTCTGAATGTTGAGCTTTAAGCCAACTTTTTCACTCTCCAGCTTTTTCACTTTCATCAAGAGGCTTTTTAGTTCCTCTTCCCTTTCTGCGATAATGGTGGTGTTATCTACACATCTGAGGTAATTGATGTTTCTCCCAACAATCTTGATTCCAGCTTGTGCTTCATCCAGTNAGCTTTTTCACTTTCATCAAGAGGCTTTTTAGTTCCTCTTCCCTTTCTGCGATAATGGTGGTGTTATCTACACATCTGAGGTAATTGATGTTTCTCCCAACAATCTTGATTCCAGCTTGTGCTTCATCCAGTCCAGCATTTCTCATGAGGTACCCTGCATATAAGTTAAATAAGCAAAGTGATAATATACAACCTTGACGAACTCCTTTCCCGATTTGGAACCAGTCTGTTGTTCCATGTCCAGTTCTAACTGCTGCTTCTTGACCTACATACAGATTTCTCAGGAGACAGGTCAGGTGAATTTCCCACAGTTTGCTGTGAATTAAGGTCTAAGAATGTGTATTTTTAAGTGATCCTCCTGTGATGACGAATTAGAGGACAAATGAACTAAAGTGCTTACCTTCATGCTGTGAGTTGTACGTAGTTAAGGAAGAACTCCCAATGCATCAGTTGTTTTTGCTTTTACCGTTGTTCCCAAATCTAATCAATTGTTAAGTAGGGCAGTCCTTGATTATAACCATTAGTGAACAAAAGTGTGCTGGCATTTCACACCTGGGAGCTAGTGTCAGTTGTCTTGTTCACAAATAAAACCAATAATCAGGGTCTATGGATAATTAAGCCGTTATCCTTTTAATAATACACTTATAAACAGATACATACTCTGTAGAGTAAAAAAAAAGCAACATCTAGTTTTAAACAGTAAAATACACTGTCTTTATGCAAAAATATCCCATATATTTTAAATGGATGGCTAATTTGTGGTTTATTCAACAGTTTCCTTAAACAAATATTGAGTACCTATAATGGTCAGGGACTATTCCAAACAGATATAATAGTGAACAAATCAAACAAAAATTTCAGCCCTCGTGGAATGTACGTTTAAACAGGGGCAGAATGTCCCGACCCTGTCCACTTGTGAATGGCTATAAGAAGAATGAACACATTCTCTTCCCAAGGCTGGCCATTCCAGGAGATTTGTAAGATTAATGATCTTTTTACTTTACTTCCTCACACCCCCATCTCTATTCTGTAAAAGACACTGGCATCCAGACTTCACTAAGACACTTTTTTTTTGAGACACTAGTCTGACATCTTTGCAGGCAGGCAGACTATAAACAAGATAAAGAAATTATATAGTGTGCTCTGTAGATACTAAAGAGAATCCCTCTGTGCAATTATTATTTTACTGGGAGTCTATTGCATTCTGGCACTATTAAATATATTTACAAAGATATCCCTGCCTTCAAAGAGTTTATCATCTAGTACAGTGACTTATTAAATGCTTCTCAGAGAAATTATGGTAGTAATTTAATTTATATAGTGCAGGACAGAGCTCCAAAAACTGTATTTGCTGTACACATTACTCTTGCCTTTGAAGTTCCTTAGCCTTTTCTATAACACTCCTGATTATGCAATACATTCATTATGGCTAAAAACAGCATAGCTGTGTCATGAAACATGGGGGAAAGATGTATAAATTAAGAGACTGTGCAATTTACATTCTTTTCCCATGGCTCATTATTTCTATTTCGACCATACATTTAGTCTGTGAAAGCCCCAGGGCTTTGAATACCGATGTTATCACATCAACATACTTGTTGCTGAGAAACGTAAAATAAGTGCAATCAAATGTACCTGTGGTATAATGGTTTTCAGGGTGAGATCAGGGCTGCCACATCATCCTGGGAACAAGTTAGAAGTACAAATTCTCGTGTCTCCCACCCCACCCAAGCTCCCGAGTCAGAATCTCTGGGGTGAGGCCCTCCAGTCTGTATCTTAACATGGTGATGAGGAAGAACGGCTCGAGTCATTCAAACACATGTCACTCACTGGTGGATACTGATCAAAGCAGGTGAAGCAAGTGCGTGATTATCCAAAGGTGAGTGCACTAGATCCTGATTTCATGGTTTTGTACTTTTTTGGAATATGCCTCAGACACCAACCAGGGTTTTAAGGCTTGAGACATCTCCACATCTGGGTTAGGAATGTATATGAGGTGGGTATAGTCAGATGTATATGAAGTCAGGCTTCCCTTGTGGCTCAGCTGGTAAAAGAATCTGCCTGCAATATGGGAGACCTGGGTTCGATCCCTAGATTGGGAAGATCCCCTGGAGAAGGGAAAGGCTACCCACTTCAGTATTCTGGCCTGGAGAATTCCATGGNGTATATGAAGTCAGGCTTCCCTTGTGGCTCAGCTGGTAAAAGAATCTGCCTGCAATATGGGAGACCTGGGTTCGATCCCTAGATTGGGAAGATCCCCTGGAGAAGGGAAAGGCTACCCACTTCAGTATTCTGGCCTGGAGAATTCCATGGACTGTGTAGTCCTTGGGGTCGCAAAGAGTTAGACACTGTTGAGTGACTTTGGCGTTCACTGTCATAGTCAGATGAAAGAAATCTGCTAACCAAAGATTAGATCTTGTTGCTATGTAACTAACAAATAGCGGCACACCTGTCGCATGATTTTACAGCACCCCAAAGGCTATATTCTCTTACTATTTCAGAAACTTCTCTGGGTTGCTGCTCCCTGTGTGGATAAAGCATTTGCGGCTAACCTAGATTTCTGGTCGTGGTGTCGATGGGTTTGCCTGCCTGTATCTTGATGTGTCTTTCACAGTCCCCTGTTTCATCTTCCCACTTTTGTCTCTTTTGCATAACAGAGTCCTGCTCTTATTATTCTGTTCTCACTGGGTTAACATACTGCACTTGTGGAAGAGTTCTGCATTTCTTTCATTCTTAGAGCAGACAAATGGAGTATCTGTTATTAGGAGGTAAAAACTAAACAAATTGCATTGCTTTTCAAGTTATGTTGCCCTTGGAGGTTTTATAAAGGGTTTTCTCTTTCCCCTTCTCCCTAAATAGAAAGATCTTTGGGGGAAAAATTGTTAGAAGGATTATTAGAGTATGGCTAGGCCTTTTTTTTTTTTTTTTTTAATCTCTATTGAATTAGTTACAATATTGCTTCTGTTTTATGTTTGATTTTTTTGGCCAAGAGACACTTAGGACCTTAGCTTCCTGACCAGGAATCGAACCCACGGCTCCTGCACTAGAAGGCAGATTCCTGACTACAGGACTACCAGGGAAGTCCCCTACATTACTCATTTCTAAGATGATATTTTTTTGTGAAGTTTGGACCTGGTTCCTCCTTTTTAGTTGCAGAAATAAAGGAGATGGTTGTCTTTAATCTGATGTTTTAAGGCCCAGTTAGTGTGGAAAACCCTTGAGATCACCTTTGCCCTGTATCCTGCTCCTCCCCGCGCCCCCCAACTTTGTCCTGCTCTCTCCAGTCTGTTGCAGAGCCTCAGGGCCTGACTCAGCCTTCTCCTTTCAGGGGTCCTGTTTTTGCTGTGTTTTTGTGGACGTGTTTTCGTTAAAGTGTAACAGACATACAGAAAAAGGCAGAGACCATCAGTGCACATCAGAGTGGGTTTTCCCAAAGTGCACTTACCCACGTCATCACTACCCAGATCAAGAACTAGTTGGCGCTTGACCAGCATCCAGACACCCTTCCTCCCACATATCCCCCTCCCCGTCATCTCCCCTTCCTTCCTCCCCAGCTGAACACCATCCTGAATCCTAAAGTCACACACTCACTATGCCTATCTGGGGACTTCATGTCAGTGAAATCTTCCCATGATTTCACTGGTGAAATCTGGTGTCTTTAAGTCAACATTATGTTGGTGAGATTTCATCTGTGTTGTTCGTTTATTTTCATTGCTGTATTATATATCCATTGTGAGAACACACCAGTTTGTTGATCCATTCTGTAATTGAGTGTTTGGAGTAATTCTGTTTTGAGGATATTACAGGTTCTTGTACATGTCCTCTGATACATGTATGTATGTACTTTTCAGTATATACCTATGAGTGGAATGACTAGTGTAGGATTTACATATTTCAGCTTCAGCAGAGGCTGTGAGCCGGTTTGCCAAAGTGGTTGTAACAAGTACCTCCTGCAGTATGAGAGTGTGCTGGTTGCTTCACATCCTTTCTAGCATTTGATACTGTCTTTTTAATTTTAGCCACTCTAGTACGTGGTCCCTCTTTGTGGAGTTAATTTGCATCCTCCTGATAACTGATGATGTTGAGCACCCATATTTAATGGCTTTTTGATATCTTCTTTTGTGAAATTCCTTTTCAGATCTTTGCCCATTTTTCTGTTGGTTTGTCTCTCATTAATTTTTAGGAGTTAATTATGTATGGATAAGAACCCACTGTTGGATATGTGTTTTATGTATATTCTCCTGCTCTGTGTCTTTGGATGAATAGAAGTTCTTAATTTTAATGAGTTTCAATCATTTCATTTATGATCCTGTTAAAGAAACCTCTGACTCTATCATAAGATATTCTTCCATGATACAGTCTAGAATCTTTGGATATACATTTAAGTCCAATTGGAATTGATTTTTATGCAAGTTTTGAGGTGAAGTTCAGGAATCATTTTCATACATACATACGTATATGAAAATAAATATATGTGTATATGTGTGTGTGTATATGCATACACTATATATATATATATATATACACACAATCTCTGGACCATTAGGGTTTTACTTTTTGTTGTATTTTGATTTGCTTTTTGCTTAGTTTTTATAATGAACGTTTTTTATGTTAGAGTCATTTTTAATTTGCAGTCAAGTTGCAAAGAGTCCAAAGAATTCCCTTGTACCCTTTGCCCATTTCCCTGTGTTCTCATTATCACTATCTCATTATCACTATCATACATTTGTCACAGCTCAGGAGTCAATGTCAATGCATTCTTATTAACTAAAGTCCATGCTTTATTCAGAGCAGGACCATTAGGTTTTGACCAGTGTGAGTGCAGTTGAGGAATGCTTTGACACCACATCCTTTTAACTAAACCTTCAGTAACCAGCTCCACTGGAGTGACTTGTCTTAGATCTCAGCCTAAGCTGGATAACTCAGCCAGGCTCAAGAGAGATGAACATAGGTCCCATGAGACCACTAGGAAGGAGCTATGGAAATCCTGCAATCAAAGGCCCTCCAGGTCTGACATTTGGAGAAGGAAATGGCAACCCACTCCAGTACTCGTCTGGAGAATCCAATGGACGGAGGAGCCTGGTAGGCCACAGTCCATGGGGTCACGAAGAGTTGGACACGACTAAGCGACTTCACTTTCACTTTTCACTGTCATGCACTGGAGAAGGAAATGGCAACCCACTCCAGTATTCTTGCCTGGAGAATTCCAGGGACAGGGGAGCCTGGTGGACTGCCATCTGTGGGGTCGCACAGAGTCAAACATGACTGACGCAATTTAGCAACAGCAGCAGGTCTGACATCACCTTAAACTTTTCATCTCCAGTTTTGAAAATCCTGCCTGAGTTTTAGAAGTACAATAAGCAGTCTTCTCCTTGAGTCCTTCAGAACTTGAATTTTGTAACTTCTAACCAAAGTTTAAAATACACCAATAATGAGCAGTTTTTCATTTTTTGTCGTCATGCCTAATATTACATCTCTAGGATTTATTTATCACTAGAAGTTTGTGCCTTTTGAACTTTAACCATTTCACCCACCACTCTCCAGCCTCTGCCTTTGACACCTGCTCTGTTTCTAGGAGTTTGGTTTTCTGATTTTTAGAGGAACCTCCATACTGGTTTCCCCAGTGTCTGCACCAGTTTACGTTGCTGCCAACAGCAATGCAAGGCACCAGGGCTCCCTTTTCTCCAGATCTTCGCTCACACTTATTTCTTAGGTGCTGATGATAGCCATTCTAACAGGTGAGTTCTCATTGCAGTTGAGGCTTGTATTTCCTTGGCGGCTAGTGATGCTAAGCATCTTTTCCTATGCCTGTCGGCCATCTGTATGTCTTCTTTGCAAAACTGTCTGTTCAGATTTTCTTCCCATTTTTTAAAATTCAGTTTATTTGCTTTTTTTGTTCTTGAGTTGTATAAGTTCTTTATATTTTTTTGGCTATTAACCCCTTATCAGATACATGATTTGCAAATATTTTCTCCTGTTCAGTAGGTTGCTTTTTCACTCTGTGGGTGATTTCCTTTGCTGCCCAGAAGCCTTTTGGTTTGATGTAGTCCCTCTTGTTTAGTTTGGCTTTCGTTGCCTTTGCTTTTTGTGTCAGATTCAAAACATGACTGCCAGGAAGCTTACTGCCCATGTTTTCTTCTAGGAGTTTTACTGTTTCAGGTCCTGCATTCGAGTCTTTAATCCATTGTGGGTTAACTTGTGTGTGTGATATAAGGTGGGGGTATGGTCTGATCTGATAAACAGCTTTTTAGAGAGTGTTGCTACCAGGTGCTGGGGGAAGACCTCAGGATGCCCCTTTGGCCTTGGGCGTGAGCATGTGGAGAGCTCTGTGTCTGCCTCAGTCTTCTCTCCCCTCTTGAGCTCGGGCTTGGGGAATGTCACTGTGCCCCTGAGTTCTGAGAAGGGAGGACAGGGAGCTCTTGATACTGCCAGGCCTTTTATTGCCAGCTCCCCCCGCCACGCACGCGCGCGCGCGCACACACACACACACACACACACACACGCCTCTGCGACACTTCTCTGCACTCACACACACTTGCCTCTGTGACACTTCTCTGTACCACACTTCAGCAGTGCTGGTGTGCTTCAGATTGTCCCTGACAGTCTTAACTATTTTTACTTTTCAACTGAAAGTGCAGAAGAAGCCCCCGTCACCATGTTTTACTTTGACAGTGGACATTTAAATTGAAGCGCAAAGGCGAAGGCAGGCCAGCCAGCCCCATTAAGATTGTATGAAATACTCATTGTTCTGTAACCAGCCGTGGCCCCTGTCCTGGCCAACGCTGTTACGGCTGACAGGCTGAGCCCAGGAGGCCCACACACACCCGCGCCGTTTTGCCTCTGTCCTGCCTCTCCCCAGTACCATGAGCTCGCGACACTCCGCCAGCCCGGTGGTCTTCACCAGCGCCAGAAGTTCACCGAAGGAAGAACTTCACCCGGCCGCCCCCTCGCAGCTCGCTCCTTCCTTCTCATCTTCTTCGTCCTCCTCCTCCGGTCCTCGGACTTTCTACCCCCGCCAGGGCGCTACCAGCAAGTACCTGATTGGATGGAAGAAACCCGAAGGAACCATAAACTCCGTGGGATTTATGGACACAAGAAAGTAAGGACTCTGTTGCTGCTCTTGCTGGGTCTTTTGCTTTTTACATGACAGTGAACAGAAAAGCCTGGAGCAATTTCCTGCAAGAGAGGAGGCTGGGCTCAAGACTGGGGAGAGGGTGGTTTGATAGGGCAGTTATTTTTCTTCCCACGTGAAACATGTCTTAAATTGTTTCTCTGCAACATTCCTTAAATAAGATGTATTGCAAAACCTTCAGATTTCCGCATCTCAAAGTCTCCTAGGAAAGTCTGTCTGAAGAGCAAACTTCAGAATAATCGCCTCTTGGGTGTTAAGACCACACGTGTCCCTTTGATGCTGTTAATCACAGCCTTCCCGTGTAATTCCTCACTGGCCCAGGAGGGACTATTAGAAAGTAAGTGACCACCTCCGAACATAAAGAACTTTTGACAAAATAGTACAGCAAAAAATAAAGGATTCAGTCAATGACATTGGTTTTATTTCTATAGAGATTACATTTGGGATTCATACCCTGTGGTCTTTTTTATTAGTAAGTTTGTTGCTAATTTTGGCTTAGGGGAGTTTATAGTTTCCTGTGAAAGAGTGATTTATTCATCAGGCTTTTTATTTTGTATTTCAAACTGGTCTTGTTTCTCTTTACAAGCACTTATCCAAATAGATTCTTAATATAATTGAACAGAAGTAATTCTCCTTCTCTCTCTTCTAATAGCTCCCCATTGACTTACCTCTTTCAGACCCCATCACACCCTTGAGTCCACCTCATCAAATTAATCTCTCCCCTCTCTTCCCCTTCCTTCAAGGCGTCATCAGAGTGACGGCAATGAAATAGCCCACCCCAGGCTGCGTGCCTCCACCAGGGACCTCCGGGCATCCCCGAAGCCAACCTCCAAGTCCACCATTGAGGAGGATCTCAAGAAGCTCATTGACCTGGAAAGCCCAACCTCTGACTCCCAGAAGAATTTTAAGGTACAGGGCAGGTCTTGGGGTATACGACAGTCAGAGAGAGGCTGGACAGGGCAGTTACATTCTCCAGGAAGTGGTGGTTCCCCGCTCCTCCTCATTGGACCCCCCTTCCCACCATCACCCAACTGTCTCAATATTTAGTTCATGTCTTTTCCAAATGTCCTGTCCCTGCNCTCTGCACTCACACACACTTGCCTCTGTGACACTTCTCTGTACCACACTTCAGCAGTGCTGGTGTGCTTCAGATTGTCCCTGACAGTCTTAACTATTTTTACTTTTCAACTGAAAGTGCAGAAGAAGCCCCCGTCACCATGTTTTACTTTGACAGTGGACATTTAAATTGAAGCGCAAAGGCGAAGGCAGGCCAGCCAGCCCCATTAAGATTGTATGAAATACTCATTGTTCTGTAACCAGCCGTGGCCCCTGTCCTGGCCAACGCTGTTACGGCTGACAGGCCGAGCCCAGGAGGCCCACACACACCCGCGCCGTTTTGCCTCTGTCCTGCCTCTCCCCAGTACCATGAGCTCGCGACACTCCGCCAGCCCGGTGGTCTTCACCAGCGCCAGAAGTTCACCGAAGGAAGAACTTCACCCGGCCGCCCCCTCGCAGCTCGCTCCTTCCTTCTCATCTTCTTCGTCCTCCTCCTCCGGTCCTCGGACTTTCTACCCCCGCCAGGGCGCTACCAGCAAGTACCTGATTGGATGGAAGAAACCCGAAGGAACCATAAACTCCGTGGGATTTATGGACACAAGAAAGTAAGGACTCTGTTGCTGCTCTTGCTGGGTCTTTTGCTTTTTACATGACAGTGAACAGAAAAGCCTGGAGCAATTTCCTGCAAGAGAGGAGGCTGGGCTCAAGACTGGGGAGAGGGTGGTTTGATAGGGCAGTTATTTTTCTTCCCACGTGAAACATGTCTTAAATTGTTTCTCTGCAACATTCCTTAAATAAGATGTATTGCAAAACCTTCAGATTTCCGCATCTCAAAGTCTCCTAGGAAAGTCTGTCTGAAGAGCAAACTTCAGAATAATCGCCTCTTGGGTGTTAAGACCACACGTGTCCCTTTGATGCTGTTAATCACAGCCTTCCCGTGTAATTCCTCACTGGCCCAGGAGGGACTATTAGAAAGTAAGTGACCACCTCCGAACATAAAGAACTTTTGACAAAATAGTACAGCAAAAAATAAAGGATTCAGTCAATGACATTGGTTTTATTTCTATAGAGATTACATTTGGGATTCATACCCTGTGGTCTTTTTTATTAGTAAGTTTGTTGCTAATTTTGGCTTAGGGGAGTTTATAGTTTCCTGTGAAAGAGTGATTTATTCATCAGGCTTTTTATTTTGTATTTCAAACTGGTCTTGTTTCTCTTTACAAGCACTTATCCAAATAGATTCTTAATATAATTGAACAGAAGTAATTCTCCTTCTCTCTCTTCTAATAGCTCCCCATTGACTTACCTCTTTCAGACCCCATCACACCCTTGAGTCCACCTCATCAAATTAATCTCTCCCCTCTCTTCCCCTTCCTTCAAGGCGTCATCAGAGTGACGGCAATGAAATAGCCCACCCCAGGCTGCGTGCCTCCACCAGGGACCTCCGGGCATCCCCGAAGCCAACCTCCAAGTCCACCATTGAGGAGGATCTCAAGAAGCTCATTGACCTGGAAAGCCCAACCTCTGACTCCCAGAAGAATTTTAAGGTACGGGGCAGGTCTTGGGGTATACGACAGTCAGGGAGAGGCTGGACAGGGCAGTTACATTCTCCAGGAAGTGGTGGTTCCCCGCTCCTCCTCATTGGACCCCCCTTCCCACCATCACCCAACTGTCTCAATATTTAGTTCATGTCTTTTCCAAATGTCCTGTCCCTGCAGCCACATCTGTTGAGTCTGGGTTTATAGTAACCT
This sequence comes from Neotragus pygmaeus, assembly GCA_006410875.1. Taxonomy (NCBI): domain Eukaryota; kingdom Metazoa; phylum Chordata; class Mammalia; order Artiodactyla; family Bovidae; genus Neotragus; species Neotragus pygmaeus. Next base: position 183,951 of record SJYV01016012.1, on the reverse strand, counting down.
GTCCCCACCCCCAAGGCTCCTTTTCTTCCACTGTATCCTGCTTACGATGCACAAGCTATACTTCTTGACATTATCACTCAGACGACTTTGCTTCTCGGAACTCTGCAGACATACCCATGGCTCCATTGTCAGATGGAAAGTTTTCTGAAAGGGCTATAGTGCCTTCTGTCCAAAGGGTCCTCCTCCCACAGTAGCCCCCAGGGTGTCTCCTGCCCTGCGCATGCCCACAGCACCTGCACCCTGGCCTCACGTCTGCCCCTTGCCCCTGGCCAGCAAACCTACCAACTATACGCTCGCTGCACGCCGTTGAGTCCAGCAGACTGAGTTGGCACGTTTACCTGCAGAACTTTCCAGACTCTCTTCAGAAAGCCTTCTCTCCGCTTTCAGAATTCCAGACTAGAAATGCCTTTTCTAGAACCCAGCCTCCCTCCTCATCGAGTCCTGAACACTTGCTCAGAATTTGTGGGTATGTCAGTAGCCAAACATTTGCATGACCACATGGAAAGATTTTTTTTCTATCCACCTCAGCTTGGGAGGACCCTTCAAGCCCACCTCAGGCTCTGCTTTCTTGTCTCTCAAGTGTGCCATCTCACTCCCAAATGAGCCAGCAGCTGGTGTTGGCTGAGCTGGGCCCAAAGGTGTTATTTCACATTTAGCATAAGGTGTTCCTGTCTGGAGTGTGCTGGGTGGCCCCACGCGGAGAGAGTCCACCGCTCCAAAGGGTCATGGGTGCACACTTGGATGCCTTCTGTTCTCTGTGTTCTCAGTTAAATGATTTGTAGTCTGTTTGGAGTGACTAAAAAGCTTAGTTTAAGAGGGCCTTTGAGAATTGATGCAAAGTGGAAGCTGACATATTTCCTTAACCACTTACCGTCCTCAGAGGGCGAGAGACAGGCCCAGCGTGATGAGCCGTGTGGTCTCGTCTCGTCCAGGCTTCCTCGTCACCATTCCTCTTGGTGTGCGTGTGCCACTCGTCTGTGTACGTGCCTCTAGATAGGTCAGGGATACATCTGAAACTGACAGATCAACGTCTCCAGAGATGAAATGTACTCCAAAGACCATTCTGGAGTTTTGTAGAGACATCACTGAGTTATTAACATAAGCATTACCATCATAAATCATTTTAAAGACTTAACATTCTGGATTTCTATCATTTCTGTTTTATAAGCCAGCACTTAACAGTTCTGACTCATCACCCAGGGCACAAATGGTTTCCTTAGCAACCCCACAAAAGATAGTACTTGAAACTTCTTTCTTTATCCATCAAAAACCAAAGAGGTGTATTAAAATTTTTAACTCCCAGTTTCAAACTTATTTCAGATTTTTCCTGAGGTTAAAGGAAAATAAAATCTGCCCTGAAAGGAATCTTGCCTCCAATCCTTAGTTTAACATTTTTGGAAAGGAGTAAGCTCAGAGCTTTCTTTCTTTTGATTTACTCCTGCAGTGAAAATAATTGAAAGCAAATGTCTGTCTTGCCCTTATTCCAGGTCTTGGCTTTTATTTCCAAAGTGAATTACTTGAACATTCCCCTTTGAAACAGGAATGCACATGCTATATGTGGTGACTATATTACCATAAGACCCTCTGCAAAGAAAGTGCTTCTGCTGCTTGAACCGTTACGGGGAAAAGGCTGGAAGCAGGAGCTGGAAAAGTGCTCTGTTTTCTCTCTCGTGTCATCCTTTTTCATTTGGCTTCAGATGAGTTCAGCTAAGTAGCTCTGTGTGTCTTCTGAGACTCATCCGAGCAACGTGCCTCTTGAGGCCATTGCGCCCTTGCGAGGTCCCCCCGGCCATGCCTGGCTCAGGGCTCCAAGCCACTGCATTAGGCTTCAGGGTACAAGAAGTAGCCTACGCTGGACAGTGATCCTTGGAACCCACTCACGCCACATTGGCAAGGGCTACCTGTGAGCCGCCATGAATGTCAAATGACGGATTGTTCCCAGGCTCGTCTGCCAACAGAGGGAGATGGCTGCTGAAGGACGTGGCCAGGCTCTGCTGGGCAGGCTGGAGCTGGGAGGTGGGTGGCTGCGAACATCCAGACAGCTGCTGTGAAACTCGTATCTCAAGGAAGAGGCAGAGCTGTAACGTTCTGAGAAACCTCATTGGCAGGCAGAGCTGGGATCACCGTATTCTCCCCGAGGGCTGAATGCAGTCCCGTGAGTGAACAGAACAATAGTGCACACCAAGAGCCCTGCTCTCCAGCCAGCACTCTCAGATACAGACCAAAGGAAGAGGTATCACGCGGGTGCCTAGTGTTAAGGAAGAGATGGTACTTGTTTATCGCAAGTGCAAGAGTGATCCGTTTCACTGAGAGCCGGGGCGCGTGAAAAGAGTGAGGAGAGGGAGGAGATGGACCCTGATGCAAGAGGCCGCCTCTCTAGGCCTGGCTCGATGGACTTGATCAGTGGTCCTCAAATGATTTTAAAGTTTTAGAATCCTTTTGTTTCCTACTAACAGTTACACACAGAAGCCCAGTACGTAGAACTGAGACGGCAGAACTTCTCCGATAGCAAGGGTGGGGTGTCTTGGGCTCCTGGGTCCCTCCTGAACACCTCGTTTCCCCAGGCAGTGATGCCAGGAGGAACCCTTAGGGCTTCTTGGAACAGAGCTGATATCCTCCTTCCTGCTGCTGCTGCTAAGCAGTCAGTTGTGTCTGACTCTGTGCGACCCCATAGACGGCAGCCCACCAGGCTCCTCCGTCCCTGGGATTCTCCAGGCAAGAACACTGGAGTGGGGTGCCATTTCCTTCTCCAATGCGTGAAAGTGAAAAGTGAAAGTGAAGTTGCTCAGTCATGTCCCACTGTTAGCGACCCCATGGTCTGCAGCCCACCAGGCTCCTCCATCCATGGGATTCTCCAAGCAAGAGTACTGGAGTGGGGTGCCCTTGCCTTCTCCGGTCCCCCTTCCTAGATGCTCTCTATAATCCTTTCTGAGTCTGCCACCTCCTACATTGTGGTTCTGTCCTGGGGGCTGGCAGCACCACTCAGCGATCTCAGCATGACCTCCCGGGAAGGCAGAGGGTCCCCTAGGGAACCGGGTAGGTGCACACACTTTGAGGCTAGAATTGAAGGGGACTGAGGGCGGGAGCCGTCACACGTGCTTGGACCAGACTCCTCCTGCTATTTTTCCATAGAAAGCATCTAGGCAGACCGCTTCCTTCCCTCTCCTCCCTTTAGTGCAGGATGTTACACCTTAATAAACCATGCTGTCCACAGGATCTCTTCAAGTGGCTGTTTACCTTGAAGTATATTAATATTTTCCAAAGAGGCTGAAATTAGAACTGGTGAAAATTCTCTCCTCTGTAAATTTATCAGGGTGGGGATAGTCACTGGAAAAGGAAATCCCTTGGCCAAACCCAAAGATGCCAAAAAAGATGGAGAGCAATTTTCTAATAGATCTGAGATCTGGGCTGGTAGGCAGGAGCTTTATGTGACAGTTCTAGAACCTTGGACAGGTGGAGCGAGATGGTCTGCTTCCTCTCTTAATTTACAGCTAGCAAGCCATTTAGCCTCTCTAACGCCCACTCTTGTGGGTGAAATGAGAAAGGAAATCATCATTTCCACAACAAGTCCCTGCCCTCTTACAGACCCACATAGCATTTATCACAGCAGCTTAGTTTTCAAGGTAAACACATATGTACTTTGGGTTTAACTCACGGTGAATTTTAAAAAGTGAACACAATTGGCTACACTTCGAGCTCATTTACAATGCATTTGATTAATAACTTTTTCATATGGATGTTGGCGCTATGCCTGCCGCATTGTGGACAGCTTTGACTTGATCAGCCCTTGGCTGGTGGATGGAAGTGTGTTAGACCTCAGAGCCCATTGAATGAACCTGAGCATCAGCTCTGTTCTCAGCCTCCTAGATGGAGCCGTTGCCGTATCACTCTCTCTGTCCCTTCAAAGCAGCATGGAAAGTTTCACGGTGGCTTCCTGCCAGCAGTGACTCAGCCCTCCTACTCACATCCTCACCTGTTCCCCACATTGTTCTCCCTGCCAAGGTGAACAGTCGACTGAGAGGAGCTGAATAAGGATAATTCCTTTAACAGACCACATACTCTGCTGGCTTGCAGGATGCTGGATATTTCAACATTGTTAACGTGCCTGTTTTTTCCTCCAAGAATGGGTTATCTCAGAAGCTTGCTGTTTGCACAAAAATCTGAAATAAAAATCGAATCTGGTCACAAGGCAAAAGACATTAACAAGAGATACAGCCATCCGGAGCTCTTGTCATTTTTATATAACTGTATATATACTTGTCTTTTATAAAGATAACTTCCCTATTTTTATTTCATCAATAGAAATCCATCTCAAAAAATAATCTCCCAAGCTCATTAAAAATAATATTAGTCGTTCGAGCTTTAAAGAGCCACCTATTATTTGAGTGACTATTGTAAAGATCAAAGGCTCTTGTTGCCTGGCAAACACGCATCACTTGACAAGCTTCTGAGGATACTTTCCGGCGTCGTGGCTGTTTCCTTGGGGACCATAACATAATTTCGGAACACCACTGATGCATGCTGTTGTGATCAGTCCAGCATTGCTTGGAATCCTCAGAATAATCCTGAGTGCTTCCGTGCCCCCATTTCATAAATGAGGAATTGGGTTCCGAGCAATAACGTGATTTGGTCACTGACATGGGATTCAAATAAAACCGATATTTGTCTATTCTTAAAGTCTTGCTGTAACCATGATACAACAGTGATGAACCCACTGCATCCCATATCTGAATCTTGTACCGAGCACTCTTCGGCTGCAGCTGACGTGCTGGGCGGTGAGGCTGTCGACCAGGAACTCTGATTTTGCCCTTGGGGGTGTAGAGATGGGGGACCCTGAGGCCTCCTTTCTGGGCTCCAGGATTTGAAGGGTTGTGTCTATGAGAGTGATCTTGTTAACCCCCCCATCCCACACCCCGGGCCGTGGGTGTGTGACCCAGAAAGGTGATGTGTGCTGTGCTGATGCTGTTTTTCAGTTCCACGCGCTCTCCTCCCCTCAGTCTCCCTTTCCCGTCACCCCTACGTCAAGGCGGGCCTTGCACAGAACACTGTCCGACGAGAGTATCTACAGTGGCCAGAGAGAGCACTTTTTCACCTCGAGGGCTTCACTTCTGGACCAGGCCCTGCCCAACGATGTCCTCTTCAGTAGCACGTACCCTTCTCTGCCCACATCTCTTCCTTTGCGGAGGCCTTCATACACCTTGGGAATGAAGTCCTTACACGGTAAGCCTGTCTTCAGCTGCAGATAACAGCCCTGCTAATGATGATCCATGTCCCCCCAAACACCTGCCACTCATTTGGCTCAAGGATAGAAATTAGAGGAAGACCTGCTTGCTTGCTCAGATTATCTGGGCTCCCTACCCCACCATTCAGCCTCTCACCTAGAATCCCAGCCACAGGGTACGGACCCTGAGCCTCACCAGACCACAAGACTCATCTTGGATTAGTTTCCGGTGTCCCACACAATGATTTGATATTTGTATATATTGCAAAATGATCACAAGATTAACGTCTGCCACCATACATAGTTTCAAAGTGTTTTTAAACTAAAAGTTTTTAAAGGTTTTTAAAAGTTTTAAAAATTTAAGTTGTAACAATTTTAAAAGTTTTTTTCTTTCTGATGAAAACTTTTAAATTTTACTTTTGTAGTAGCTTTTAAATTTGCAACACAGTATTAGCAGTAGTCACCATGCTGTAGATTATATCCCCATGAATTCCTTATTTTATAACTGGAAAGCTATACTTTTGAGTCCCTCCAGCAGTTACTACTACCTCCACCCCTCCTTCTGGCAACCACCAACCTATTCTCTGTAACTATGAGCTCACATTTTTTCTAGATTCCACACATAAGCACACATAAGTGAGACAGATCATACAGTATTTATCTTTCTCTGACTTTTTTCATTGGTACAGTGCCCTCAGTGTTCATCCATGTTATTGCAGATGACAAAATTTCATTTTTTAAAAAGTTTTTATGGGAGTATAGTTGATTTGCAACATTGTGTTAATTTCTGCTACATAGCAAAGTGATTCTGTCATATATATATTCTTAAATTCCATATGGTCTATCACAGAATATTGAATGTAGTTCCCGTGCTGTACGGTAAGACTTTGTTTTGATCCATTCTATGTGTAACAGTTTGCTCTGGAGCAGTATTTTAAATCTCCTGCCTTCCCAGCGTGCTTTCTCCCTGTGTCATTCTTGCACCCCTAACCCACGTCCATGACCGTTCCTCTTCATCTTGGTCCTGTTGCCCACACAGTCCCCTCAAGAGTCATGCCAGCTTCTCTCTCCTCCCTCTTTGTAGGAGGTCCACCTACAGCATGAACCTGGTTTCTCTTTGCTCTAAAAGGCCACCCTCAGTGGGCCAAAGTAGACACACGAACTGACCACGTTTTACCATCTGGGTAGCGCCTCCTCGTGTGACCTAAATAGTAACCTTATTTTCTCCCCTTCTCTCCCTGCACACCATTCCTCGTACAACTTCCTGCCTACGTCAAATACTTCTTTCACTTCCCCACTTTTTTTGTTTTAACCTTGTAGTGAAAAAAATAAGCCCTCTGGGAAGCTCTTATCTGCATCTGTCATGTCACAGTGGGCCCTGTCCTCTAGAAGCTCCCATGCTGAGAGAGCAGCCTGGAGACCTGCCTCCCACCCGTTCTTACTGTCCCATGGAGGACGCCTGGAGCTGAAGGGCTGGCCCTGAGGAAGGGAAGGGGCAGCCCGCCCTCCACAGCCCCTTCCACCGCCTCTTGTTGCTTTCCCGACAGTTAGGCAGCAGCCTCAGTGATCCCATGCCCTAATCTGAGCGGTCCTTGGTGGGCTACGGTCCTTGACCTCATGGGCGTGACCACTACCGAGATGCTTTTGGGGAATAGAAAATTTTTTTTTTCCAAATGGAAATTTAGGACCCAGAGATAAAAAGCAGAAAGATTGTGTGTGACATAACAAAACTGTCTATTCCAAAGAAGCTGAAAAATGTGTGTGTGTGTGTATAGAGTCACTTTGCTGCACACCCGAAACTAACACAACATTGTGTATCAACTTTACTGCAATTTTTTTAATTAAAAAATTATTCCAGCTTCTTACCCTTGGTGGGAGCAAGTTTAAATAGAACTGAGCCTTTAATATCAGGCAGTATTTGTTGATTACCATTTTCTCATAATTTTGATAATTTTAAGCACATTAATAACTAGCAGCTGCACTGCAGAGCAGTCCTTTATGTAATTTGCAAGGGAAAGCAAGCACTAAATATACTCCGGTTTATAGGCTATCATAATTGGCAAAACTTTTTAACTCCTTGTAAACAGTTACTTCCAGCATTGCTTACAGATCTTAACTGAGAGCCTCGCTTTCGGCTCCGTGTCTCAGTGGATGACAGTGCTGTGGTCACATCGTGAGGCGGCCTGTGCCATGGAGGCACCCTCTCTGCCCTCACAGCTTCTGCCCCATGAGAGCATCTGCATTTCCCGAGCCCTGTGCCCGCTCCTCCACCTGTATGGACCTGAACGGTGGCAGTGTGCACTCACTCTGCCCGTCCCCAGGCTAAGCAGGGACTGGTGTTACTACAGGGTAATATTTGTGTTTTTAAAAATTGCCACCTCAGAAGGGGTTTGGGATGTTGGACTGCTATAAATCAAAAACCGAGAGTTGCTTAGCGTGTCCTTGGGAAAGAAAAGGATGCCAACACGAGTGAACCGACGTTAACTCCACTGAGCAACCCAACGCCCACTCTCACATGTTCTTATTTGGTTCTCACACTATCCTGGATACATCCAACTGGAGAAACCAGTGGACCATCCCTGGGACACAAGGCAGACACGAGCCAGGGATACGTCTGTCCCTCAGCAGTCCCAGGGACACAGAGAGTCCACATGGAGGGAGTCAGATCCCAGGTTCCAAGGCAGAGAAAAATCAGCTTTACGGTCCCCTCAAACATGCATCACCAAGCCTCCCTGGTCTGGCTGCAAAATCCAGCGCTCTGATGAAGTAGGTCCCTTCACCCTAGCCTGAATCCCTTGACTGAGAGGGAAAGTGAGGTGCTGAAGCTGCCCTGGGTCTCTCTGTTAAGACAAGCAGCTCCTGAAAAAGCAGACACATTACCTCAGTGCAGGACTAACTATTCCCAGACCCACACCATTAGAAATGGGACACTGGGAGTTACACAAAAAGGAATTAAGATTGGAGGAAGTCAGTTCCTGGTTCTGCTCAGCTTTAGAGTGACTGCTAATGGTCTGTTAGACTAGAAACTGATTCCAGGTAACAAATGACTTATCTGCTGTGGTCACAGAGAATGGGTAAAACTTTGAGTGGGTCTCCAGTGGGCCTGAAGCCTCTTATCCCTCATCCATCCCTGCAGGAGAGTTCTCAGCCTCGGACAGCTCCCTCACTGACGTCCAGGAGACCCGCAGGCCACCCATGCCCGACCCCGGCCTGATGCCCCTGCCCGACGCTGCTGCGGACTTGGATTGGTCCAACCTGGTGGACGCTGCCAAGGCCTACGAGGGTGAGTCCACAGACCATCCCGGCTGGGCCACGCACAGGTCAGGAGCAGTGTCAGTGCTCAGGACTCACTCACAACACGTGCATCTCAGCACAGCCAGAAAGCAGCTGAGCTGGCAGTTTTCAGACACTCAGGGCCCACACTGTTGATTTTAACCAGATGGAATCCAGGGTTTCCTCTAAGTGGGAATTCGTAACACGGATGCCTCACCTCCCCATATCTGGGAAGGGCAGAGCTCAGTGGCATCCCGGCTGTCACTTAACTGAAAATAGCATGTGTCCGGGGAGCATTTTTCATCACATCGTGAAGACATCATTGCTCAATGCACAGTTGCATCTCTTAGGATGCTTGTCCCGGCCCTGGCCCCTCTGCCCTTCTCACTCATCTCTTAGGGGAGTGATGGCATGTGTGCTTTCCACCTACATCAGCCCACTGGCAAGTGCTTGCATTAAGCCAGTGGCCCTTTAAATGCAGGCACTTATTAGACAAGTGCGGACCTGATCTGCTGAAATAGAAAAACTCAATGCTGTCTGTGTGGACCTAATGGTTGTCATTGTTGCTAGTCTCTCAGTCATGTCCAACTCTCTGTGACCCCATGGACAGTATAGCCCACCAGGCGCCTCTGTCCATGGAGTTTTTCCAGGCAAGAATCCTGGAGTGGGTTGCCGTGCCCTCCTCCAAGGGATATTCCTGACCCAGGGATCAAACCTAGGTCTCTTGCATCTCCTGCATTGGCAGGCAAGTTCCTTAGCACTTGGTCACCTGGGAAGCCCAGCGTAACAATCTCCAGGTCCATCCATGTTGCTGCAAAGAAGTTTTGGTTTTTTAATGAGAGATTCTTTTAAAACTTGATTTTGTTTCTTGGCTCAGGCTTAAAGTGAGTGTTTTTGAAACAGGTGGTGTGAACCTAAGCTAAAGCCCACCAAGGTGGCCAGGAGTCTTTTTTGGAAAACATACTTCAAGAAGCTCAGTACTAGCTTTTTAATATATTTTGTGTTGTCACCGAGTGGAAAGCATTGGTCTGCAAATTTGGCACAAGGCCTGTTTCCAGGGAAACAATAGAATGCAACTTTTATAAGCAAGGATAAAGCTAGAATAGAAATCAAGTCATAGCAACTATTTTTAAAAGAGAAATCATAATGTTACTACCCTCTTCCAGCTAAAACAGTAAAAAAAAAAAAAAAAAATTTTCCTACAAAGGAAAAATACAGTTTCCAATCCTTTCTTGCCCTGTGATTAGGTTTGACTGTGCATGTCGGTCATTTCTTGACTTTTGATAGAGAGGGCCCAGGATGTGGGTCCACAGTGCTGAATGGTTTCTCCTCTCCTTTCTAGTCCAGAGAGCCTCGTTCTTTGCTGCTAGTGATGAAAACCATCGGCCTCTGAGTGCTGCATCCAACAGTGACCAGCTTGAGGATCAGGCCCTTGTCCAGATGAAGTCATACAGCAGGTTAGTCACCCGGTGGTGGGGGTACTTCTCTACACCATGTATCATCTCCGCTAGCGACAGAGCAAGTTGGGGAAGGGGTAATGAGGTCACACCTGTTACCTGAGTGAAGCTCATCACTGCAGGGCCAGACATTTCACTTTTTAGTTAGAAAGCTTTGTAGCCAAATAATCTAAACACCCTTAAACTGTTCTCGATGACTTAAAGTCATCATTATGAATACTCATTATTTAATGCCACAATACATTTATGTCCTCAGGGTTTATTAAGTAAGAGAAATCATTTGTGCTAAATATCCTTGGACTCTGAGTCTGTGCATTTTGAAGCTGTCAGTAGGTCCTGCTTGTAAATGAGCCTGCATCTTAGTGGCTCCCAACATTCTGCTTTAGACCTACGCTAGAAGTGGGTCACCAGGATCAGTAAAATTTATGTAAAATAAGTAAGAAAAGCCATAGCTGAATTAAGAATATGGACTCTGGCTTCTCCTAACTATGTAGAGGCTGGCTTTTTCACTTTCCTGGTAGTTTGCAAATGGTGAGGCTGTTGGATAAATGTGTGATGTTTCTATATGTAAAAGCATCCCAACAGTCATAGTAAGCCCTCCTTGATGCAGGATGATTTCATCAGTTTGAAATCTCTTAAAACCTCTTGAGGATGATTAAGAATCCAGGGTGGGCTTCCCAGGTGGCTCAGTGGTAAAGAATTCATCTGACAAGCAGGAGACATGGGTTCTATCCGAAAGAAATGTCAACCCACTCCAGTATTCTTGCTTGGGAAATCCCAGGGACAGAGGAGCCTGGTGGTCTACAGTTCATGGAGTCACAAAGAGTCAGACACGACATAGTGACTAAACAACAACAAGAATCCAGGTATCTATAAAAACTTGGTCAGAAACAGCCAGTAATAGGAAGAGTGAGGTTGGCATAGATATACTGGGGACTTGTGCCTGAAGACTTCTTAAGCAAGTCTGTAAGGAAACCCTCTTCACAGAGAAAGTATCAGAGTAATGGGTTTTCTGTTCTGAGTGTAACAGACAGATGCTTCATTTATCCTGTTGTTGGGACAGTTAGGGAGGTAAAATCGTGGTTAGTTTGGCTGTTGGGAACTTTTTTTTAAATGTGCAGAGTCCAGAGTAGAGCTCTAAATGTCCCTTCCTAGGGTGAAGAGAAGTCTGAGTGAGCAAAGACATCTCATGAGACAGGGTTATTAAATGGTTCTTAAATCTTTGTAGGATCTGTAGAAGCCTAAGATGAGGGTGATGACTGGGTCTTTGTTCAGTGTGGATGAGCAAATGCAAATCAAGTTAAATGTTTTTAAAGATGATCAGTACAGTCACAGACACAGAACTTATCTTTGCAAACCTTCAGAAGTCAAGATAGGCTACTGAGAGTTACTGACAACCTGCTGTGGCTGCGTCAGCCTTCCCGAAAGGAGGGGAGAGTGGACTCCGTGGCTTGTGAAGAACAGTCGTGCCCCAGCATCAGTGTTTTCTGTTCAGAACCACTCTTATTCTGTCACATCTGTGGCCTTCAGTGCATCCAGACCGGCCTGTGAGGTTGTGGATTTCAGCTGACCACTTCCCTTTTAAAAACCATTCACTGTCAGGTTTTAATTGGTCATCCTGCCTTAGAAGTTGGGAGATCATTATTCCATCTTATTTACGCCTTGTGACATCCATGCCAGGCCTGCTGACCTAGAATAAGCGGAAGACGGGGACCCAGTTTATTTTAGGTCAGGGAATTCTAACTTGAACTTTTGATTTTTAAATTACTTTAAATAAGNGGTTGTCATTGTTGCTAGTCTCTCAGTCATGTCCAACTCTCTGTGACCCCATGGACAGTATAGCCCACCAGGCGCCTCTGTCCATGGAGTTTTTCCAGGCAAGAATCCTGGAGTGGGTTGCCGTGCCCTCCTCCAAGGGATATTCCTGACCCAGGGATCAAACCTAGGTCTCTTGCATCTCCTGCATTGGCAGGCAAGTTCCTTAGCACTTGGTCACCTGGGAAGCCCAGCGTAACAATCTCCAGGTCCATCCATGTTGCTGCAAAGAAGTTTTGGTTTTTTAATGAGAGATTCTTTTAAAACTTGATTTTGTTTCTTGGCTCAGGCTTAAAGTGAGTGTTTTTGAAACAGGTGGTGTGAACCTAAGCTAAAGCCCACCAAGGTGGCCAGGAGTCTTTTTTGGAAAACATACTTCAAGAAGCTCAGTACTAGCTTTTTAATATATTTTGTGTTGTCACCGAGTGGAAAGCATTGGTCTGCAAATTTGGCACAAGGCCTGTTTCCAGGGAAACAATAGAATGCAACTTTTATAAGCAAGGATAAAGCTAGAATAGAAATCAAGTCATAGCAACTATTTTTAAAAGAGAAATCATAATGTTACTATCCTCTTCCAGCTAAAAGAGTAAAAAAAAAAAAAAAAAAAATTCCTACAAAGGAAAAATACAGTTTCCAATCCTTTCTTGCCCTGTGATTAGGTTTGACTGTGCGTGTCGGTCATTTCTTGACTTTTGATAGAGAGGGCCCAGGATGTGGGTCCACAGTGCTGAATGGTTTCTCCTCTCCTTTCTAGTCCAGAGAGCCTCGTTCTTTGCTGCTAGTGATGAAAACCATCGGCCTCTGAGTGCTGCATCCAACAGTGACCAGCTTGAGGATCAGGCCCTTGTCCAGATGAAGTCATACAGCAGGTTAGTCACCCGGTGGTGGGGGTACTTCTCTACACCATGTATCATCTCCGCTAGCGACAGAGCAAGTTGGGGAAGGGGTAATGAGGTCACACCTGTTACCTGAGTGAAGCTCATCACTGCAGGGCCAGACATTTCACTTTTTAGTTAGAAAGCTTTGTAGCCAAATAATCTAAACACCCTTAAACTGTTCTCGATGACTTAAAGTCATCATTATGAATACTCATTATTTAATGCCACAATACATTTATGCCCTCAGGGTTTATTAAGTAAGAGAAATCATTTGTACTAAATATCCTTGGACTCTGAGTCTGTGCATTTTGAAGCTGTCAGTAGGTCCTGCTTGTAAATGAGCCTGCATCTTAGCGGCTCCCAACATTCTGCTTTAGACCTACGCTAGAAGTGGGTCACCAGGATCAGTAAAATTTATGTAAAATAAGTAAGAAAAGCCATAGCTGAATTAAGAATATGGACTCTGGCTTCTCCTAACTATGTAGAGGCTGGCTTTTTCACTTTCCTGGTAGTTTGCAAATGGTGAGGCTGTTGGATAAATGTGTGATGTTTCTATATGTAAAAGCATCCCAACAGTCATAGTAAGCCCTCCTTGATGCAGGATGATTTCATCAGTTTGAAATCTCTTAAAACCTCTTGAGGATGATTAAGAATCCAGGGTGGGCTTCCCAGGTGGCTCAGTGGTAAAGAATTCATCTGACAAGCAGGAGACATGGGTTCTATCCGAAAGAAATGTCAACCCACTCCAGTATTCTTGCTTGGGAAATCCCAGGGACAGAGGAGCCTGGTGGTCTACAGTTCATGGAGTCACAAAGAGTCAGACACGACATAGTGACTAAACAACAACAAGAATCCAGGTATCTATAAAAACTTGGTCAGAAACAGCCAGTAATAGGAAGAGTGAGGTTGGCATAGATATACTGGGGACTTGTGCCTGAAGACTTCTTAAGCAAGTCTGTAAGGAAACCCTCTTCACAGAGAAAGTATCAGAGTAATGGGTTTTCTGTTCTGAGTGTAACAGACAGATGCTTCATTTATCCTGTTGTTGGGACAGTTAGGGAGGTAAAATCGTGGTTAGTTTGGCTGTTGGGAACTTTTTTTTAAATGTGCAGAGTCCAGAGTAGAGCTCTAAATGTCCCTTCCTAGGGTGAAGAGAAGTCTGAGTGAGCAAAGACATCTCATGAGACAGGGTTATTAAATGGTTCTTAAATCTTTGTAGGATCTGTAGAAGCCTAAGATGAGGGTGATGACTGGGTCTTTGTTCAGTGTGGATGAGCAAATGCAAATCAAGTTAAATGTTTTTAAAGATGATCAGTACAGTCACAGACACAGAACTTATCTTTGCAAACCTTCAGAAGTCAANTCTTTGTAGGATCTGTAGAAGCCTAAGATGAGGGTGATGACTGGGTCTTTGTTCAGTGTGGATGAGCAAATGCAAATCAAGTTAAATGTTTTTAAAGATGATCAGTACAGTCACAGACACAGAACTTATCTTTGCAAACCTTCAGAAGTCAAGATAGGCTACTGAGAGTTACTGACAACCTGCTGTGGCTGCGTCAGCCTTCCCGAAAGGAGGGGAGAGTGGACTCCGTGGCTTGTGAAGAACAGTCGTGCCCCAGCATCAGTGTTTTCTGTTCAGAACCACTCTTATTCTGTCACATCTGTGGCCTTCAGTGCATCCAGACCGGCCTGTGAGGTTGTGGATTTCAGCTGACCACTTCCCTTTTAAAAACCATTCACTGTCAGGTTTTAATTGGTCATCCTGCCTTAGAAGTTGGGAGATCATTATTCCATCTTATTTACGCCTTGTGACATCCATGCCAGGCCTGCTGACCTAGAATAAGCGGAAGACGGGGACCCAGTTTATTTTAGGTCAGGGAATTCTAACTTGAACTTTTGATTTTTAAATTACTTTAAATAAGCTGTGTCCAAGTCTCCTGCTAATTCTAGATCTACAACAGGCGCATGGTGGCATGGAATGTTTTTGGTGTTAAAAAATTTTTTTTAATTAAACAAAAAGTACCTCTTGTTTCATAATGCCAAGCGTTCATTCGGTCGCCACCTCTTACCCCCTTGACCTCTGGAAAGAGGCAGCTGCCTCTTGTCTCCATGGGAGCCTTCAGATTCTTTGTGGGAGGCTGAGGTGGTGTCTTTGGCTAGAATTCACCCAGAAACTTTTGAAGGCTTGTGAAGAAGAGTTGATAGGTCTCCCGGCCCTTGCCCAGCTATGTGGTCTATCCAGCCAGTTACACATGTTTCTTTTTCTCTAGCCTCCTCTCCTTTTGGTGATGACTGGCTTAGAAGCATTTTTAGCACTAAAATGAAATGGGAGAAAGTTGTGAGCCTTAGAGTTTGCTGATCATAATAGTGAAGAGCTTAAGACACTAGTAGTAAAGAATTTGCCTGCCAATGCAGGAGACCCAGGTTCAATCCCTGGAGTGGGGAAAATCCCCTGGAGAAGGGAATAGCAACCCACACCAGAATTCTTGCCTGGGAAAATCCTATGGATAGAGGAGCCTGGCAGGCTATAGTCCGTGGGGTTGGAAGGAGTCGACGCAACTGAGCAGTTGAGCTCACGTGCATGTGACAAACTTCTGAAAGATGTAGTCTTATTTTTTATATATTTAAAGACATTTAGTCTTAAAAGATGGACGCAATAGCATAGCTGCCACTGGGTTGAGTGGCCACAGGCTTTACCTATCTGGGTTGCCCCAAGATAGAGCCTGTACTGAACTTGCCCCACCCAAAAAGGTACACACAGAGGTGTAACTCTCTTCTTAAAGCCACTAAAGAGATTCATTTCACTGTTTGACAGTTGTATCTGCCAGAAAGCCCCTCTTGTGCTGCCAAAGAGACCATTTTCACATATTGTCCTATATTCTTTTTGTCACAAAGATGCAGAATCTTTAAGGAAGCTATTGATTGGCTGTAGTTCACGCTTGTATTATCTTTTGTTAAAACTGCCATTTCCCTTTTTTTTTAAATGAAAATGTACATTGTGTCACCATACTGAGTAATTTGACATTGAAAACCATTTTATAAATACAGCCAACTCCTTTAAAAAAAAAAAGAAAAGAAACCCAGCCATGGAGAACTCCTGCCTACACGGTCTTTTCTCTCTTGTTCCCAGCAGTAAAGATTCCTCTCCCACTCTGGCTTCTAAAGTGGACCAGCTGGAAGGTATGCTGAAGATGCTTCGAGAAGATCTGAAGAAGGTAAACATATTCTCCAAGCAGGTTATCCTGTCCACGCAAGCTGCCTTGAACTGAGAGAGCCCTTTGTCAACAGTTTCAGTGGAATAAATTGTGGGCGTTCTCCCTGCTTTCTCAATACACACGTTTTAGGGGTCTGCTTGGAGCTTGGTTCCCACTGACACGCATAGTGCAAGAAGGCTTTCATTGTCATGTGTATCCAGAAAAAGCGTTCTTTTTTTGTAAAATGCCTTTAAACCTCAGCCAGCCCCCTGTGGACCCTATCCCAATCTCCTCACCCCTAATCCACAGCCCAAATGCACACACACACATCCTCAGTGTTCTTCAGGCTCTTGCACCAAAAGAACCAGTTGCTGTTAGATTCTTGAGTGACTGTATTATTAAGACAGCAGACCCTAGATCAACTAGAATGTAAGACAGCCCTTATACCTTGACATTAAACTATGCACTCATGTATTTACATTCTCTGGAAGTCCTATTCCCTGGGTGAGGCTATCTAAACATATTATTGACTGGAGATGTGTATCTTTTTTTTTAAGTGATACAGTTACCATCACCGTATACAAGTTAAGATTGTCATTATCATTCACATTTTGCTCTGTTAGGTTTTTGTTTCAACCTTGTGTATATTATAAATGCAAGTTTATTTCCATAAAATTTTCAAAAATGATGCACTGTGAAATTGAGGAAGAATTTTTCAGTGACTTTTATGCCGATACTTTCTCTGATTGTCCTAGCGACATGTATACTAGCGTCTCAAGATAATAGTTCTTCAAAATATAGTTCTGATTCAGACGATGTGACTATTAGACCAGCAAAAAGATGAAAACCCTTAGTGATTGATTCTGATATGGAACATGAAATTGAAACTCACGGTGCTGGAGAAGAGTTTACAGGTGTATCAGGTGTAACTATTGAATGTAATAACCTGCAGAGCGTCAGTGAAATAATTTTGGGCCGGCCAAAATAAAAACTGCCAGCCATGGGCTTTCATTCCTGCAGAAATCTGCCAGTCAATAATGAAGACCTAATGCCAGGCCCTGTGTCAGCTGTTTAGTGGCGTGAAGGGTGCCCACAGATCCACGGCCACGCCGAGCAGCTAACCACCCTCTTAGTTCTCTTGCTCTGCTCACCCTCCCAGGAAAAAGAAGACAAAGCTCACCTGCAGGCGGAGGTTCAGCACTTGCGAGAGGACAACCTGAGGCTTCAGGAGGAGTCCCAGAACGCCTCCGACAAGCTGAAGAAGTTCACGGAGTGGGTCTTCAACACCATCGACATGAGCTAGGCCGGAAGCGGCGGCCGCGGGGGGCGTCCTCTGAGTCCTGCCCCAGCTTCCGACTTTGCCCCCTTTCGGGGAGTGCACAGCCTGACGATTGCAGACCAACAATCATTATCTGCCTTTTGTAGAAAAGAAAATGAAAAAGGTAAATAAAAATTTTAAAAAAGTAAAATAAAAGTTTAACTGCTAAAATGTGAATGTCTTTATTTTTTTGCACAATATCTTTATCTGTTATGTATTTAAAAAGAAGCTGGGCCTACGACCCTCCCTGCCCTCCCCGACACTGGCCCATCTGCCTCTATTTCCATCAGCTCTTTCTTATCTATTTCAGGTAACCCAAGCTTTCCTTTGTTATCCTGACAAATGTCATTGTTCCTAAGGAAAATAAAGTTTTTTAAAACTGCTTATTTGGGGAGGAGGACTTCCTTACCTTTGTTCCTAAAAATGCCTGGGGAGGGAGGTGCTTTCAGAAAATGCCTGCCTCCCTCAAATAGCTTGTGCATGAGCTAGTGATGTCTGTCCCTGTCTTACAGAGATCAGCAGGAGTGGGATTACTTAACAAATCAGTGAACCAAAGAGAGGCAGAGAGGAGCCTGCGGGCCACGCCCCTTTTCTATCTTGCATTATGACATCACTACTTCCTCCTACCTTTCCCTGGGATGATGGTCCCAGGCGCTGTGTGCTCCTCTGAGCCAGAACCCTTTGTTTGGCTTAAGTGAGTCCCTCTGTATTGGAATCAGCCTTTCTGTCCCTTCCTGGGTCCAAACAGTAATTGGTTTCAGAATTCCTCCAAACTAAAAAAATCTTAAGATTTGTATGCATTTTGGTCAAAAGGATAGTTTCTGTTTGAGATTTTTAAAGTTATCAGTGTGGCAAAATTGTATTTTTAGCTCTTTCAAAATGATCTCACTGATGAATTAGTGAATCCTTCTCTGCAAAGCAAGACTTTACCAGTATTTGTAACTAGGAAAAAGATGAATGTTGAATTGCGAACTTTAATCCTTACTTGTTAGGAGCAATGACTGTGGTGATGGAATGGCCTTTTGAGACCTGCATGTCCCGTGCAAAATTTCTGCCCAGCATTTCCCGCACCCTTGTGTGGCCTGCTGCAGGAGTGATTGATGTGCTCCTTTTCTTGTCTAGTGATGCAGCTGCTTTGGGCCCCTGGCCCTTGTTCCAAGGCTCTTGGTCCTGCACAGAACAGAGACACTGGGTCACTAGTGTTGCGAGGCCCCGGGGGAGCCCCTGGCGGCCTTGTTTCTTGCCTTCACAGTTGTCACCAAATAGTCACCTGTGCCCTTCAGTGGTGACTCTGGTCTAAGGGAATGTTCAGCAATCCAGCGGTATCTGCTCGGAAGTTCCCTACCCCGAATAATCTCCACCCATTCCTCTCTCCATCTCCGAAAAAAAATGGAGTTTCCCTCTTCTCCCCCAACCCGAATCACCAGACTTTTATGCTACAGTTTCATTCATAATTGTTCCTTTTTCGTGGGATTTTTTTTCTTTCTGGTGACATTTCTCTCATGGAAATAGGAAGATTTCGGAGTGCTTTGTAAAGATCTCAATTGTCTGTCTCTTTCTCTCTTTGACTTGTATGAAGGAGATTGTACATTGCCTGATATCTCTTTGTAAATGAGAAATAGCACTAACATCCAAGCATTCTGAAGTCTTGCTTATCCTTCTGAGTTTAGTTTTTATTTTGTCTTACATTTTGTTTGGGGACTTGGGGCAAGCTATTTATTAGAGTTTTGCAACAGAGTTCTTGTTTGAAGCCTTTAAAGACTACTTGTAAAATTCAAATAATAAAATTCATTTTAAACGCTCTTTTAAAACGTTTTGGTATTATTGCTTGAGGTATTCTTATTTGAAAGACCACCCAGTGTATTTCACTGACCTCCTTTGTATCCTTATTTTTCCATCACACTCCATATTACCCAAGATGATTCTGGAAAGTTTGTCCCTTTTAGAATTTTAAGTTTTTTTTACTCTCTATTCATATATCCATAAGGAATTCCTGATTTGCCTTTTCTGCTTATGATTTAATATTTGCAGAGCACTTTATAATTAGTTCCCTCTTCATTATCCATATGTGGATTTTCCATACCAACATTGTCATTCCCTGAGACCAACACATTTTTGGACTTGATCTCCCAGCTCTTAATGTTAGATGTTACATGCTCAGAGAATACAAATGCCTGTTAATATTAGACTGTGCAAAATATAATTAGGAAAGTTAATCTACTGGAAAGATCATAATGCATTCCAAAGCCAAACGGAACCAAATTTTTAAAATCTGCCACGCCACTGTTCCTCTCCAGTGGTGCAGCTAATTGACAGCAGGCCGTTTCTTCCTTTTATTTGGTTTGACACTTCTACAAATTCTAGAATTATAAGACAGGCTAAGACTGGATGCCACAGGATACCCTAATTAGCAAGTAAAAAAGTAGAGTTTTTTTTGTTGTTTTGTTTTACCTGGTTTAGAGGGTTTACACAGTGTTTCTGAAGGGCTTGGGGGTGGGTTGCCAGTTTCTGGGAGCAAGCGCCATTGACCTGCATTGATGGAGGAGCTTCTGAGCTGACCGGAGGAGCCAGTTGGTTGTGCTCTTGAATCTGCTGCAGGTGGTAAACAGATTGGGTTGGGTTGTATCAGTAACTCTGTAGAAGATATAAATGGTATATCTCTGATGGAGATATAAATGGTAACACAAGAGCAAAAGAAATAGGCCCAGCAAGCGTAAGCCATTTGCCTCTAGCTGACAGTGACCGTGACCTGGACAGATGACAGTCACACAGCAGACACACGTAGCTCCCTGGCGCCGTCTCCCCAGAGTGCGCAAAATGGAGACTGGAGTGCGTGGTGGCCCACTTGGGTCAGAAATGTGCTTTAACAGTAAAGACGTGGGCATTGTTAAAGAGGGGCTGTGTTACTTTAAAAGAATAATAGCACAGTATTATCGGTCACCTTTTCCCTGTATGGATTGTGCCACTACTGAGCTGTCCATAAGGAATCATACTCTGATAAAGGACATTTGACTTGGACTCAAATCCTATCTGGGCTTCCCTGATGGCTCAGCATTAAAGAATCCCCTGCAATACCGGAGACGCAGGAGACATGGGTTCAATACCTAGACCGGGAACATCCCCTGGAGGAGGAAATGGCAACCAACTCCAGTATTCTTGCCTGGAAAGTCACATGGACAGAGGAGCCTGGCATGCTACCGTCCAAAGAAAGGATCACAGAGTCAGACACGACTGGCCACGCACACAGACCCCATCTATTATGTAGTAGCTGTGTCTTTAGGTAAATTACCTAATAGCTTTGAGTTCGGTTTCCTATCTGGTAAAATTACTATTTTACCTCGTATTTTAAGGATTAAGTGGGGTCATGTGTGTAAAGCCAGTGGCTGGCAAATTCAAGGCACTCAAATGTACTGTCCTCCAGCTCCAATATGTTCAGCCTTTTATGTTGTTTTTCTAAGAGAGAGTCCTGACATACTAATTGGAGAAGTATGGAAGAGCCAGAATGAGTTCATCCACTCTGCTTAATATTGGTCAAGTGCTTTTAATCCTTTGCCATGCATTTTAGAACAGTGACTCAAGCTTGCATCACCATCACCTGCAGGGCTATGTAAAACCTGGGTCACCAGGTTGCATGCCCAGGATCTGTGATTGAGCAGTTCTGGAGTGAGAACTTAGTACTTTTTGTAACTTCCAAGTGATGACTTAGAAGCAGGGTTTTTGAGGAATAGTATAAACAAGAGAATATTCATGCCTATTAGTAATTAAATAGATGCTACAGCGCAAGGCTCTTAACTCATTACTAACCAGGGATGTATTATTGTCTTTTGTTACCCAAATGTTATTGACTAGAGATGTTTCAATATTCACTTATATAACAAATCGCCAACCACAGGCATTAGTTTTTTGCAAAAATCCCCCGGTTAATAATATGTTAATCATGTCCAGACATCTGAGTATTATTTCGATAAGTTGGCTGACACCAGTTGCAGGAGGAAGCAAATTATAGAGATTTTAGGCAAAATAAAGAAACTTTTTTTTTTTACTAAAAAATAACTTAGAGCCTTTTTGCATGAAACTTGCTGCCATTTGACTATTTCAAATTCATATGTTAGCTGAACATGACTGGAATGTCCTGACCACCATGAATAATAAGAGACTACTTACCAGGTCAGCAAGGAATGACCTCAGTGATCTTGAGGAGATTAGAGAGGTTGAACTTGGGAGCCAGCGGGAGAACCTTCAGTCAAGGGCATAGTGTGTGTCCACACAGGCGTATGAAGATTGGGAGACTCAGTCCCAGGCTGGGAGCGTTGAATCCCAGTCACGAACTTCCAGATTCAGCCCAGCCTGCTTACCCTAATCTCCAAGAACCTATCAAACCTAAAACTTACTAGACCAGCAAATTTCCCGACTGCCCTCATACCTGCTTCAAACTTAAGGAATCTTTACCTAAACCCTCTGCTGCATCACAGCCCGTTTTCTGCACCTGTGTCCAGAGAGAAGGAAAGGGTTGCTCTTTCCTCTGGGTGCTTTAGGTAGACTGCAGTTCAAAGACGTGAAGACACTGGCTGCCTTTTCGGAGATCATCATAGCCTTGATTTTAGTTGCTGCTTGTCCCCTCACTGCCCTCCTTTCCTCTCATCTCCCCACTGGAGAGAGTTTCCCAGTGTCGGGCTCCTTTGTTTCCTTATCAAATTAGCCCTTCTGGTCCTCCATCCTTAAAAGTCCAACATCTCCCCTTTCATGCCTTAGGACATCGGAGCCATCATACCTGGGACCAAAGACAGCTTTCACCTTCCCTGCCTCTCAATGCCTCTCATCAATCTCCATGCTTACCTTTGGTCCTGTGAACATGTGTGTCTCAAACGTCCTCCCGTCACTTCCTCTAAATGAGCACACCTCTCTATGCCCCTGCTCTGCCAGACCTGCTCTGCCAGAACAGCCCCACTTTCAAATACATGCCGTTCAGTTTATCCTCCAAGTTGTCTTTCTCAGGACCCATGGATCTCCCAAGCAAAATCCTCAAGGCTTTGGGTATCTCACACTGTATTTTTAAATGCATTCCCTAACAGGGCTCATCTCATGTTCTAGGGATGCAGGCATCCCTCCTTAACCAAAGTGCTCTGTTCTAAAGGGGCCGATCTCCCTACACATTAGAGCACCCCTGAATCTCTAATGAGGCTAGTGGTAAAGAACCTGCCTGTGAACACAGGAGGTACAAGAGACGCAATTTCAATCCCTGGGTCCGAATGATCCCCTGAGAAGGGTATGGCAACCCACTCCAGTGTTCTTGCCTGGAGAAGCCTATGGACAGAGGCGCCTGGTGGGCTACAGTTCATAGCATCTCAAAGAGTCGGACACAACTGAGGCAAATTAGCAGGCATGGAGGAATCTCTAATGAGCCCATGCAGCAGCACCTCTCCTATGCATTTCTATAACTCAGCATGTAAGAAAAGAATCACAAAATGTCTATCCATCAATCAAAACAGCTCTCTAGGCAAAAGTAAAAATGTCTGGGAGGGTGTGGGTTCTCTCAGCACTGACATCTCCACTCCCTACTGCCCTCATACCCCCAACTCACTGCACACGTTTATGTAACGAGACGGTGAGTAGGTGGACATCTGAATGCGTGCCTCTAGATTGCTCATGCCAAACCAAGAGAGTCATTTCCTTCACCAGCCTAGCCCCCACCACTGCATACAGGCACTCCCACACCGCTACCCTCACTATTCTGTGTGACTGGGAATCTAAGCTTTGGGAAAACANAATGCGTGCCTCTAGATTGCTCATGCCAAACCAAGAGAGTCATTTCCTTCACCAGCCTAGCCCCCACCACTGCATACAGGCACTCCCACACCGCTACCCTCACTATTCTGTGTGACTGGGAATCTAAGCTTTGGGAAAACAAATTTAAGAAAGGAGTTTTACTTAAGTCCTAACAGCAAGCTGCTGCTGCTGCTAAGTCACTTCAGTTGTGTCCGACTCTGTGCAACCCCATAGACGGCAGCCCACCAGGCTCCTATGTCCCTGGGATTATCCAGGCAAGAATTCTGGAGTGAGTTGCCATTTCCTTCTCCAATGCATGCATGCAGGCTAAGTTGCTTCAGTCGTGTCCGACTGTATGTGACCCTATGGACAACACCTCTCCAGGCTCCTCTTTCCACAAGAATTCTCCAGGCAAGAATACTGGAGTGGGTTGCCATTTCCTTCTCCCAATAGCAAGCTAGAGGTAGCTTATTAATAAAGTTGCCTGGAGGCAGTTCTTCGGTTCCTTGTCACAGTGAAGAGTGGGAATGGATTTGTAACTGACCTAGTAATTTTTCTGAGGAGCTTAGGGGTATTTGAAGAAGTTACTTCTCTTAAGCTGCTTAAGCATTGCTCCACAATCTTAAGACAATGAACATGCTTAGCAAACTCTTCTGTTGCAGTTGGTACAAAGATAAATTCAGACCTATGTAGGCACAGATAAAATTAATGCATGTATCTGACTTTTTTGACGCCACAGACTGTAGCCCTTCAGGCTCCTCTGTGCATGGGATTTCCCAGGCAAGAATACTGGAGTGAGTTGCCATGCCTTCCTCCAGGGGATCTTCCTGACCCAGGGATCAAACCCACGTCTCCTGTGCCTCCTGCATTGGCAGGTAGATTCTTTACCACTGAGACACCTAGGTATATAAAATTAATGAGGATATGCCTATTAAAACATGCTGTAAATGCAGCCTAGCTTAATATTAAAGATTCAGTTGGAGTATGAACACTGAATTTCATATACGGGCACTGGAAACAAACAATTCTACCCCCAAAGAGAAGAGGTACAGTGGAGGATAGAGGGTTTGGGGATACAGAACTACTGATCATTATCTTTAAATACTTGACACTGTGGTGTGAAAGCGAAACCAGCTTTGATCCCTGTGGTACTAGACGGGGAAAAAATGGACCGGCGGATGCAAGTTACAGGAAAAAGACTATGTCTCCAAGTTAGTTGATCAATGGTGATTAAGTGGTTTCCTGGGCTTGATGCCAAGAATTAAGTGAGGCCAGGAACCACTTTGCAAAGATGCCATCTCATCACCTTTTCTAGTGGATTCTGCTCTCTTTAAATAAACTTGGAGCCATGAGTTATAGACTCAAGGTGTAAAGGGATCTTCAAAGTTACATTTCTACCTCCCTTCCCAGTAGTCAATCTCTTCTTCATCACCCAACCATAAGTTCAGGCACCTGGGTGAGTTTGAATACATCCAGTGATGGGAAGCTCACTACTTCCTGACAGAACATTTTATCTTTACATTTCCTCCTCTTCTTAAAAAGTGCCTCCTTTTATTCAGGGAAAATCCATTTCCCTTTCATTTTTGCAACTACCCCCAGCCCTACCACTTTGAATCACATAAATGTAAATTTCCCTTCCCAGGTAATAACCATCAATATGTTGGAAAATGTCATCTTCCCAATATTACTTCTTCCCCAGGATAAGAATTCTCTATTCTCTCAACTTGTCCTCATGTGCCATGGTTTCCAGCCCCTTCCCTTCCACGATCTAGTCACATAATATGCATTAAAGACAATTGCCATATATGCATTTGCTCACTGAGTCCTTATAACAGCCCTGTGAGGAGGGTGCTCTAATTGTTGCCACTTTAAAGAAATAAGAAACTGAAGCCTAGAGAGATCAAATGATTTGTTTGCAGTCGAATATCTGGTGAATGGTAGAGCTGGGATTTAGACCTATGCCTCTACTTTCAGAGCCAGTGCATAATCTGTACTTTCTCAGTTGTATTATTCCCAACCTATGGACTCTTGCGTGACCTGATTGCACAGATCGTTGCACCAAAGGGATCTAGAAAATGATCATCACAGACACTGGGCTATGAATGGGGTGGGGCCAGGAGCCAGGGAAGACAACAGAGTGCCCCTGAAGGCCAGAGGAAACCACCTCTCCCGGGGACGCTTTAGCAGGGAGGAAACTTTAAAGTGCTTCAACATTCAACACAGATGTTCGGGAGGACTTCCCAGGTGGTCCAGTGGTTAAGGATCTACCTGCCAATACAGGGGACATGGGCTTGATCTCTGGTCTAGGAAGTTTCCACGTGCTGCAGGGCAACTAATCCTGGGCACAACTACTGAACCCCACATGCCTAAAGCCTGTGTTCCAGAACGAGAGCAGCCACCATAATGAGCAATCCTTACACTACCACCAAGAGCAGCCCCTGCTTGTTACACCAGAGAAAGCCCTTACACAGTGACAAAGACCTAGAGCAGCCCAAAGTGAAAATATTACCCCAGAGAAACAGAGATGTCCTCCCGAAAAGTTTCAACTCAGAGAAACACCTTCCTCTAATCACAGGCCACATCTGGAGGTAAAGAGGCTTTGAGAAGCTATACCAATGGTTCCTAGGCTTAAGAATGCATCAGTACCACCTGGAGAGGTGGTCCAATTCCAATTCCTGGACTCCAAGCTCAAAAGTTTAGTGTTGTTAGGTTTGGAGTGGAGACATGGAAGCTTCATTTTAATAAGCATTCCAAGTATTTACGGCATGGATGGTTTCTGAACCATTCTGAGAGACTCCTCTCAGCTTTCAAAAATTCTTGGCCAGCTTTTTTGAATAAAGGAAAGGCACGTAAATGCCAGGTGTTACAGGCAAAGGGGTCATCTGGCTTGAGATACCTGGACGCCTTGGTGCTCCTCAGTAGGTCGAGCCAAAAGGATAGAGTTATCCTTTGAGCAGCCATTTGTACAGTGGTTGAGAATTCTCAGCCT
Organism: Neotragus pygmaeus; assembly: GCA_006410875.1. Taxonomy (NCBI): domain Eukaryota; kingdom Metazoa; phylum Chordata; class Mammalia; order Artiodactyla; family Bovidae; genus Neotragus; species Neotragus pygmaeus. Next base: position 158,040 of record SJYV01016012.1, on the reverse strand, counting down.
CACCTCACCCTACTCTCAATTTTTCCTTTTTTAAAACCGAGAAGCATTTGCTTAGCAGAAGCCAATTAAAATCTTTGTTTTAAAACCAACTTCTAAATATTGTATCTAACACTCTTCCCTCCTTAGGATAAACTGCAACAATGTTAATTTTACACCCTGGTCTAATCACATCTCATTACTGATGTTGCTGTAATAACCTGCTACCAGCTTTGTGTCTTTACCAGTGAGCAGATAGAAGTCATGGATTTCAAAGTTGGTCCCTGTTTTTAGCAATTGAAAGTCAAAGAAGAGACTTTCAGCTTATACTTCTAAACCCATCTGTTGGAAAACCATGCCCAAGGTCTTTGCAGTCTGTTTGCTAAAGCGACAGACTGAGAAGAACAAAACAAGCTCAGCTCCCAAGTATAAACCTAGGCAAAAGTCCAAATGCCTCCCGCCTGCCTGCCAAGGCTGCAGCAAGACACCTGGGAGACAGTGTTACCGGCCAGGACCTCTTCCTTCAGCCAGTGTTCTAGTTATCTATGGCCACTTAAGCTACTTCATACTTAGTTGTTCAAACAGCCACCATTGTATTATGTACCATTTCACAGGGCAGGAATTTGGGCAGGGCTCAGCTGGGTGATTCTTCACCTCCATGTGGTGACTCAGTCATATTCAGCTGGACTGGCTTGGAAAGCCCAATGGGACTTCACTCACATTCCTGCCCCTCAGTGGGAACGGTGGAAGACAGCCCAGCAGGGCCAGTTCCCCTCTCCATAGTCTCAGAGCTTCTACCTGTCTTCTTTCTAGCACAGTGGTGGGGTTGTTAACATGGTACTGAGAGCTCCAAGAGACCAAGTGGACAGGGCCAGTCTTCTTAAAAGGTAAAGTGGCTTACTGTCACTTGCCCATGTTTTCTCAAGCCCAGTGTCATGGGAAGGGGAAACAGACACACCCTACTTCTCAGGGAGAGGCTGGGCACAGAATATGCCCTGTCTTTTTCTCCCATAGGCCTCTTCTCCTCTGGTTCCCATGAGTTCAGAGCCATTCTACCTTAAATCCTCAATGCCAGAATACAAGGCTCCAGTTCAAGATGGCAATGGAAGAGGATCCTGAACTTACTTCTTCCCTTGAACACACCAAATCCAAAACCCCTGCGCTAGATTAGATGAATGACTCCTACACATCAGGCAAATGAGAAAATCCCACATGGGAAGGAGAGGCCGAGACGCAATCTCACTATAAACCCGCCCTGCAGCACAGGATCAGGAGGAAACTCACAAACCTGAGCTTCTCCCATGGAGCCAAGGTTTTGGACCCCACTTTTGTCTCCTAAACTATTAAGACCTGCATCTGAGAGATGAAGCCTCCAAACATCTAGCTCTGAACGGCAATGAGGCTTGTGCCCACAAGACCCACAAGGCTATGGTGAACTGAGAAGCAGTCCTTAAATGGATCATGCGAGGCTGACAATTGAAAAGCACCGAGAGGTTTTTTTAGCTTAAGGCAATGGCCTTAAGCTCTTAAGAACTTCCCTGGTGGCACAGACGGTAAAATGTCTGCCTACAGTGTGGGAGACCCGGGTTCAATCCCTGGGTTGGGAAGATCTCCTGGAGAAGGAAATGGCATCGCACTCCAGTATTCTTGCCTGGAAAATCCCATGGATGGAGGAGCCTGGTAGGCTACAGTCCATGGGGTTGCAAAGAGTCAGACATGACTGAGCAACTTCACTCTTACTTTTAAGGCAGTGGCCTGAGGAGCAGGCATCTAACTTAACACACACACCTAGGGGTCTACTGGAGCACTCTACAAAGATGGGCGCCAGCTATTACTATTGATATCTTTGTGTTTTCCCTCTGCTTTGCTCCAACTGGTTAGCAGCTCCCAGAAAGGAGCTTATACCCTTGTCCAACATCCCTGGTTTTTGTCGCCACTGCCCAGGGGACTCCTCTAGGTCTTCTGCCTTGGGTGGCCAGTGGAGTTTATGTTCATGGGTACCACAAGATTGTAACAAATGGAGAAAGAGTTCTTAACTGGCTATCATTTGCAGGGCACAGCAGAGAGGTGACAGATGGAACTGCCCAGCCTTTCTGTGAAAGAAACTTATTGGCTTGTCTTCCTAGTTAAAGCCTGAGGGGTGGCATCTAATTAAACACACATCTAATGGCCAACTGTAATCCTCTCCAGAGACCTTGGGAGACAGGCAGTATCTTCACATCCTCCCTTTGCTGTTCTCCAGAGCACCATTATCTCCACGAATGGAGTCTGTATCTGATGCCCCAGTTTTTATATCTGGTATTCTGTCTTTATGGCTGCTACCCAGGGGATACCCCTTGATTGCCTGGATCCAGTGGCCAATGGAACTCATGTTCATGGGTTCAATGGATTGGCAGCAAAAAAATAAGAAAGAAAGAAAGAGTTCTTAACTAGCTATCAAGTTTCAGCACAGGGAGAAATGCCCATCTCCCAGTCTCCCCTGTAGAGAGGTATATTTGCACAATTTAAAAGCCGCTGCCTAAAGGTCTGGCATCCAATTAGCCAGAGTAGAGGTGCTGACTGAAATCCTCCTCTTTGGAATACTGGCAGGTCTCTTCACATCCTCAACTATTAGAGGCTGTTAAAAATTTAAAAAGCATCTTGGACAATCATAAAGGTTTGCTCTGAGAAATAGGACAGGGTAGAACAATAAAGTTCATCCACTACACGAGGCCATGCCTTAAAGACTGAAGAGGCAGCTGCCTTATCTAATGCACAGAAACCAACACAGTCAAGAAGGATGACGAAACAAAGGAAAATGCTCAAAATGAAAAAGCAAGATAAAACCTCCGAGAAGGACTTGAATGAAATGGAGATAGGTGATCTGCCTCAGAAAGACTTCAAATACATTGTCTTAGAGGTGCTTATGAAACTTGGGAGAAGAATGCCTGAGCAAAGTGAGAATTTCAGTGATGAAATTTCATCAGTTTTAGTGATGGAACATATAGGAAATACCAAGAAGTCATCAGAGTCTTTTCCAATGAGTCAACTCTTCGCATGAGGTGGCCAAAGTACTGGAGTTTCAGCTTTAGCATCATTCCTTCCAAAGAAATCTCAGGGCTGATCTCCTTCAGGATGGACTGGTTGGATCTCCTTGCAGTCCNGTGACTTAAGCATGCATCAGAAGAAAAAAAGGAAGCTGAAGTTAACGCTTTTCACTGATTTTGCAGACATTGTAAAAGATAATATTCTTGTTCTAAGAGAAGAGCTAAAAAAGTTTAAATTTTAGGCACCCATTGAAAGCATAGTTCCACAAACTTTTGATGTAAAGGGCTAGATCATAAATATTTTAGTCTCTCTAGGCTAGATTGTACTTCCAATCCTTCCAACTCTTCCAAGCATAAAGCACAGGTTCCAGTGTAAAACTGGGGTCAGCCAGTCCCAGAGGAAAAGCTGTAGGAAATGCTGAAAGACATCACAGAGTTCCTAACCCAGGATGCCTGGCATGGTTCCTGTTTACAAATGAGCCTTGCTAAGGGACTCCTGCAGACTCTGAGACCCCAATCTCAATTTCTCAACATCCTGTTTACCATCTGCCACTGGAAGGACAAAATTAGACATGTCTGTGGTGCATAATATTTAATAATTTCTTACTGATGTTGCATATTTTTTGTGTGGTTCTTTTGGGACTTTTATCATTTAACTGGATTCACATATCTTCTAAGGAATCCCAAGTTATTTGATCGATGAAGTTGTCTTCACATTGCAAATTCAGTGTAGAAGAGTTGCCTAGTTCTTTTATATTTTTTAGCTCTCTTTAGGTGGTCCAACCCAGCACCTTCATATTTCTAGAAGAAGAAATATGAAAAAGAAAAAAGCCCTTACAACTTCATAGAGATTTCTAGCAGCACAGCATGCGTAAAGAAAGAAGATAGCAGAGTTCCAGGTAAAACTTTGAAAGTTTAGACCATATTTCACTCTATGTTAATAAACAGTTTTGTTATTTCTCTAACAATACGTGCAAAATCTCCTTTGAAGTTATGGAAGGGAGTGTGTGTGTATGTGCTTGCCATTTTTATTTTTCTTAAAGTTCTGGTAGGCTGGCCTGGGCTGGGATTGGATAGAGAAGTTCAGAGAGAAAGAGGAGAAATCACTGTCTCTTGAAGTTTGCCTGCTGGCCTCTTAGCAATTGCCTTCTTGTTGGAGGTGCAGTTGAGCTGTGTGGGGCCTTGGAACACTGTGAAGGGGCGCAGATTTGCTGCTCTCCTGTGTAATGACTGTTTGTAATTAATACGAATGTTCCATTTAAGAAGTCATGAAGGAAAGAGGAAGAGTTTTCAGAATGAGCCTACTCTTTCTTTAAATTCTTTTCTGTTATGGTTTATTACAAGATAGAGTTCCTTGTACCACACAGTAGGTCCTTATTAGTTATCTGTTTTATATGCAGCAGTGTGCGTGTGTCACTCCTGGTTTATCCCTCCTCTCCTCTTTGGTAACCATAAGTTTGTTTTCTATGTTTCTATTTCTGTTTTGTAAATAAGTTCATTTGTTTCATATTTTAGATTCCACATACAAGTGATATCACATGGATATTTGTCTTAATCTGACTTTTTTTTTTCAAAAACACATATTTATTTACAAAGAAATATGAGTATACTAAGGAACAAAGGAAATAAAAAAGTGGGTGTATATATTTACATAACAAATGGAGGCAAAACTTATCAAGAAGCTTCTTTAAATACTTCTATAATATACCATTTAATGGTCAAATCAGCTTCTAAAAATAATTCTTTATCACTTCAAGAAGCTTTATTAGGAGGTTCAATTTATGATTCACAGTATTACTATCTTAGGGAAAAAATTGTAGTTTTATATTCTTTGGAAATCTCCAAGTTGCTGGAGGCCAAGTAAACCAGATTAGTACCAGTTTTTAAAAGATTCAAAGGCTCTTAAATTCAGAAGTCATAATTGCTTTAAGACATTTTTTTTAAAGACATTTTTTACAACCCAAATGTACTATCATCAGCTGAGCAGTATAATACAGACTTAGTATGATAAGGTCCATCCATGCCCTTCGTCTGAAGTCTTTATAGAACTGAAGAGTCCAGGGAGGACACAGACTGCAGAGGAAGGGCATATGGAGGGTTTTCCCTGGAAGTGGGGAGCGGGGCAGAGTGAGCAGGGGTTTAGCCCAGGGTGCAAGCAGATTTGTAAAGCTGAGTTCTGCTTCCGAGTGGGCTAGAGTAGGTCATGGTATACCAGCTCACTTACTGACAAAGAGCAGAAAAAACTGGATAAATAACAAAAGTTATACTTTTAATGGCATCAGAGAGTTGAGGAAGCTACAAGGATCAATGGACTAAAATTGCAGAAAGGGGACAACTGTCTGGAGGTGGGTGGATAACCGGCTGCCCCTTGTGCTCCTGGGTCATTTTCTGACTCTGGGCTGGGCTCCATGCCAGGGAGGGAGCAATGAAACTCAGTGGCCCTGTGGGCTGCTCTGCTCAAAGCAGGGGGTTTAGGAGTCTCGGACTCATGGCTACCGAAAGCTTTTCTGAATCTGAGGCTGTGGGAGTGAGAAATGGGTCAGGTGACATGTTTTAAAAGACAGAGTGAAATATCCTATGGTCTGGAGGTCCTAAAGAAATGAAAATGGCCGGGTGGAAATGAACGGAAAACAAAAAAGCCACAAATGAAAGCTATAGGGAGAGGGATATGCTGACACTCCATAGGTCCTTTCAACCTGGGGTCACTTACGAATTCTGGAAGCTGCTAGATCCTGCGAGTCAAGACTTGTTCCTAAGTCTGCTACTGGAGAGCAGAGAGCATATGATATCCATGAGAAATTAGAGGGGGGTGCCGGTGATGCCACTGGAGACCAGAGGAACCCCACAAAGACGGCTGGGCTCTCTCAGGAAATGTACTAAACTCTGAATCTGCATAATAAGAGGTGCTACAAAGCTAAGCTGCAAACCTGTGAAGGGCAGAGTTGAATCTCCTGTGGTCTCTAGGCTTGATAGATGGGCTCCAGGCTGGGGATTTACAACTAGCCTCCCGTTTGCATTTGGAAATAGAAATAACAACAGAAATGGTAAATAGCCAGTCTTTGTCTCTTGAGGACACTTTAAGATAATAGTCATGGCAAAAACAGAGAGGGGTTAACCCTTGTTCAAGTAAAAGATCCAGAGGTCATACATTTCCCATCCTTGGGGAAAGGGAGACAGTGCACATGTGCAGAAAGGCTCCTTGGGGTCAAAAGTGGGGGCACCACCCCAGAATATGTGATGCCAAGGCCACCCCACAGGCCTCTGGATTGGAGTCCATCTTGGAAAACTTTGCACACGTGTATCCGGAAGGGTCCTAGGGTAGGTCAGGTGTGGAAAAAGAAACCAGATAATTGGCCACAGGTAAATAAAGGCCTGGCAGAACTGTCCTACATGAATTATTTAGCCCCCTCTTTACCATGATTCTCATTAGGGAGGATGCCCATACCTTTCCTCTCTGGGTGTGCATCTCTGCCTGGCTTCGGGTCAGTGAGAACAGTTTCTCTGTGTGCTCTCTCACTTGTTGTTGTCCTGTGTTTCTAATAATAAACTTTGTACCTCTTTTTTTTTTTTTTTTTAATAGTTTTTGCCTCCTTGGGAAATGCAGTTTTCATTGAGAGCGAAGATCCAGGGAAAATTTGCTTCTAGCCTTCAGGCCTTGTTGCCCTGGTGGTTAGGATTCCTGATTTCCATCCAGGCTACTCAGGTTCAGTTCCTGAGGAGGAAACTAGAATCCTGGCTCATGCCATCGCTTACTTGCGGCTCTCTAAGAACAGGCTCTAATTGAAAAGTTTTCAGAGTTAAGCTTTGGCACAGGGGTAAGCTGGAGGTAGACTGGGTCTAACCAAAACAGTTTCCAAAATCACATCCAAGCCCTAATTCATTTCAATCTGTGATGGACAATCTCTTGCCTGATACCTAGCGGAGGAAAAGGGGAAGCTAACATCATCTGGTGTCTTTCATCAAAATATCTGGCATGTGATAAAAAATTACCAAATATGTGAAATCCAAGATTGTATCTCAGGTAAGATATTAAAAACTTAGACAATAGGAATAAGCCCATAGATGCTTCAGATATTAGCAAATAAGAATTTTTAAATACCTATGATGAACATATTCAAGAAAGTAGAGGAAAGAGATGATAATTTTACCAGATATTTGGAACATAATCTATAAAAAGAAGAATCAAATGGATATTCTACAATAGAAAAATACAATAGCTAAAAATAAGAACTCAATGAATCAGTTTAATGGCAGATTATGAACATAATCTGCTAACTAGTTGGAAGACAGGCTATTAAAAATGTTTAGTACAAATTATCAGAAGAAAAAATATGAAAAAGAAACATCAACAGCGTGACATGTGGGGTCATTGGAGTCTCAGAAGGAGCAGAGAGAGGGAATGGAGGGAAGCAATAGTTAAAGGGGTTATGCTGGAAAATTTCCCAAACTGATGAAAGATTCCCAGAGATTCAGAAAGCTTAGCAAACCCCAAGCAAGATAAATGCAAACTTGTGGAGCATGTATGTGCTGTTTTTAGATCCTGGACTGAGTACAATAAGAAATAAGCACTTTGACTTAGAGAAAGAGATTTATTCTAGACCATCTTTGGTTAGAAAACTGACATATTTCATAAGCTTAAATGATTACTCTCTATTTCCTATGGCACTTTGAACCCTGAAATCTCCCTGCTTTGCTGTTGCTTTGGTCTCTACTTGGAATGGGCTTCCCTAATAGCTCAGTTGGTAAAGAATCTGCCTGCAAGGCAGGAGACGCCGTTTTGATTCCTGGCTTGGGAAGATCTGCTCAGAGAAGGGAAAGGCTACCCACTCCAGTATATTCTGGCCTGGAGAATTCCATAGACTATACAGTCCATGGGGACTGAGTGACTTTCACTTTTCTACTGGGAATGCTCCCTCTCACCGACCTGTTGAACCTCTGGCCTTTAAGCCCTGTGGCGTGTGACGCTTATCCCTGCGGATCATTTTGGGTTCAAGGGGAGGGCACTCCTGTGGCCTTTGCCAGAGGGAACTGTGTTGCAGGAAGACAGCTGGCCCTTCTCTTTTCCCCTTGGCAGTATCTCCTACAGAAGGAGGCATGATTCATCTAACTGGAGAAATCGGACACCCTCCTCCACAGTTCCATTTCTCTGTTTGGTGAGGCTAACAGGTTAAGATGGTCCCCACCCAGGGCCTTTCTCTTTCTTCTGCGCTCAACTTGTGGGCTGCAGTTCACCAGCCCACCTGCTGCTGGCTCAGTCTGCCCTGTTCAGCTGGTTTTCTCATAAACTCCCTGTGTGCAGGTCCCAAAGTCTAGACTATGAGAGAAATGTTAAGTTTTTTTTTCACCCAAAGGCCCACACCTCATTCTCAAATCCAGTTTTACACGCAACACTTCACTGCCTATTCTATTTCTTAATTGGTTCAAACTCCAAGGGGATGAATAAGGTTTATTATCACCCTTAAAACCCCAATAAAACACATATCAAAAGTTACACCTTATTTTAAGCCTTTCTTATCCTTTCTAAGCAGAACACATTACTCCCTTTATGGCCCTGAGCCACTTAACCAGAACACCATATTGCCTGGTAATTATTTCTTGATCTAGGTGTCCTCCTCACTGGGCACAGCCTCTGATTTCCATATCCAATTTCCTCATATCACCTAACTCAGTGTCTGGCACACCCTAGGCATTCCACATTTGTTTAAAGAACGCAAGTCTGTAACTTCACCAAAGATTCCTCTGTGAGAATCGCTATCATTAGAACTTTGTTCTGCAGTTGTTTTCTAAATTAGGTTCATTTTATCAATTCAGAGTAACCAGTAATTGGCTGTTTAAAAAGGCTAACCCTTAAATATAATATTTTCTTCTCTAAATGCCAGTGTTTAAATTTCTTTTTACCTGTTTGAATGAAACTTTTTCATATATACATAAATATATAATTATTATATTATTTCTCTGCTCTTTGAAATAGAATATCCTGAGGATAACATACTCTTTCCAAGTCTCAGGGCCATGATTTGGAATAGGAATTCTGTTTCTATAGAACGATAAACTCCCAAGTGCCTATTGAGATATGTTTCTTTGCATCTGCATTTTTTAAGTGATAGATATGATAGATTAATTAAGTGATAGCTATGATTTTCAGTTTAGGTTTTCCTACCTTCTCCCTTTCTGTTACCAGATGCTTGTCATCTCTGATGGGAGCTTACCTCCAACAATGAGTTAGCTACTTCTAATATTGTGGTGGTGAGAAAACTACATAACTATGTGTTAAAAAAAGAGGTGAAAAAAAAAAAAGACTTTGATTGACTGAGAAGCTCTTTTAAAGAACCAAGAGTCTGCCTTTAGAGCACAGACATGATAGCCACGCACACAAAGTGATCGCTCTGCAGGGTGACTCCTATCCCTGTTACCAGCCCTCCCCCTAAACCAACACTATCCTCCCCATTCTCTTGGAAGGTGAACCTCCTGGCTCTGGAGGAAGCTGATTTCTTAAAGAGATAGCAAGTGTGCAGGAAGGGGAGCAGAGAGGGTGGAAAGACAGCTGTTGAAACCACTTCCAGGAGAGAAATTGGATTTGCTTTGCTTTTATTGATGAGCTCACACTTAGCAGCGACTCTGGATTAATTTACCTTAAACATTTTAAATACAGCACGACAATATAGTTTAGCACCATGAACTGAGCAATCAGCCTTTCCAGACTGAGAAGGCTTGGGAATTAAGATAGAGTCCTCTAGGGCATTTACTACAGAAGAAATTTGTCTTGTGTTGTAAAGCAGCACAATTTTAAAATAGCACTTCTTACTAATTACTAGGGAAATGAAGTATCAGCTTTGGAATCACTTAGGTTGTTTGGGCCAACATCAAATATATACAGATTCCCACCCTGGATTATATGTGCTTTGGGAAAGATGTATACGGGCACTTCCTGTCAACAGTGTTAACATACAAAGCAGGGAAATTCGGGAAGGATCTACAAGATTTATTTCATCTTTATACTTATATAAAACAATGTTTTTTTGTTTCATATAAAACTGTTATAGTTTTCTTTGGGGTTTTTATTGACAGTGTATTGACAAGTGTAGCTTGACGTGTTTCCATTTGATTGAGAGAACTCATTCTCTTGTGAGTCCCTCTTTGTTATTAAATTATAAAGAAGGTTGGCCTCGTGAATCTAGATTTAGGGACAGCAAGATTCCTGAGTTTTTTGAAAGTCCTAGAAAAAGCTACCTTATCCCATGTAAGTCAGAGTGGAATTCCAAAGAGGAGACGAACTGGTGTAATCATCCTTGTGTTTGCCTTCTTTCTTTCTTTTTTAAAAATCTATATTGTGATAAAATCACATGACATATGTTACTCTGCTCGGGCTGTTATAACAAGATAGATGGGTGGCTTAAATAGCAGATATTTATTTCTCACAATTCTTGAAGCTAGGAAGGATAATATCAAGGTGCTGAAAGATTTAACTCTTGGTGAAGGCCTCCTGGCTTGTAGACAGCACCTTCTCACCATGTTCGCACAAGGCCTTTCCTGAGTGAATGCGTGTGTATAGAGGACCTCACCGTCTTCCTTATAAGTGCACCAGTCCCATCACAAGGGTCCACCCTCATAACCCAACATAAACCTAATTTTTTCCCAAAGGCCCCACCTCCAAACACTGTTATGTTGGGGTTAGAACTTCAACATATAAATTTGGGGAAGATACAACATTCACCCCATAACACCATACAATCCACCCATCTAGAGTATAGAACTGGAGAAGGAAATGGCAACCCATTCCAGTATTCTTGCCTGGGAAATCCCATGGATGGAGGAGCCTGGTGGGCTATAGTCCATGGGGTCACAAAAGAGTCAGACATGCCTTAGCGGCTAAACAATAACAAAGTATAGTATACAACTCAATGAATTTTCAAATATGCACTGATATGCCCAACCGTTGCTACAGAAACTGGAACATTTTCCTTATCTCAAAAAGAAACCCAAGGACTTCCCTGGTGGTCCTGTAGTAAAGAATCACCTGCTGATGCAGGGGACACAGGTTCAGTCCCTGGTCTGAGAAGATTCCAGGCCAGAAATCTTCTGGAATCCTGTGGTGCATCACAACCAGTGAGCCCACACTCTGGAGCCCAAGTGCCGCAATTAACCAAAGCCCACGCACCCTAGAGCTTGCACTCCACAATTAGAGAAGCCACCGCAAGGAGAAGTGCTGGGGGCCAGCGTGAGGAACTCCGCCCATGGCAAAGGTCATGAGGAAGGAGGCTTCGGTATACGCAAAAGTGTGATCAAGCCTCAGGAAACCCCCTGTTCCCGAGCATCTACCCCAAAACCAGAGTACTTTACAGGGGGCTCTGCCCCATAAGCATTTCTCTCAGAGAAGGAGTTAACTTGCAGCTCCAGTCGATAAAAATTCCTGGGCGTGACAAGAGTGTTTCAACTTACGAACTCTGAATGTTATCTAGCCTGCATAGGTTCGTCCGGCCACAACAGCCCCCCCAGTCATGAGAGGCACGAGATGTTTTAAACTTACTAAAGGCAAGTTCTTGTGGGAAGTTAGAAATTATTAGTATAGTGGGTTGGTTAGGAATTATATTGGTGAAGGGTTTTTCATTTGTTGTGTCAATAATTGCTGCTAATTCCCTGCCCTGGGTGGGACAAGGGTGTCTCAGGTCAAACCTCTCTGCTGACGGACTAGCTTGTGTGACAGGATTATCCATGCTCCTGCCACTATGATTGTTTACTACCTCTCAACCATAAACAGCACAGAGAGTTTTGGAGTATTTTGAGAGTCTTAATCAGCATAGGGCTTTTCTCATTGTTGAGTCAATGATTGCCGCCAGGTCTCCATATCCTTAGGCACCTGGGAGTATATTAAATAATGTATTTGGAATATAGAAAAGGAAATATAGTAGTTTTTGATGTTAGCAATATTAGACTTTTTGAGTTAATGAATTTTCTCTTTTGATATAGATCACTGTACTTTGTTATAAATCACTGTGTCCTTGCTATGTAAAAATGTAACTTTATCACTATCTTAAGACTAAACAGATCTTAAGGGGAATATTGGTCAAAGGATTTTTATTTGTTGGACTGATGTTTGCTGCTAAATCTCCATATTCCCTGCCTTTATAATAAATATAACTAGCATATAGGAGAAATAAGTATTAACCTTTAAGATTAATCATGTTAACCTTGGGTTAAATAAATTCCTTTCTTGATTGTAACTCACTACACCCTCACCCTATAGGAGTGTAATTTTATTTGGAGGGTGGTGCCTGGTTTAAGAAAAAACACCCTTGGAAAAAATAAGGTTTTTGGTTATCAGAAAGAAAGGGTTGTAAATGTCAGCAGGCCTCATGGCCAGATGATGTAAAACCCCTAAGAACTTTTTTTTATGTAAAGCACCAGATTTTGATAAAGGTCAGGACTGATGACCCCCGCATGACTCTGTATTCATCCCTAAATGTAACAAAAGGTATATAAGAAAACCTGAAAAATAAAGAAATGAGATCAGTTCCTGGAAAGACTGACTCCCCCATGTCGTTCTTTCTTGCTCCCTGTTTTTCTGACTGAATTTCCATCTGGAGCATGGATGCTAGTCCATGTGAACCAAGTTATTCAGCCACTTTTTCTTCACTAATTTTCCTACTACACTAACCATTTCTAATCTCTCTCTAGATCTGTAATTAAATATGTATTTTTCCAAGGACGCCGACTCCGTCCCCACCTCTGAATCACCCTGGATGCACCGGGGCTGGGCCCCGGCAGAGAAGCCCGTGCAACCGCAACTGGAGAGCAACCCCTGCTTGCTGCTACCCGAGACAGCCTTCTCGAAGCAAAGACCCAGTGCGGCCAGAAATAAAGTAAACACACTGTATACCACCAACAAAGAAAGGGTTATTTTAAAAAAGATAAAATAAAGAGAGACCCCTTCTCTCTAGTTTTCACCCCATTCTCTTCCAATCCCCAATCCTAAAGCAACTTTCTGTCTCGGTGAAAAGTGAAAGTCGCTCAGGCATGTTCAATTCTTTGGGACCCCATGGACCCATTGGATTCTCCAGGCCAGACTACTGGAGTGGGTAGCCTTTCCCTTCTCCAGGGATCTTCCCAGCCCAGGGATCCAACCCAGGTCTCCCGCACTGCAGGTGGATTCTTTACCAACTGAGCTATAAGGAAAGCCTGTAAGTTCTATATGAATGGACTCCTATAATGCATGATCACTGGTGACTTAGATGGATGATCTGGTTGAGGGTCTCTCATGAAAGTGCAGTCAAGATGTTGTTGGGATCTACAGTTATGTGAAGACTTGTCTGTACCTGTCTTGTAGGATGGCTCTCTCACGTGACCACTGGCAGAGGGCCTCCGTTCCTCCTCACGCAGACCTCTCCACAGCCTGCTGGCGTGTCCTCACATATGGTAGTTGGGGCCTCCTACAACAAATCCCCTGAAAGAAAACAGAGGAAACCGAATTCCATTTTATTACTTAAAGTCTCAGAATTCACAGGCCATCACTTTCACCACATTCTATTTGTTAATCGTGGGTCATTAAATCTACACTCAAGGGGAGAGGAGTAGGCTGTAATTCTTGAAAGAAGCAGGGCTAAAGAATGCGTGTCTGCTAATCATTCAGTTGTCTCGACTCTTTGCGACCCCATGGACTGCAGCCCATCAGGCTCCTCTGTCCAAGAGATTCTACCGGCAAAAATACTGGAGTGGACTGCCATTTCCTCCTCCAGGAGGATCAAGGAATATATAGATATATTTGTAATTCACCACAGATCTATTACTGGATTAACAATCAATTTAAAAAACTAGTACCATTTTTTACACCAGCAACAATTAACTAGAAAATGTAAGAACAAAACATGCTATTTACCATAATATAAAAAATAAAGTTTCTAAAAATTAATCAAGAATACCAAGTCTGCAATAAGGGTTTATGGAAAAAGATCTGATTAAATGGAGAGATATTCTATGTTCTAGGATGAAAGTGGTTAATGTAAGCTCTCCTGATGCCAAACGAATTGTCTAGAACCAGTCTAATTCCTGAATTAGTTGCCAGGGGACTCAGCTCCACAAACCTGTGCAAAGGAGACCCTCTCTGAGAACTTTCATGTGATGTGGAATCCTACTGATGTAGCCATGGCCATCTGAGATAGTTTGCAATCTGCCAGATGAGTTAACATAGAGGTTTCCAAGGAGAAGACATCCCTAACCTTGTTCCATGCCTGGATCAGGATGGGGTGGGCAGGTATGGTGAGAGGTGGGATAAGGATTTTAGCTGCTGATATACACCATATACCATCTACCATGTTTCAAGGGAAAAGATGGAGCTAAGGGGCTGTGCCTGGCAGCTATGGAAAGCAACAGGGTGGGAGAGAAATTAGGTGAATGTTAGACAATCAGTGGTGTCCATTTCTTTGAGATCCCATGAATTGTAGCAGGCCAGGCTCCTCTGTCCATGGGATTCCTCATGCAAGAACACTGGAGTGGGTAGTCATTCCCTTCTCCAGGAGATATTCCTAACTCAGGGATTGAACCTGGGTCTCCTGCATGGCAGGTGGATTCTTTGCTGTCTGAGCCATCAGGGAAGCCTGGAGTGGGAGAAGAGGTGAGCAAAAAGAAGAGAAAACCTAAAGGCCAAACTTCTGAAGAGAATATGGCTATTGACCAAATGGGTCATTACTGAAGAAGCTGACTTAACTGGCCACCTAATCCTAACCTGTAAAAAATGGAGATAGGCAGGTTTCAGAGGTCTGAGGTGCTGTGGCTCGGGGATCCCCCTTTCTTCCCGAGTCAGGGGCCTAGGAGGTTCCTAAGGGGCTGTGTGAGTCTCCGGGGTGACCCTGGAACAAGTGACCTCTGGCCCCAAGGCCTCTTTTGATTCTGGGCCCCACCTCCAGGAAGAGAGAAGATGGAGGCCCCAGCCACAGTTGTCAGGGTCGGGGGAGGCGGCCAGAGAGACATCCTGTCCCAAACATGTTGCAAATAGGGTTTCTGGGGGATAAAGCCTGGTCTGGGGGTCATCTAGGAGGTGCTGGTTTCTTGAGCTCCTGTATTACTTCTTTATCTTCATTCCCAGGATGCCTGTCACAGCTGGAGTGATCTTCGTGATGGACAAGTTCTGATTTATGCTGGAAAGGTGTCCCAACATGGGCTTTGTTACACTGGGAAATAACAGTGACAGCTAAGCTTGACTGAGTACTCTGTAGATATGAGGCCCTGTTCTAGGACTAACTCATTAACCCTCACAATCCCTCCATGATTATCTCTGAATATCTCCACTTTGCACAAGAGGAAATAGACACAGAGAAGACAGTAACTAGTCCAGGGCAACACAGCTAGTGAGGAGCCTCTGGTTATGTGGATGGACAAACACGGGAAGGACGCACAGACTTCAGATTACAGAGCCCGTGCTGCTTCCACACCTCACCTCTGCTGGTTATTAGAAGGGCTGGGGCAGTGAACAGTGTAGTCTGGGGTGAGTGAAAGCAAACCATGGGGTCAGATGGCCTGAGTTCCAGTCCTGGATCTACCACTGATGAGTTGGTCTACAACAAGTTAGGTCCACAGCAACTTAGGCTCTTCAAAGCCTCAGCTTCCTCATCCTTAAAAAGCAGCTGGTTGTATTAGTACCTATCTTATAGGTTGTTACCAGTATTAAATGAGATAATGTGTTAGTTAATTCTAATGACTGGGCTGGATATTGGAGCTATAACCCACATGTTGTTTGACTATGAATGTGAAAGTAAGTGAAAGTGAAGTCGCTCAGTCGTGTACGACTCTTTGCAACCCCATGGACCGTAGCCCACCAGGCTCCTCCCTCCATGGGATTCTCAGGCAAGAGTACTGGAGTGGGTTGCCATTTCCTTCTCTAGGGGATCTTCCTGGCGCAGGGATCGAACCCGGGTCTCCTGCATTCTAAGCAGACGCTTTAACCTCTGAGCCACCAGGGAACCTATATCCCTTTATATACAGACAGCAGGAAGAAGGAAGGTGGGAAGGACTAAAGATGCTGTCTCTCTTTAAAGGAACCCTCCAGGAAGTCCTGCTTCCATCTCCTAGGGCAGGACTTAGCCCCACAGCCACTCTAGGCACAAAGGAGATTGGGAAATACCTGATGGCCCTGAATCCAGGTTCTGAGTCCCGGGAGGAGGGGATAATGGATGATGAGTAGGCAGATAGCAATCTCTGCCACATTCTTCCAGACATGTGTAAGTTCTCAGAAGAGAATTCATCATGGAAGTGGGTGATACATTTGATCTTACATTCCTAGTAGAAACTTTTGGTTGCTTACCCAATGCCCATTCAATGTCTTCCTTTCTAGCAGAATCCCATCTTAGGGGGAGGGGGATGCAGTCACGAATAAAAAAGGCTGTTTTCTTTACTTTCTTTGTATACAGTGGAGCCATATGACTCAATCTGATCCATGAGGCATAAGCCAACATCTTCTTGGTATTTCTGGGAAACCCTTTGCCTCTTAGATAGAGATTCTGGAGCTTCCTTTCCTTCTTCCTGCTCAGAATATGGAGTTGATGGCTAAGGGCAAAGCACAACCTTGAGACAAAAAGGGAAAGGTCCAGTGAAGAGGGGAGGCCTTAGTTCTAAAATCCTGAAGCCTCTCAGCTAACGCTGGTGACCATGCACCCGGACGCCTTGTGTAAGCAAAGAAACCTAAGCCACTGCTGGCTGGCTTTCCATTTCACGCAGGTCATACTACCCTCACAGACACACTTTGTCCAGGAAAGAACCAGCCATTGTCAGTTTCATCCATGGGACCAGAATCCTCGCCAACAGACAAATTCATTCCAACTGCTGCTGCCCTGCCAGTATTGGGTGGAGGGGAAAAAATAAGACTGAGGTGCCACTATTTGCAAGGCACAGACAGGACTGATAAGATCAAAATGGATGATTTTGATAGGGAGTCTTGATTTTGGGAAGAAAGAGGGGAAAGGTCAGGGAAGAAGACCGCACAGGGTAAAGCACTGTAGACAGATTCCTTCTCTGTGTCCTCCTTTCTTTCTACCTTTTTGTCGTCTCTGTTTTTCTCCTCCAACCTCTTTCTAGCTGCCATTCTCCTAGTGCAGAATTCCTGTAACTTTCTCAAGGCGAGCATTTTAAATTCTTCATCCTTTAGCCCGTTTTTATAAATTGCTGTACTATACAAAGGGTCAAATAGTCCAGGTGATGAAGGCAAAGTGCAAAGGAATACATTTAAGTAAATTCCTCTGCGGGGACATATATGACTTGAACAAATGGAAAAGACAAAATATTTCCATAGAAGAAAATTAAGGACATCAATTTTATCTAAAGTCATTTATACCACCATCCTCGGTTTCAAAAGCAATGTTAACTGGCTATTATTGAGAAATAGGCAAGCTAGTGACAAAATTCTTGTGGAAAAATAAAAGGGTTATGGAGTCAGACTATCTCCATCCCAATTCCGCAATGGAAATGGAAGGAAGTAAACGAACAGAAAGGTCTGGTAAGACGTAGCCTGTGTGTGACTCACATCTGCCGCACTTCATTCAGCTGGCAGGAACAAGTCACCCAGCCAGAGTTGGATGCTGAGGGGCTGGAACACCATGGCCTCCCAGTGGCACTGTGCTATGGAAGGGGAATCGCCTTCTTTACTTCTTATGGTAACTTACAGGATACTCAGGCAGTAAAGAATCTGCCTACAATGCAGGAGACCTGGGTTTGTTCCCTGGGTTCAGACGATCCTCTGGGGGAGGGCATGGCAACCCACTCCAGTATCCTTGCCTGGAGAATCCCATGCACAGAGGAGCCTTGTGGGCTACAGTCCATAGGGTCCCAAAGAGTTGGACACGACTGAGCACCTAACGTTTTTTTCATAGACTCCTTCCTGAGGTTTAAGCAGGTTAAGTAACTTTCCCTAATTCGTGTTAGTTACTATCAGGGCTGGGAATCAAACTAGGCAGCAAGTCATCCCAAGCCTAAGCTCTTTTCTCCACAGCAAGTTACATAATAGAGCTCGGAGGGAACTTAGACCTGACCTAGTTTTACCCTTGACTGTGAAAGCNCGTGTTAGTTACTATCAGGGCTGGGAATCAAACTAGGCAGCAAGTCATCCCAAGCCTAAGCTCTTTTCTCCACAGCAAGTTACATAATAGAGCTCGGAGGGAACTTAGACCTGACCTAGTTTTACCCTTGACTGTGAAAGCCTTGCAGCCTTCTCCTGGACCAGGCATTGGTCTCTGCTCAATTACATATATTGCCTCCCTGACGAATGGACTGGCTGATTGTCCACCATATGAGCAAGCTGAAGTCCCAGGCTTCCGAATGGCACGCCTGAGGTCCTGTCCTAGTTAACGGCAAAAGTGGATGGGGCCTGTGTCAGTCCATCACTCTGTCTCCTAGGCCACTCTGCTATGATCCTCTTCTCTCCTCGATGTGAACTCATACCAAGCCATGAAATCCCTCTTGTCAGAGGGCAAGTCCTTTATCCTTCATAGTGAGGGTTAAATATGACTCATGGGCAGTTTTACAAGTAGTGATAACTTCACAGAAAAGTCTAGCTTCTCATTGGAAGTTGTCACTTCTGAAGCTTGACCAGCTACACTTCCTTGTCTTTTTTTTTTTTTTATTTCACAATATAGACATATTTTTGAAAAAAAAAAAATTTTTTTTTTTTGGCCACAAGGCACGTGGGATCTTAATTCCCCCACCAGGGATTGAACCTGCAACGCCCCACCTTGCAAAGGCATCTTAACCACTGGACCACTAAGGAAGTCCCATACTTCCTTCTTGATTACTCCCACTCTAGACAAGAACAAAGTTTTCTCTGGCTTTTCTTCCTCCTGGAATTCAGTTTGAAAACTGCCCTTTCCTCCCAACTCCTCACATCTGGAACTGGTTTCTCTCTCAGCTATTTTTCTCCAAATCTGGACCCTCTCTCTTTTTTTTGGGGGGGGGGGGTTTTANTTTCACAATATAGACATATTTTTGAAAAAAAAAATTTTTTTTTTGACCACAAGGCATGTGGGATCTTAATTCCCCCACCAGGGATTGAACCTGCAACGCCCCACCTTGCAAAGGCATCTTAACCACTGGACCACTAAGGAAGTCCCATACTTCCTTCTTGATTACTCCCACTCTAGACAAGAACAAAGTTTTCTCTGGCTTTTCTTCCTCCTGGAATTCAGTTTGAAAACTGCCCTTTCCTCCCAACTCCTCACATCTGGAACTGGTTTCTCTCTCAGCTATTTTTCTCCAAATCTGGACCCTCTCTCTTTTTTTTTGGGGGGGGGATTTATTTATTTATTTATGTATCTCTATTTGTGACTGCACTGGGTCTCCGTGGCTGCATGTGGGATGTCTCTGGTTGCAGGGAGCAGGCGCTACTCTGTTTCTGTGCACGGGCTTCTCATTGCAGTGGCTTCTCTTTCTGCGGCTCCCAAGCTCTAGGTATGTGGGCTTAGCAGTTGCGGCACACAGGCTTCGTTGCCCCGGGGCATGTGGAATCTTCCCAGACCAAGGATTGAACCTGTGTCCCCTTCATTGACAGGCAGATTCTTAATCACTGGACCACCAGGGAAGTTCTGCACTCTCTTAAATGGTCATTTCCTTGCACTCCTAATCTGAGGCCAGACCCACTTTTGGATTACTTCCAAATACCTTCTGCCTGGTAACTAGCCCTTGCCTCCCCTGGCAGTCATGGGGACAATCTGGCATTGAGCCAGCTGTGTTGTGAGCTTTCCTGCGGGGCTTTGCCTCCTATGAGTAAACTCTCACCTACTGCTAATTTGCAGTTGTAGAACCCCCTCAAACCCACCTTGAAGACCCCACCTCCTTCCTATTTGTGTAGGTTTGTTCTTGCCTGCCCTTGAAGACAGATACTTTTATAACACCTCTAGAACCAGAGGGTTCTTCATCACAGCAGACTGAAGCTGGCTTCACGTTCGCCTGTTGGGAATGATTCTCCCAAGGCACAGGACAGAATAGGTTGGTATCAATCATTTAGATACAAGAACCAAACCAAAACAATTCATAACCGGAGGCACTGGAGAGCTCTAACTAAAACCTCCTTAAAGAGAGTTTTGAGAGGTAATAATTATCTGCTAAGTAACCCCTGTTTGAGGTGGCCTCCAGAGTAGTAAACTTTTTGTCTGAATAGGCCAACAGCCTTTAAATTTTATATGGTTGAAAAAAAAGTTATAGAAATGAATAAAAATTGTTCCTCCTAGTCATATATTTGACTCTGAAAATAATATCTTTCATTGCAAGTAATATTATGTGATGTCTTAAGCCTCTGGAGTTGGACATTTGGTAGTATAATTACCGATGTATATTGGCACTCACTTTTGTGCACTCAAATCTTATTTTTGAGAAAAATACTGTATATCCAATTAATCACAATGTAATTAGGCCATTAAAAAAATCTCAATGAACCAGCAACAAACACTGTAACACTTACTATCCAGGATCACATCTTTAGTTAAGCCCTGAAAACAAATCGTAGGACTGAAAGGACAAACCCCTGCTAAAGACTGCAGCTCTCTTTCTACCAGAGGAATGATTAGGGGCCACACAGCAGCCTTGAAGCCAAATCCAACCTCTATGAATTCCCCATCCCAAGCCCTCTGATTATGCCTCTTCCCAGGAAGGAAAGAAAAGTCATATCTCCTCTTGACAGGAAGTTGGAATGTGAAATTCATCCAAGGTGAGCAGTCAGGGAGGAAGCTCTGTGGTGGGCAGAGAAGATGGAAGAGGCAGAAATCAAAGGCGCTCCCTAGACTTGTGATCAGGGCAAGGTGGCCATGCCTACAACCTGTCGTCTGTCTGGAGGCCACTCTCCAGGTGTGAGGGACCAAGGAGAAGAAGTAGAAATGCAGGACATGTGGATGGTGTGTGGCACCTGGCTTGGGAACAGCAATTGAGGGATAGATCACAAGTACGGGGCCAGCACAATGAGGATATGCTCTGTTGGAGAAAGAGGCGGGGATAGAGGCAGAGCGAGTGCTGGCTGCAGGGAGAAACATCCTAGTTGCAATGAAACAGTGAGTGGAGAAGCCTGTTGTAAAAGGGTAGTGTAGTCATGTTCGCGGATTTCCAGAAGCTCCTTGGACAAACAAGTGCAGTGGGGTGATGTTTTCCGTTTCCATAACTCCTCTTGGTCCTCAACCCTCCTGTTAGCATTGATCAGACTTTGCTCTTAGGATAGAGTTGTTAGAGTGATGGGCAAAGGAAAAACCCACATATTTCTTGGGTTTTGAATCCAAAGGGACATTTACATTTCCAGTTGGAAGCGAACCCAGCTTTTGAGTACCAAAGCCAGCATTTGTGCCATGCACGATAGGCCTGGGAAGGTGACCGGAGGCTGTAACAGCCAGTCCTCCTGTCCCAGGTCTGAGCTGGGGAGTAAGATAAGAGCTAAGGCGCTGGTGCATGGCCCTGTACCCTGCGCTCCGAGGGCTGAGTCCAGGGGAAAGGCTACTTGAAGGTTAGGCATCTAGAGAGAGAGAGGACGATTGTCTTGCTATCCATCTGGTGCTCTGCTCGCCTCACAAATGCGCGTGGGGAGGCCACAGGAGGGCTGGATCCTGGCCAACCCTGACAACCCTTCGGACAGCTCAGCAGTAGGTTTCCTTGTGCAGAGACAAAGGGGTGGACTCAGAGTGTTAGCAAGAGAAATGGCGATGGAAAGATGCTGAGGCTGTTCATCTACGCAGCGGTCCAAGTGTGGGCAACAAAAGATGAAAACCCTTTGGGGATTTACGCTTTTCACATCTTCCTGGGATCAGGAATTCTGCAAGTTCATCCGTTCGTTGGTGTGACAGTTTGCCTGTTATTATTTCAGTTCTCTGCTTCTTCTCATAGGTTTTAGCATCTGCTGTATTTCTAGAAATTAAATCTTGTATTAGCTCCCTAACCAGCGCTTTCCGGCTTTACAGAATGTTCCCTTATCTCATCCTGGGAAAGGGTGATCAGTTCTGAATGGCCCTGCCGAGACTCTTCATTGGGTTTGGATACTCTGAGCAGACTGACTTTCAGCCTGAAAGGTACAGTTTCAGAAATCTTAAACAATGGAACAAGAACCTTTTCATGGGCACACTGAAGAGGAGGAAAACACACATTCACTCTCTTTAGAGTCTTTAGAGTTTTCTACAGCTCTGGAATGACTTCACTTACGAAAAAATAGGAAGGAACATCCAATTTTCAGAAGTCAAAGACATTTAAACTCTTACCTGTCAGGAAGGCAAACATTTAACTTCTTTGTGCATCTCAAGGTCATACAGGCTCAGAGAAAATCCAAACTTCCTTTTAACTCCAAGCCCCCTGACTTGCTATTAATCCCTTGGTCCTGAGATTTTGAAGCAAATAAGGTGATGGCTATGTTCCAAGCATATCTGAGGAATAAACTTTCCACAAATGTTGGCGATGCAGTCAGTGAGCTATAGACATGTAAGTGATATAGGGACAAAAATGTAACCATTCCCGGAGGCTGTCAAGAGCTGTTTGCCTCAAGCTCCCTGTATTCTTAGGATTCTCTGGGGGAAGAACAGGTGGCAAGTGTATTTATGGACCACACCTTGGGTGGATCCTCCACCTTGCTATTTCCAGAAGAATCCATTAACATGGCACTACACACTGCATACATCCTGCCTCCTGTGTGTAGAGTAGAAGGCTATTTTCCACACATTTCCAAAGGAGAGTTTGTATGTTTCAATACCTATTTCCTTATTGTAAAGGGAAAGAAAAATAGGGACTTCCCTGGTGGTTCGCTGGTTAAGACTTTGCCTTCCAATGCAGGGGTTTGTGAGTGTGATCCCTGGTGGGGAGCTAAGATCTCACATGCCTCAGTTCAGTTCAGTTCAGTTGCTCAGTTATGTCTGACTCTTTGTGACCCCATGAATCGCAGCACTCCAGGCCTCCCTGTTCATCACCATCTCTTGGAGTTCACCCAGACTCACGTCCATCGAGTCAGTGATGCCATCCAGCCATCTCATCCTCGGTCGTCCCCTTCTCCTCCTGCCCCCAATCCCTCCCAGCATCAGAGTCTTTTCCAATGAGTCAACTCTTCGCATGAGGTGGCCAAAGTACTGGAGTTTCAGCTTTAGCATCATTCCTTCCAAAGAAATCACAGGGCTGATCTTCTTCAGAATGGATTGGTTGGATCTCCTTGCAGTCCAAGGGACTCTCAAGAGTCTTCTCCAACACCACAGTTCAAAAGCATCAATTCTTCAGCGCTCAGCCTTCTTCACAGTCCAACTCTCACATCCATACATGACCACAGGAAAAACCATAGCCTTGACTAGACAGACCTTAGTTGGCAAAGTAATGTCTCTGCTTTTGAATATGCTATCTAGGTTGGTCATAACTTTTCTTTCAAGGACTAAGCGTCTTCTAATTTCATGGCTGCAGTCACTATCTGCAGTGATTTTGGAGCCCAAAAATATAAAGTCTGACACTGTTTCCACGGTTTACCCATCACATGCCTCAGGACCTTAAAACAAACAAACAAACAAAAAACAAAAAACAAAAAACCACCATAAGCAATATTGTGACAAATTCAGTAAAGATTTAAAAAATAGTCCACATAAAAATATCTTTTTTTTTTCCCATGGTTGCCCTGTAAATAAATTCTTCAGTACCATTTTTCTAGATTCCATATTTATGAGTTAGAATACGATATAGATCTTTCTCTTTCTGACTCACTTCACTCTGCATAATAAGTTCTAGGTTCATCCACCTCATTAGAACTGACTCAAATGTGTTCCTTTTTATGGCTGAGTCGCTCAGTCTTGTCTGACTCTTTGCGACCCCATGGACAGTATCCTATCAGGCTCCTCCATCCATGGTATTTTCCAGGCAAGAGTGCTGGAGGGGATTGCCATTTCCTTCTCCAGGGGATCTTCCCAACCCAGGAATCGAACCTGGGTCTCCTGCATTGCAGGCAGATGCTTTACCATCTGAGCTACCAGGGAAGCCCTAAAAATATCTTTAAAAAAGCAAAAGAAGAGTGACTGAGGGTTTTTTTGTCTGTGAAAGTCCATGGATGTCCAGGCTAGTTACTGCAGTCATTGGAACAGCAGGAGTGAAACCAGCGATTTGGTCCATACTTCAGCCTGTTAGTTTCAACTTCTGACCACAGATCATTCTCCTCACATGATTTGCAAATGCCTCATACTGGTCATGAGAACTGATTAAGAAGTACAGATGGCTCAGTGTGTCTCCATCACCCCAGTGGGAAAGTAATGCCAAGTGCATGCTGTTAGCTCATTCCAGGCAGCGACAAATGGCTTCCTCTCCAGTTATACTAAAAGCCAAAGTTTTTTCTTATTATAAAACAATGCTATTTAAATTATTGCTTGCTTTTGATCTGATGTGACGAGAGAGAGAAATAAAAAAGTGTGGGATTGCAAAGACCCTTTTCCTGCTGAGATGAAATGGAGAGGGATAGGCTGCAAGCTGAGAGGGCATATGTGGTCTCTGTTTGGCTCTAGATCCTGGGGTAGCAGAAAGACACCTTCATTCCATTGGAGGGGTGATGCAGATTCAGAAGGGAAGTGCAAAAACCTCCAAGGTCATGGGCTTTCTCTGAGAGGAAAGAAGAGCTAATGAAGGAAGCCACAAAGGGATGGCAAGGGGACCGAGAAGGAATGAATCTGTCAATAGTGATTTGCCATCTGCTTTTGTTATACACAAGACAATTAGGTGACATCTAAGGCTGAGTTCTTCAAGGCTGTCATAAACAAACAGAGCTTCTTCAAGCATCTGTAGGAGGCGCATAGATTAACTTGGGCAATGATTTATTTGCAGCTCAGCTGGTGGTAGATAGTCTGGCAGCTAGCTGTCTGGGCTTTGAGGAATTCTTGAAGATATTTGGTAAGTTGAAGAATGATGTTCAGAGAATAGTTGGTGTCAGCTAAGGCAGGGCCCCTCGGCAGAATCTGAGCCTTACCCTGAGCAAATCCACACATTTGATTTTGGTGTGTGTGTTCCAAAGTGAGCTGACCCAAGGGACTGATTTATACTAACCAAATGCATAAGCTGCTAAGTCGCTTCAGTCATGTCCGACTCTGTGTGACGCCATAGATGGCAGCCCACCAGGCACCCCCGTCCCTGGGATTCTCCAGGCAAGAACACTAGAGTGGGTTGCCATTTCCTTCTCCAAAATGCATAAGAGGCAGATACAAAAGCCCAGCTGATAATTCATTCATCTTTAGCAAGAAACGTAACAGTTGACATACTGTGCCAATTGGTCAACATATTGACTCTTTGGAGGGATGGGAAAATCCAGTGTTCATGGGACCAGGCAGGTAAAGAAATGAACTGACCAAGTGTGAGGTAAAATGGGGCCATGGGATTGTGCTGAACAGAGGACCCTATTTCTCTTCTAAACAATGCAGCCAGGATGATCTCCACCCAAAGGCTGCTGTTCAAGGGGTGGTGTGTACAGAACTTCTGATTTTTAAAGAAGTTAAGATTCAGAGTTATATAAGAAATTTCCTGATTTATTAATATTAGTAATTAATTTTTAAAAGTTTTAAAACCCACTGTATAAGCCAAATATGCCTACATGGCTCTCATTTGTAACTGCTCATTAAATTATAACCAGAATTCTGCTTTGAGAGCCAATTTCAGGTCAAGGGAGTTAGTTGGTTGAGCTCGGTATTTAACACCATCAAACTGTAAAAGCCTGGTGTGTCTGTTTCTATTCAATGCTCAGGCCAAGAAGGGTTTAAGTCTTCTCTGGTCTAGAAATGCAGTCACATGTGTCTCAGCTTCACAGGTTTCATTAAAACCATCAACCCCTGTGCTAGCAACACTTGCTTTATTTACACTGTGGTGTTTGCCAAGTAAGACTCCACATTTCTGGACATCTTCTGAGTTTACCCCCATCATCTAGAGTTTACCACGCCCTGCTTTTACCTAAGGATACAGGAGCACTTTGTCCAAGAGGATACACATTCCTATCCACTAGGTATTGATTTTTTTTGTTTAATTTTCTGAAGGAAATAATGATAGTAATAATAGTATTATTTTATTCAACAAGTGTTTATTGAACTGCATTGAACCAAACATTGAGCTGGATACTAGGGAGGGTTGCATGAGCATACAAGAGAGAACTCAAGGAGCTTACCTTCTAATCATTGGCAACATTTATCAAGACCTTTCAATGTACCAGGCTCTGCAGGAGACATTTTATGCAATTATCTCATTCAAACTTCAGGTCAACTCAAAAGCCTGTATTATAAATGTTTCTGTTTTATGGTTAGGAAACTGTGACTAATCAAGATCTAATGACCCCACCTCCACTATCCAGAGAGATAACGTGGGTTCCCATCTGTCAACCTCAGTGGCTTCCTAGGAACTGAGACTCAACTTTCCCCACCATGCTGTCTTGGGATTAGACTTGGTAGATGCGAAGTGGGCAGGGTTTTCTAATGGGAATTCCATGTTATGTGTTGAGTTCAGCTCAATCACTCAGTTATGTCCGACTCTTTGTTGACCCCATGAACTGCGGTATGCCAGCCCTCCCTGTCCATCACCAAATCCCAGAGTCCACCCAAACCCATGTCCACTGAGTCGGTGATGCCATCCAACCTTCTTATCCTCTGTTGTCTCCTTCTCCTCCTGCCCCCAATCTTTCCCAGCATTAGGGTCTTTTCCAATGAGTCAGCTCTTCACATCAGGGGGCCAAAGTATTGGAGTTATAACTTCAACATCAGTCCTACCAATGAACACCCAGGATTGAGCTCCTTTAGAATGGACTGGTTAGATTTCCTTGCAGTCCAAGGGACTCTCAAGAGTCTTCTCCAGCACCACAATTCAAAAGCATCAAATCTTTGGTACTCAGCTTTCTTTATAGTCGAACTCTCACATCCATACATGACTACTGGAAAAACCAAAGCCTTGACTAGACGGACCTTTGTTGACAAAGTAATGTCTCTGCTTTTTAATATGCTGTCTAGGTTGATCAGAACTTTTCTTCCAAAGAGCAGGCATCTTTTAATTTCATGGCTACAGTCACCATCTGCAGTGATTTTGAAGCCCAGAAAAATAAAATCAGCCACTGTTTCCCCATCTATTTCCCATGAAGTGATGGGACCGGATGCCATGATCTTCGTTTTCTGAATGTTGAGCTTTAAGCCAACTTTTTCACTCTCCTCTTTCACTTTCATCAAGAGGCTCCTTAGTTCTTCTTCACTTTCTGCCATAAAGGTGGTGTCATCTGCATTTCTAAGGTTATTGATATTTCCCCTGGCAATCTTGATTCCAGCTTGTACTTATTCCAGCCAGTGGTTCTCATGATATATTCTGCATATAAGTTAAATAAGCAGGGTGACAATATACAGCCTTGACGTACTCCTTTTCCTATTTGGAATCAGTCTGTTGTTCCATGTCCAGTTCTAACTGTTGCTTCCTGACCTGCATACAGGTTTCTCAAGAGACAGGTCAGGTCGCCTAGTATTCCCATCTCTTTCAGAATTTTCCACAGTTTACTGTGATCCACACAGTCAAAGGCTTTGGCATAGTCAATAAAGCAGAAAGGTCTTTCCAATTTAGGAGTTCTTAGTACTCATTATTAGAAGAGATACCATTTTCTAGGTGCTTACTTTGTGCTAGGCTCCATGCTAAGTATTTTACATATATCCTTTAAATACTCAAAGATATCCACAAAGCAGGTATTATTGTACATCTTTTACAGATGAAGAAATGGGAGCTCAGAGAAGTCAATAGCCTGTCCAAGGTTACATGGAGGGCAGCTGCACATCGCTGGGCGCTGATATTGTAGACTGTGGAGTTAGGCAGTACATGACCTAGTCAGTTGTTCACAGAGCTCACAAATAAATGGTGGTGATGAGCACTGACCCAGAACAGATACAGTCAGATTGAAACACAGGTGAAGGGACAAGTGGAAAGGAAAGAGAGAGTTCTGGGAGGAATTTGAGAGAAACCCCCAAAAGAAGTGGGAGATG
The DNA here is from genome assembly GCA_006410875.1 of Neotragus pygmaeus. Lineage (NCBI taxonomy): Eukaryota > Metazoa > Chordata > Mammalia > Artiodactyla > Bovidae > Neotragus > Neotragus pygmaeus. The sequence continues at coordinate 130,094 of SJYV01016012.1, read as the reverse complement.
CCACCCACATGTGAGAACAACCTCTCCAACTTCACAATTTTGCTTGTGGTCAATCCAACCTATTGGAACAGTTGGCTTAACTAATTGGCTAAAAAGACAAGCAACTGGTTTCTTCACTTATAAGAGAGTCTTGCAAAACTGTTGGACTTGTTCGGTTTCTCTGATCTCACCAACCTGGGAATGGAATTGACTTCTTTGACAGAGGTAAATATCTGTCAATATCAATTGACAGATATTTTGGCATTATGTGGACAAGGTGGAATAAACAATCAACCTAAGATCCAAAATGTCTATGTCAAGATAGAGTTAAGAAGAGTCAGAGTGTTTGTAGATGATGAAGCTTCCCTGTTTATAGGTTTGTCCTATTGTCCTAGCTGGCTCGAGGAAGGAAACATTCTTCTAAGGTTTAAAAATAAATAAATAGGAGGCTATAAAAAGCCATCAACTAAAAGAGTCCTTGGAGAACAGCCAACAACAGGACTTATCAAACGGGGGCAGCTTCCCTGAGCAACCCGTCAGGTCTTCGGCATGTCAAAATGGATTGCAAGTGGAACCAGTAATCTTGGAATTCTAGAATGTTAGATCTGGAAGGGGCGTTAGGGGCCAGCTAGGCCATTTCTCTTATTTTCTAAATGAGGGAAAACTTAAAGCCCACAGAGACAGAATGTCTTATTCAAGGTCACACAGCCAATGATGGAGGAGCATTAGAGTGAAGGCTTCCTAAAGCTCCAGCATATCCAGATCAACAATTCTGCCTCTTTGAGGACTGCTTAGGGCTATTTGGGGAGGGGTCTTTAAATAAATTATTTATTTATGAATATCACAAATTCAAAAGCCTCTCTACACTTTTACATTCAATTTACTTATATTTCTACTTATCAAATAGAACTATTTAACTCAGTTAAAATTCTTTTAAATCTATTCAACATTAATGTAAAGGTAAGATATTTCATTTTCATTTTTAAAGGTTTTTAAGTGCATGAAATATATATAAGCAATTTTCCTAAATATTTAACCCTAACAAATCTATCCAAGAGAATATATCTTTGCCAAGAGAATGCACTGGTCATAACAAACACCCACTTCCAACAACACAAGAGAAGACTCTACACGTGGACATCACCAGATGGTCAACACCTAAATCAGACTGATTACATTCTTTGCAGCCAAAGATGGAGAAACTCTATACAGTCAGCAAAAACAAGACCAGGAGCTGACTGTGGCTAAGACCATGAACTCCTTATTGCCAAATTCAGACTTAAATTGAAGAAAGTAGAGAAAACCACTAGAGCATTCAGGTATGACTTAAATCAAATCCCTTATGATTATACAGTGGGAAGTGACAAATAGATTCAAGGGATTAGATCTGATAGAGTNGGACCTAACATTCCAGGTTCCTATGCAATATTGCTTTTTACAGCATCTGACTTTACTTCCAACAGCAGTCACATCCACAACTGGGTGGTGTTTTTGCTTTCATCCCTTCATTCTTTCTGGAGTTATTTCTCCACTGATCTCCAGTAGCATATTGGGCACCTACTCACCTGTGGAGTTCATCTTTCAGTGTCCTATCTTTTTGCCTTTTCATACTTTTCATGGGGTTCTCAAGGCACATATACTGAAGTAGTTTGCCATTCCTTTCTCCAGTGGACCACGTTTTGTCAGAACTCTCCACCATGACCTGTCTGTCTTGGGTGGCCCTACTTGGCATGGATCATAGTTTCATTGAGTTAGACGAGGCTGTAGTCCATGTGATCAGATTGGTTAGTTTTCTATGATTATGTTTTTCAGTCTGTCTACCCTTTGATGGAGAAGGATAAGAGGCTTATAGAAGCTTCCTGATGGAAGAGACTGATGGAGGAGGAAACTGAGTCTTGTTCTGATGGGCAGGGCCATGCTCAGTAAATCTGTCACATATAAATGAAGTAAATAAAATTGAATCATTTCTAACAACTGAATCGTATTACTTACATAACTTTATCTTTTCCACTCTAAGCATCTTTCCTCATGTTCATAAGCATTCTTTAAAATGATTTTAAATGCATAATATTCCAACATGTGTTACTAGTAAATTATAAGGATCTAATACCCAAAGAACAAAGCTAGTGCAGGTGATGTAATTCCAGCTGAACTATTTCAAATCCTAAAATATGGTGCTGTGAAAGTGCTGCACTCAATATGCCAGCAAATTTGGGAAACTCAGCAGTGGCCACAGAACTGGAAAAGGTCAGCTTTCATTCCAATCCTAAAGAAAGACAATGCCGAAGAATGTTCATACTACTGCACAATAACACACATTTAATGTACTACCACCGTAATGCTCAAAATCCTTCAAGGTAGGCTTCAACAGTGTGTGAGCTGAGAACTTCCCGATGTTTAAACTGGATTTAGAAAAGACAGAGGAACCAGAGATCAAATTGGCAACATCCACTGGATCATAGAAAAAGCACAGGAATTCCAGGCAAACATCTACTTTTGCTTCACTGACTATACCAAAGCCTTTGTATGGATCATAACAAACTGTGGAAAATTCTTATAGAGATGGGAATATGAGACCACCTTATCTGCCTCCTGAGAAATCTGTGTGCAGGTCAAAAAGTAACAGTTAGAACTGGCCAAATTGGGACTGGTTCCAAATTGGGAACAGAGAAGGCAATGGAAACCCACTCCAGTACTCCTGCCTGGAAAATCCCATGGATGTTGGGGCCTGGTAGGCTGCAGTCCATGGGGTCACAAAGAGTCGGATACAACTGAGCGACTTCACTTTCAACTTTTACTTTCATGCATTGGAGAAGGAAATGGCAACCCACTCCAGTGTTATTGCCTGGAGAATCCCAGGGACAGTGGAGCCTGGTGAGCTGCTATCTATGGGGTCGCACAGAGTTTGACACAACTGAAGTGATTTAGCAGCAGCAGCCACATTGGGAAAGGAGTACATCAAGGCTGTATATTGTCACCCTGCTTATTTAACTTAAATGCAGAGTACATCATGTGAAATTCCATGCTGGATGAAGCTCAAACCAGGATCAATATTATGGGAGAAATATCTTTAGCCTCAGATATACATATGACACCATCCTTATGGCAGAAAGGAAGAGGAACTAAAGAGCTTCTTGAGGAAAGTGAAAAAGGAGAGTGAAAAAGCTGGTTTAAAACTGTACATTCAAAATACTAAGATCATAGCATCTGGTTTCATGCTGGTAAATAGATGGGGAAACAATGGAAACAGTGACAAGCTTTATTTTGGGTGGCTCCAAAATCACTGCAGATGGTGACTGCAGCCATGGAACTGAAAAACGCTTGCTCCTTGGAAAAAAGAGTCATGGTAAACCTAGACAGCATATTGAAAAGCAGAGACATCCATTTGCTGATAAAGGTCCATGTAGTCAAAGCTGTTTTTTTTTCCAGTAGTCATGTATGGATGTGAAAGTTGGACCATAGTGATGGCCGAGCACTGAAGAATTGATGCTTTTGAACTGTGGTGTTGGAGAAGACTCTTGAGAGTCTCTTGGAGAAAAAGGAGATCAAACTAGTCAATCTTAAAGGAAATCAACCCTGAATACTCATTGGAAGGCTTGATACTGAAGCTGAAGCTCCAATACTTTGGCGACCTGATGTGAAGAACCAGCTCTTTGTAAAGATCCTGATGCTGGAAAAGATTGAAGGCGGGAGGGGAAGGGGAAAACAGAAGATGAGATGTTTGGATGGTATCACTGATTCAATGGACATAAGTTTGAGCAAACTCCAGGAGATTATGAAGGACAGGGAAGCCTGGTGTACTGCAGTCCATGGCGCCACAAAGAGTCAGACTTGACTTAGCAACTGAACAATAGCAACAACAAATGAGTTATAGTTCATTCAGCCCATGTCTATGTCTGAACAAAGAATAGTTTGAGAGTTTGAGGGATGTCGTAGTTCTTTTCAAGTTGTGTGACTCAAATATCAAAATGTATCTTAAATAGATCCTGTGCTCCAATTATCTATTATCATTATCAGTAGCCATCGCATATTGATCTCTTAAGTATTAAGCAACAAGTACATTTTCTGGTCAATATTTGCAACTGTTTGAGTTGAATACAGTTTTCTCTGCTTCATAGTTAAGGAACCAAAGTCAAAAAAAAAAGGGAACTCGTGAGTGGGTAAGCTTAAATTCCAGCTATATGTCTAATTCTGCCATCTATGCTCTTAACTACTACACTGTGCCCATTTAGTATTAGCAGTAGATTCATTTGTTCCTTTCCTGAATGTATTTATTTTAACCCCCTGTGCCTCCCAAATAACATGATTTTTAGTCAGTATTTTCATTCTAACCTAATGTGCATGTACTATGCTCAGTTCTGCTATGAAATACACAGAGGCAAAAGTCATAGTACTTGCTGAAGAGCTTCAAAATCTCTTTAGGGGTGTACTGTCTATATATGTGCAAGTTTTACAGTCATAAAATCCTTAAGTATCCTTATAAGTTAGTAGGATAGGATAGTAGTACAGAAATGATTTCCAAGTTCTTATTATGGTTTAGAGGAATGATATACCATTGTGGGACAGAATAGCCTGGAATTTCTACTAGGTGAATAAGTATCTGTGATGCAGAGAAAAGACATTTGCTGGTAAAAAATAGAATATATTTTTAAAATTCCAAGACCTGCTCCTTTAAATTTGATAGATTTTTTAACAAGATCATATTTGGTGTCTTTCTTTTAAGATTATTCTGTTGGCTAGTTATTAGAGTGTGTTAATCTCTGGGGATTCACTTAAAAACCAATATTATATATAATCCAAGACTCCATTTTAGCTAGTGAGGTTCTTACATCTAAAATTGCAGATTTTGGTAATATGTAGCCTGAAAATATTTTTATGGAACTTAGTCATCTGCCTCTGTTTTATGAATAGTTCTTCAAGCACCTGCAAATATAATGCTAGTTTTTCTTGAGGGCACCAGTTATCTGCCAGACCTAACCAGATAATCACATAGGGGGTGTAGGATTTAAGGAAATTCATTCCAATAGCTATGAGAAAAAAATATATAGATCAGTGTGGCATTATATTTAATCCATTTTCATCTTATTACCAACTTGTCTCAGGATATAAAATATGTACTGACATGATATCTGCACATTAAGTAGTTATTTAATTTTCTTTGAATGCTCTTTTGTAAAACAAAAAGTTGATGTTGAAAACACGGGATGGTTAGTCTCATTTGCCTAGATGGTTTGGCAGTTCATGACCTGTGTTGTGAGGGACTTAACTGTATTAGGAACATTGAGCTTTGGAGCTGAAAAAAATGTCTGAGCTTGGTCAAGCATGGTTCTCAAACTTCTGTGTGTGAATTCGCCTGAAGAATTTAGCCAAACACAGCTTGCTGGATTCCCCCTCAAAGCTTCTGATTTGGGTGAGGCCTGAGAATATGCATTCTAATGTGTTTCCAGGTGACGCTGATGTTGCTGATTTGGGAACTAGAAGAACCACTGTTCTAGTTTAAGGCTTTCTTTTCACCAATGAGAAAATTGAGGACCCAAGAGAGGTCATCCATGTACGTGTATAAATCAGATCCTGTCGCTTTAAGGGACCCTTCAGTGGTTTCAAGAAACCCGTCTGTGGTTTCTTGTTGTACTTGGAATAAAATTCCCTGTCTTTATTATCCAGAATATCCGTCATTCCTGGTTCCTGCCTCTCTCTCCACACCTTGGTCTGTATAGAGACTGCACTTCATTCCGGTTATTCAAGGGCCATGTTCTTATTTCAGCATGCTGCTGCTGCTGCTAAGTCGCTTCAGTCATATCCTACTCTGTGCGACCCCATAGATGGCAGCACACCAGCCTCCACCATCCCTGGGATTCTCCAGGCAAGAACACTGGAGTGGGTTGCCATTTCCTTCTCCAATGCATGAAAGCGAAAAGTGAAAGTGAAGTCGCTCAGACGTGTCCAACTCTTAGTGACCCCATGGACTGCAGCCTACCAGGCTCCTCTGTCCATGGGATTTTCCAGGCAAGAGGACTATTTCAGCATAAAAAGCAACTAATATATAGCAACATGGCACAGGACAAAAAGTGGAGGTTTGATATGTAGAGGCTTTCAATATGATTTTTCAATGCTTACCGTTTCCTTGGGACTCCAAATGTAGGTAATATTAGCCACATGCTTAGTGATTTTTCAGTCTTCACTTCCATGCAGTGGGTCCATCTTGATTTTTCTATATTTATTTTGACAAAGAAGTTGATTTGCATTATAATAATGGCTAATATTTATTGGTTGTGTGCCATATACCATGCAACGTATCTGAAAAACTTTATCCCATTTTATCTTCATAAAAGCCATATAAAGTAGCTATTACTCATACCTGTTTTACTAGTGAGGGAACTGAGACTTCGAGGATTAAGTGACTTTTTGAATGTCCCAAAGCTAATGGCAGTATTGAGTTTTAGACTCTTTATTTCTCTGTCTAGAATCTCCATTCTTGGACTCTGAACTATACTGCCTCAATTATATAGTGAAATAACTACTGTGTCTGTCTAAAGAGCCTCAACTGGTCAAATGATGACAACCTGTTGATGCTATTTTATCAGAAAAGTAGGTGGTACCAGGAGGGGAGGGTGGAGGGAAGGGATGATTAGGGAGTTTGGGATGGATATGTACACTCTGCTGTATTTAAAATGGATAACCCCAAGAACCTCTTGTATAGCACAGGGAACTCTGCTCAATGTTATGTAGCAGCCTGGATGGGAGAGGAGTTTAGGGGAGAATGGATATATGTATGTGTATGGTTGAATTTCTTTTCTGTCCACCTGAAATTATCACAGCATTGATTGAATTGACTGTACTCCAAAGTAGAATAAAAAGTTGAAAAAAATATTAAAATCAGGTTACGCATTTGGAAGAAGAAAGGGAACTTTTAGCTTGAAATCGACTTTACAAAGACATACTAAAGGAATTAAATTGGGGTCAAGTATGGTCATATTAAAACAAAGCTCAGTACCTCAAAGTGTCATGCCTTTTATCTTGATAATTGAAGAGTTTATGTGTGAGTCAATAGAAGAAAGACATTTGGTCTACTTTACATGCTATATCTCAAGTGCTTTTCAGAGTAGTTCATCCCTCATACATTCTCAGTAATGGAAAAACCTAATACACTGAGACTGCTTTTAAGGCTAAAGGCATTTCAGAAGCAGTGGCCCGTAGGCTAAGAACCATAGAACCTCCTTTAGTCTGAAGTTACAGAAAAACATCAAACACTATTTCCCTCGAAAAGTTACTTGTGATCAGGACTTAATCATTAGTCAAATAAACAAATGCTCTATTTCTGAAGGGTCAGAAAAATATTGGAGCAATCTGAAGTTAGTTTGAAATAAGATTAGTTTTACAGAAGCAAATTCCTTCAGTGTTTTTCATTTGTTTTCTCATTAACTAACTACTGTAAAGTATCAGCACTTTTTGAAATTTTGCCATGAGACCTTCTGCCTTCTTTCCTTTCTTGTTTCTTTTCTCTTCTTGTTTCATTTAAACATAAATTTCTTTATGCATTCTACACATTTTTTCTTCACACTTACAATGTGCCTGCATATATTTGTTTTAAATATTAAACCCATTAGAACTGAAGTCTACACATCAGACATTTGTAGTGGTGAGACTTCCTGTCATAAAGACTGATGTAATTCAGAAACTGAATCGGCGTGAATGGAAATCAGTGTGGGCTCAGTTTTATATCATTATAATAATCTTCCATTCCAAAGCACAACTATATGCAGGAAATGTATGCTTCTAATACAATTTCTAAATATGCTTAGTTGCTCAGTCATGTCGGACTCCTTGTGACCCCATGGACTGTAGCCCACCAGGCTCCTCTATCCATGGGGTTCTCCAGCCAAGAATACTGGAGTGGGTTGCCATTCCCTTCTCCACACAATTTCCAAATTAAAAAAACAGCAAATATAATTTCTTATTTAAATAAATACATCATAAATAAGGAGAGACTTCCTTAGCAATGTGAAGATGATATAAGGAAATAAATTAATTAAATTTAATAAAAATACTGATAATTATATTAAAGATAAAGGAGGAAAAATCACAGCAATATTTTATAGTCTAAATACATTTATTATTTAAAATAATTCAAATAAGTTTAGATTAGAATAGAACTTTTAATCTTCATAGTAGGAAGTTATCAAGAACTTACAGCAAATATCATATTAATTCAGGTTAGACAAAAAGCAAGGATGCTCATTATCATTCCTAGTTATTGTTGAAATAGAGAAACTAACCAATAAAATAAAAGAAAATCAGATCCATAAAGATTGGTGAGAAATATACTGAAATTCCCTAATTGGTGAAAAGCCCATTGAGGTCCATAGGTAAACTATTAGAATTAAAAGTGATTTGATTAAGTTTGCTGATGAGAAGATAAACATAAGAACTTAATTAGCTTTTCTATCAGTTATAATTCTCAATTACAATGTAGAAGAGAAATTTTGTATACAATAGCTACAAAAGTATAAAGACACTATGAATCAATCTAAAAAGAACCATGACCTTTATGAAAAAATTGTCAAATATCATTTGAAGATATCAATTGACAGAATATCATTGAAGATAATAAAATTCTGGAAAAAATCATCAGTATCTATCATTTCTTGAGTATACTCAATAATATAAAGATGCCAATTCTCCCTAAATTATTCCATAAATCTAATACAACTGGGCTTCTCAGGTGGTGCAGTGGTGAAAATCCACCTGTCGTTGCAGGAGACTCAGGAGACATGTACTTGATACCTGGGTTGGGAAGATCCCCTGCAGGTAGGATTCTTCTGGCTTTAAAGAATCTGCCTGCAGTGTTGGAGACCTGGATCCAATCCCTTGGTCGGCAAGATCCCCTGGAGAAGGGAATGACTACCTACTCCAGTACTCTTGCCTGGAGAATTCCATGGACTCAGGAGCCTAGTAGGCTACAGTCCATGGGGTCACAAAGAGTTGGACACGACTGAGCATGAAGGTATGCAATACAACTTTACCCAAAATTCCAACAAAATTCCTGGAGAATCCTTATGGACAGAGGAGCCTGGAGGGCAACAATCTGTAAGGTCACAAAGAATCGGACATGACTCAAATGACTTAGGACAGTACATATCGTAATATACAAAGGATTGGTATTATAAGTTCTATAATTGATTTTATTTTTAGCTGTTCTGTGTCTCAGTTACTGGGCACAGGCTTTCTCTAGCTGCAGCAAGTGGGAGATACTCTGGTTGTGGTGCACGAGCTTCTTCTTTTTCTGTGGCTTCCTGTGGAGCACAGGTTTTAGGGTGCAGGCTCAGTAGTTATGGCACACAGGCTTAGTTGATTCGTGGCATATGGAATCTTCCTGGACTGCGAATCGAGCCCGTGTCCTCTGCATTGGCAGGCCAATTCTTAACCGCTGGACCAACAGGGAATTCCCCCAAGAATTTTTTATGTAGCTTGACACAGCTGATCTTGTAAAACTCATGTGTACATACTAGGTGTGAAAATAGCCAAGATATTTCTGGGGGAACAAGTAGAAATAAATAATAGAAAAGGCTTGCCCTACCAGATATCAAGACATAATTTATAACTGTAATAATTATGTTACTGGTACGTAGGCATATAGACATATGGGATAGAATAGAGTTCAATAACTGTCTCATGAAATATAGGAAATTCATACAAGACCAGGTTGATGTTACAAATCAGTGGTCAGTGGACAAGCTAGTGAAAAATGGCACTGAGATAACTGGTTACCTATATGGAAAAAATAAAATCAGTCTTTAGATGAAAATAAATTGAGTACTTAAAAGTTAAATTTAGCATGCAAAACTTTAGCATTTTTAGAAGGAAATATAGGTGAATAGCTTTATGATCTATGTGTGGAAAAGATTTCTTTGAAAAGAGCAGAAACAAAGCATAGATCATAAAGAAAATATTGATACATTTCACTGAAATTTAATGTAAATGTTGTGTTCAAGGAAAAATATGATAAAAAATTTAAAAGGCAATGGCTGGGAGAAACTGTTGGCGGTGTATATATTGTAATATGGGCTTCCCAGGGGGTGCTAGTTGTAAAGAGCCTGCCTGCCAATGCAGGGGGCGTAAGAATGTCGATTTGATCCATGGGTCAGTAACATCCTCTGGAGGAGGGTATGGCAACCCACTTCTGTATTCTTATCTGGAGAATCCTTATGGACAGAGGAGCCTGGAGGGCAACAATCTGTAAGGTCACAAAGAATTGTACACGACTCAAATGACTTAGGACAGGACATATTGTAATATACAAAGGATCGGTATTATAAGTTCTATAGTGAACCTCTGCAAGTCATCAAAAGAAAAGGAACCCAACAAAAACACTGATGAGGGATATGAGTAAAGCAAATCACAGATGCTGAACCAAAATGGATGGTAAATACATAATGGGATGTCCAGTTATACTACGAAGCTTGAGAATGCAAGTAATATTGTGATATGACTACAAACCACCAGATTAGCAAAAAAATTTTATTGGCATATAATTGATTTTAAATGGGTTTTGGGTGTACAGCCAAGTAAATCAGTTATGCATGTACATATATCCGCTCTTTTTAAAATTCTTTTCCCATATAGACCATTACAGAGTAGTGAGCAGAGTTCCCTGTGCTATTCATTAGATTCTTATTAGCTAGCTATTTTGTAAATAGTAGTTGTATATGTGTCAATCCCAGTATCCCAGTTGATCCCTCCCTATCTTACCCGCTAGTCACCGTACGTTTATTTTCTACATCTGTAACTCTTCTATTTTATAGGTAAGTTCATTTAGACCCTGATTTTAGATTTCCCAAGTGAAATCATATTATATTTGTCTCTATTTGCCTGGCTTCACTCAGTATGACAATCTGTAGGTCCATCCGTGTTGCTTCAAATGGCATTATCTCATTCTTTTTTAAGATTGAGTAGTATTCCGTTGTGTATGTATATGTATTAGAAAAGGAAATGCAACCCACTCCAGTATTCTTGCCTAGGAAATCCCACGGACAGAGAAGCCTAACAGGCTGTATAGGCCATGGAGTTGCAGAGTCGGATACAACTTAGTGACTAAACAATAGCAACAAGATGTACACACATGCCGCAACTTCTTTATTGATTCCTCTGTTGATGGACATTTAGATTGCTTTCTTGTCCTGGTTATTGTAGATAGTGCTGCAGTGAACACTGGGGTGCCTTAATCTTTTCAAAGTATGAATTTCTCTGGATATATGCCCAGGAATGGGATTGCTGAATCATATGGCAGATTCAGTTCAGTTCAGTTGCTCAGTCATGTACGACTCTTTGTGACCCCATGAACCACAGCATGCCAGACCTCCTTGTCCATCACCAACTCCTGGAGTCCACCCAAACCCGTGTTGATTGAATATGGCAGATTAGCAAAAACTAATAATTCTAATATTAAAGGTTGGCAAAGAGGAGAAGCATTGAGAATCTTCATATCCTAAATAGTGGGAGGGAGAAATAGGCAACCACTTTGGAATACAGTTTAGCATTGAAATTAAGCAAGACATTTGACTTAATTAGTGTGAAAGAAAGTGAAGGTGAAGTCGCTCAGTCGTGTCCGATTCTTTGCGACGCTATGGACTGTAGCCTACCAGGCTCCTCCCTCCATGGGATTCTCCAGACAAGAGTACTGGAGTGGGTTGCCATTGCCTTCTCCAGGGGATCTTCCCAACCAGGGATTGAACCCTGGTCTCCTGCATTCCAGGCAGACACTTTAACCTCTGAGCCACCAGGGAAGTATATGTATTAGAGAAGGAAATACAACCGACTCAATTAGTGTACATCTACATAAATGCTTTAGAGAGACTTTCAAATAAGTACATGTTTACATAGTTGGAATTCCCTTGTGGCTCAAATGGTAAAGCATCTGTCTACAATGTGGGAGACCTGGGTTCGATCCCTGAGTCCAGCCACTGAGTTTGTCAATGGCTCAACAGTAAAGAATCTGCCTGCAATGCAGGAGACACAGGAGTTGAAGTTTCAATACCTGGGTTGAAAAGATCCCTTGGAGGAGGAAATGGCAACCTACTCCAGTATTCTTGCCTGAAAAATCCCATGGACAGAGAAGCCTAATGGGTTACAGTCCATAGGGCTGCAAAGAATAAGACTCAACTGAGCACACAGTTCAGAGGTAACAGAATGATACCTTTGTATAAAATTTATAAACATGCTCTATAATCCAAAATACTTTATGTAAAGATGTATGTGCATGCTCAGTCCTGTCTGACTCTTCCAGGCTCCTCTGTCCATGGGATCCTCCAGGCAAGAATACTGGAGTGGATTGCCATGTTCTCCTCCAGGGAATCTTCCTGACCCAGGGATCGAACCTGTGTCTCCTGCTTTGACAGGTGGATTCTTTACCACTGAGCCACCTGGAAGTCCTATGTAAAGATGCACATATATAAAAAATTAAAACAAGCCTGGATATGATGAACTTCTAGGACAAATGTTAATTCTGGTAAGAGAGGGAAATGGGACTGCTGTAAGGGGGGCTTACCTATGTTTGTAATATTTTATTTCTTCAAAAAGAATCTGAAACAAATACGGTAGAGTATTAGGGGGAAAGAACCTAAATTTAGGTAAATGGATATTTATTATTATTTCTATTTGTTTGAATGAAACATTTCAAAATTAAATAAAGATCACTTAGCCCCCCTGAGCCCGTGGATGCTGAGTGATCAGGTTTATTCATTAAGTTCCTGCATTTCCCGCTGTCAATGGGACCGATTAAAATTATGTATGACTGGATAGCATAACTATTCAGACTCTTTGAGAAAATGTCAAAATTGTGAATGTTAAATTCTGAAATGGCAAGGGCCAACTCTAGACATGCAAAACCAACTGAGGACTAGAAGGATACAAATTAAAATAAAATAAATGCTGTTTGATAATCGAGTTCAGAAGATTCTATATTCTCTCCTTCCCCCATAAAATCAGACCAGAGAATTGGTGTTCGCCCTCCTGATGGATTATCTGTCTATATGAGCAGCTGCCAGCCTGAAACACCCTACAGGGTAATATAAACCAGAATAAAGCAAAACCTGCTTTATTTCCCAGTGAAGGGAAAAGAACACTCCACAAAATGGTTACACCTTCCCAGATACATCCTTCAGCTCCCCAAACAGCTTTTCCATCCTTGACCTTCTCATTGGAAACCCCCCCCCCTTAAGCAGTTCACGCAACTCTGCAAATGTTAGGGTGACATTTGGACTGGGCTCGCGTGATCAGTTCGCCTGAGCGTCTGTGCTCCCCCAGAGGCCTGCCAAGCTCCAGAAGAGCGGTATTAGCCTTGCAGGCCTCACCTCCCAGAGCTAGCAATAACATTTACCAGCTACAGTTTTCTCCATCTTCAAATATTTCCTCTGGCTCACGTGACGGCGATCCAGCTCCTCCATAGACTGGGACCTAAAGAGAGTGGTTGAGAGAGAGAGAAGCCCTCCTTTAAGAACTTTTAACATTTACCTTTCATTAAAGATTGTACTTGTGTTTTAATTGGGCTTTCCTCCTAGGATTTTGACATGTTTGCAGAAAATTAGTTACTAAAATTGCATTCCTGGTAGAGGTGGGGGCACATACCTTTGATTTTTATCATGTCAGTGGAAACTGAAAAAAAAAAAAAACAACTGCATCTGGGTGGTGAGGAATGGGATGTGAGTGTCCACCTGAAATCTGTAAGAATCCAGACTTGGCAAGGAAATTATACAATTCTTAATCATAACTTAGAAAACAATTTTGGAGCCTTAATACACCCCTAGGAATGGGCTAGTCAAGACTTAAAGTCAGAATGGCCTCTCTTGTTTGTTGTATAAATGCCTCAATCGGTGATGGAATTGATTAGGAATGAATTAACTATCTTCCCAACAGCCTAATGAGCCATGTACTTACCATCCTATTTCATTAGTGAGGAAACTGAGGCTCAGAGAGATTAACTTGTCGAGCTGCCATGCTAGCTCATGTCAGGTCTTGTATACAGAGCATAGTTATGCTGCTATAATCTGTACTGATAGAGGCACGGGCATGTCAGAATGTGACAACAGGCACTAGCAGGCCAATTCAAAATGAATAAGAACACAATAGCATTCCAGTTAATGTAGAAGGAGAGAGGGCCAGAGAGGATCACCATTAGGCAGATCCTGCAGTTATGAATGTTCCAGATAAGATCCATCAATAACGGTGACCCTGTTTGCAAAACAGCAAAAGAGACACAGATGTATAGAAAAGTCTTGTGGACTCTGTGGGAGAAGGCGAGGGTGGGATGATTTGAGAGAATAGCACTGAAACATGTATATTACCATATGTGAAACAGATCACCAGTCCAGGTTTGATGCATGAGACAGGTGTTCAGGGCCAGTGCACTGGGATGACCCAGAGGGATGGGATGGGGAGGGAGGTGGGAAGGGGGTTCAGGATGGGGGACACATGCACACCCATGGCTGATTCATGTCAATGTATGTCAGGAATCACTACACTATTGTTAAGTGGTTAGCCTCCACTTAAAACAAGTAATTAAAAAAAAATAAACTACTTCTAGTTACACACCACACACACACACAAAAGATCCATCAATGGATACTAAAATTAGTGGGTGAAAATTTGAGAAGAATCAGCATTTTCCTGGGCTCAAAGTATCTTTCACGAGATATTTCTCAAGTATGAAGGAAAAGGCAGGTATATAACTGTTCTTTTTACTTAAAAGACCTGGCAGATACCAACTTAACCAAGTAACCAAGAAAACATCACCAGTAAAAAGACAAGTCAACATCAGGAATCCCTTGATATAATGCACTGAGAAGGACACAATGTCAGCTTCATGGTAGTCTTTCCAAAATGCATAACCTCACAACAGTCATGAACAAACATTCAATTCAGTTCAGTCGCTCAGTTGTGTCCAACTCTTTATGACCCCATGAATTGCAGAATGCCATGCCTCCCTGTCTATCACCAACTCCCAGAGATCACCCAAACTCACATCCATTGAATTGCTGATGCCATCCAGCCATCTCATCCTCTCTCGTCCCCGCCTCCTCCTGCCCCCAACCCCTCCCAGCATCAAAGTCTTTTCCAATGAGTCAACTCTTTACATGAAGTGGCCAAAGTACGGGAGTTTCAGCTTTAGCATCATTCCTTCCAAAGAACACCCAGGACTAATCTCCTTTAGAATGGACTGGTCGGATCTCCTTGCAGTCCAAGGGACTCTGAAGAGTCTTCTCCAACACCACAGTTCAAAGTATCAATTCTTCGCTGCTCAGCTTTCTTCACAGTCCAACTCTCACATTCATATATGACCACAGGAAAAACTATAGCCTTGACTAGACAGACCTTAGTCGGCAAAGTAATGTCTCTGCTTTTGAATATACTATCTATGTTGGTCATAACTTTTCTTCCAAGGACTAAGCATCTTTTAATTTCATGGCTGGAGTCACCATCTGCAGTGATTTTGGAGCCCCCCAAAATAAAGTCTGACACTGTTTCCACTGTTTCCCCATCTATTTCCCATGAAGTGATGGGACCGGATGCCATGATCTTTGTTTTCTGAATGTTGAGCTTTAAGCCAACTTTTTCACTTTCATCAAGAGGCTCTTTAGTTCTTCTTCACTTTCTGCCATAAGGATGGTGTCATCTGCATATCTGAGTTATTTGGTAGTAAACACAAAAACAGTACTGATTCCATGGAGCTTGCATTATAGGAGGTGTCAGAGAAACACATGAACAAAAAAACTGGTATTTTCAGTGCTGGGATTAAAAAATAAATGAGCTAATATGAAATGGGGCATTAGATAGGATGATAGGGAAATATCTTTCTGACCAGTGGCTAGTTAAGCTGTTAAGGCCAAGGTATGAATGAGAAGGAGCTAGCTGCGCAAAAAATATAAGGAGCAAGTAGTTCTATGCTGAAGTACAGGTTGGCTGGATTCCTGACCACAAGAACAAATTGCTGTCCTATTCATCAAGACAAAGAGAGGACAGTGTGCTGGGCTGTAATGGACAAGAGAATAATAGTGGAAGTTGAGCTGCAGAAGTGGGTTGAGCAGTTGACTTTAACTCCAACCTGGCATATTTTTGAGTAAATGGTGGTTTCACTAATTATTACACCAGGACTATAGAAATAAAATGGAACTGTCTGGGCTAAACTTAGACATATGGTCACCTGATAGAGAAGAAACAAGTCATGTAGGACTTTGTGAGTCAAGCAGGGAGTACAAATGTATTCTAAGTGCGTTAGGGAGGCATGGGAAGGGATAGCAGGCAAGGAAATGATTTCTTTGGCTGCCAAGTGGAGAATAGATTATTGAGAGCAAAGAATGGAAGTACAGGAAAAATTATAAGACTAGCTAGCAGAGAGAGAATGGAGGCTTGAGCTAAGGAAGTAGACATGGAAAAGGAGACTTGAGTCAGTGAGTTTTCTTACTCTTGGTAGATAGTCCAGGACTAATCATGATGGTGTGATCACTCACCTAGAGCCAGACATCCTTGAATGCAAAGTCAGGTGGGCCTTAGGAAGCATCACTATGAATGAAGCTAGTGGAGGTGATGGAATTCCAGTTGAGCTCTTTCTAATCCTGAAAGATGATGCTGTGAAAGAGTTGCACTCAATATGCCAGCAAATTTGGAAAATTAAGCCGTGGTCACAGGATTGGAAAAGGTCAGTATTCATTCCAGTCCCAAAGAAAGGCAGTGCCAAAGAACGTTCAAACTGCTGCACAATTGCACTCATTTCACACGCTAGCAAAGTAATGCTCAAAATTATCCAAGCTAGGCCTCAGCAGTGTGTGAACCAAGAATTTCCAGATGTTCAAGGTGGATTTAGAAAAGGCAGAGGAACCAGAGATCAAATTGCCAACATCTGTTGGATCATAGAAAAAGCAAGAGAATTCCAGAAAGACATGTTTCTGCTTCATTGACTATGATAAAGCCTTTGACTGTGTAGATCACAACAAACTGAAAAATTCTTAAAGAGATGGCAATACCAGACCACCTGACCTGCCTCCTGAAAAATCTATATGCATGTCAAGAAGCAGCCTTTAGAACCAGACAGGAAACAATGGGCTGATTCCAATTTGGGAATGGAGTACATCAAGGCTGTGTATTGTCACCCTGCTTATTTAACTTATATACAGAGTACATCATGAGAAATGCTGGGCTAGATGCAGTACAAGCTGGAATCAAGATTTCTGAGAGAAATATCAATAACCTCAGATATGCAGATAAGTAAGTAAGTAAGTGGAAGTCTCTCAGTCATTTCCAACTCCTTGTGACCCCATGGACTATACAGTCCATGGAATTCTCCAGGCCAGAATACTGGAGTAGGTAGCCTTTCACTTCTCCAGGGGATCTTCCCAACCCAGGGATTGAACCCAGGTCTCCTGCATGCAGTTGGGTTCTTTATCAGCTGAGCCACAAGGGACGCCCATGACACCACCTTTATGACAGAAAGTGAAAAGGAACTGAAGAACCTCTTGAAAAAAGTGAAAGAGGAGAGTGAAAAAGTTCGCTTAAAAATCAACATTCAAAAAACTAAGATCATGGCATCCAGTCCCATCACTTCATGGCAAATAGATGNCCAGGCCAGAATACTGGAGTGGGTAGCCTTTCCCTTCTCCAGGGGATCTTCCCAACCCAGGGATCGAACCGAGGTCTCCTGCATTGCAGGTGGAGTCTTTGCCAGCTGAGCCACTATCGACCTTACTTCAGTAAAATAAATTAAAAAAAAATTAAGGCAATCCCAGTACCACATTTCAAGATGGATGCCTGCCCATGGTCTCACACAGAGTTGCCCCACTGCAGTTTAAACGGAGCACTCTTGTCTCCACAGCCCAATGCTGTTACCTCTCACACAGTATTTCGAACGAGAAGGTTGCAAATTATTTCCCCCTAAAATCCAGTGGAGATGCGATCAAGTTTCATTGACTGGTTTGTTTTAGGCTTGACAAGCAAGGCAGAAGGGGAAACCAGTGGTGTCAAAAGTCTTAAAAAGAAACAGAACGCTGGGAAAACCAGAAGCCATTCTTAGGACCTAAATTGCCAAATACCAAATCAAAAGCCGGGAAACAAAAAAGTGTGCAGGTGAAGGCTTCCCTCGATTTTTCTGGAGGCTCTTGAAAGATGNACCTGCTCTTTGGAAGAAAAGTTATGATCAACCTAGATAGCATATTAAAAAGCAGAGACATTACTTTGTCAACAAAGGTCCATCTAGTCAAAGCTATTGTTTTTCCAGTAGTCATGTATGGATGTGAGCGTTCGACTGTAAAGAAAGTTGAGCACCAAAGAACTGATGCTTCTGAACTGTGGTGCTGGAGAAGACTCTTGAGAGTCCCTTGGACTGTAAGGAGATCCAACCAGTCCATCCTAAAGGAGCTCAGTCCTGGGTGTTCATTGGTAGGACTGATGTTGAAGCTGAAACTCCAATACTTTGGCCCCCTGATGTGAAGAGCTGACTCACTGGAAAAGACCCTAATGCTGGGAAAGATTGGGGGCAGGAGGAGAAGGGGATGACAGAGGATAAGAAGGTTGGATGGCATCACCAACTCAATGGACATGGGTTTGCGTGGACTCTGGGATTTGGTGATGAACAGGGAGGCCTGGCATGCCACGGTTCATGGGGTCAACAAAGAGTCGGACATGACTGAGTGATTGAGCTGAACTCGACACATAACATGGAATTCCCATCAGAAATTAAGGAGATATTAGCTGAAGATAGCAGTTTGGAGTGTCATCTAACTAACTTTGCTGACAAAGGTCTGTCTAGTCAAGGCTATGGTTTTTCCAGTAGTCATGTATGGATGTGAGAGTTGGACTATAAAGAAAGCTGGGCAGCAAAGAATTGATGCTTTTGAACTGTGGTGTTGGAGAAGACTCTTGAGAGTTCCTTGGACTGTAAGGAGATCCAACCAGTCAGTTCTAAAGGAAATCAGTCCTGAATATTCATTGGAAGGACTGATGTTGAAGATGAAATTCTTTGCATGGCTACCCGATGCAAAGAACTGATTCATTGGAAAAGACCCTGACTCTGGGAAAGATTCAAGGTGGGAGGAGAAGGGACAACAGAGGATGAGATGGTTGGATAGATCACTGACTCGATGGACATGAGTTTGAGTAAGCTCTGGGAGTTGGTGATGTACAAGGAAGCCTGGTGTGCCGCAGTCCGTGGGGTCGCAAAGAGTCAGACACAACTGAGTGACTGAACTGAACAGGATAAATCTTATAAATCTAGTAGAATCATCAATGATTATGAATCTTAAATGCTCCATAAAATTGTAAAATTCTCTTAGCAACTATGAACTTAAAAAAAAGCACAACCTAAAATTAACTACTCCAATATTATCTTATTATTATTTGGCTGCACCACGTGCCGTCCAGGGATCAAAACTGTGCTCCCTGCAGTGGAAGCTCAGAGTCCTATCCACTGGACCTCCAGGGAATTCCCAGTCCATATTACTTTTTAAACTGGAATCCCAATGCAGTGTCTTATTCCTTAATATTCCAAATTCTCCTAAACATTTTATCATCAAATATACAAGTTTTTCCAATGTTGACAAAATCTACTCTTAAACTGAATAGAAAAGCACTGATTCTATGAAATGGATGGACTTCACTATCTCCTTAACACTAAATCTTTTCCAGGCTACGGTTATCATTTCAATGAACTGAGGTTGCTAACCGAGGGCCATGAAGGATTTGACTGTGATGAGCAGTCTAGACCAGCAGGTATGCAGGGGAGTCATCCTTGGATGTGCACTACATTTTGAACCCTTTTAAAATCGTTGCACCAATAACGTGGTCTTGTAGCCCAAGGTCCTCTGGTTGGAAATACTTGATCCTGTCTTCTCACTTACATCTTCATTCCCTTTCCACTGTGCAAGTGCACTTTGCAGCTTGATTGGATTCTGTCCTTCTGTTTACTGCCTTATCGTGTTCTGAAGCTCGTTTCTCTTTGTTCCTGTTTCTTCTTGCCTAGGCCACGACTCTTAGAGATGCTTAATGACATCTGTTTGGATTCCGGATGGGTTTCTCAGAGCTTTGTCAGGTTCTGTGGTCACTTAATCCAGGGACAACCCAGAGGGCTTTCTATCACTTGGCTTTCTCCTGTAACGGGGAGGTCAGCCTCTAGGCAGGATGTGGGGGTGGCTTCAGTCTCTCCTTCCTCTCTTCCAGGAAAAATACCCCCACTATACGCTGAGTGTCTTATAGACCTCTGAGGCAGAGCCCCCGATTCTCCCCAGGGAGCTGGTTCTCAGTTGGATAAAGCCGGACTTATGGCAGTATTCTTCTATGCGAGAGATTTCAATACTGAACTTTTTAAGATAATGAGATTTCAAGTGTCTCCTAATCCTTCATTTGAATATAAAATTTAGTGGGTATGCTTGGGTGACTTTAAAATAAAATAAAAGGGGAATGGTGGGAGGGATGGATAAATTAGGAGTTTGGGATTAACATATATACACAGTACTATATATAGAATAGATAATCACCAAAGACCTACTGTAAAGCACAGAGAACTCTACTCAATATTCTGTAATAACCCATATTGGAAAGAATCTGAAAAAGAATGGATATATGTATAACTGAATCACGTTGCTATACACCTAAACACCACACTAATTATATTCGAATATGAGATAAAAATTAATTAAAAAAATAAAAGTTACGTGATTTGTTCCAATTTTACTTTGGAAGGTCCGAGGACATCCAAAGTGAATGGAAATCAGACTTTAGAGAAGCGAAACTCAGATATTACTGGAAGCCCAAATAGATTTCTGGTCAGGAATAATCTATATATTAAGATTCTATAAACAGAGAAAACAAGCAAGGATTTCAAATAAAGATTCACTTTGAAAGACAGGTGTCAGTTTGCAATGAGCTGCTTTTCTCCTGAGCGTATGGCTGGGTACAGGGCAGCTGGAGATGAAAGATTAAATATGGCTTTACTGATTCTCCAGCATGATACTGGGTTAGCCTGAATTTATTTTCTGTACAGGTGATATATGCATATACACATCACAGTTATATGTATATATCTTTCAAATTAAAGAAAAGAATTAAACAGAAGTTCCTTAAATTTTTATTTACAAAATATTTAGTTGAGTTTGACAAAACTTCAGAGTATGTGCAACAGATGTTGTCAAATTGTTCTATTCTGGCAAAATCCAGCCTGTAGACGGGATTCATTCAGCCTATCAGCAAGAGCCCGTGTGGTGTAAGAAAAAAACAATCAACATTTAGGAGTAGGCAGGTAGCAAATAAATATCTGGATTTCTTGACAGTAGGACTGCCTGGATACACAGCCAGTGTTCCCACGTGGTGAGAGTGCTCTCCCAACCAAATGGGGCTTGTACTCTCCTGGGCACGGTCCCCATCTACCCCTATGTCTACCTGACACTGAGTGTCAGTTGCTATTTCTCCTCACACTCACCTTGTTATTTTTCTGAGAGTAGCATTAATAAGCAGCAGCATCCTTCTAGCAAAAATGGAAAAAGAAAAGGCCAACACAGTGGCATGTTTCCAGAAAGAAAATCAGGCATATTTCTATGCAGAAATAAAGTCTTTTCCTATGTTGTTTAACATGCAGGATTTTCTTAGACCTGGACAGCATGAGGCATTGACTTGGCCCCTGGGGTTCCTACTGGCTTGTGAATATGCAATCCCTGAGTCAGCTGTGCTTGCGAGTCCCTGACAAGTATCACCATGCTGTAACCCCCTGAAATACTCATGGCTGGGAGGGTGGGTGAACTTTGTAAACTTTAGCAGTTCTCTCTTTAGCTTTTTCCCCAAGGACCTCCTTTCTCACCAAACTTTCAAGCCCGTCACATGAACCCCATTTCACACAAACATAATTGTCTTCACTGGTACCTTTTCCCTTTCCAATCTCCCTTGAAATAATTGGGTTATAGCACTGGAAGTGTTCACGGCCGCGAGAGACTTAAGAGCTAATAGAGATATGTAACGCAGAAGACTCAGCTCTCCCTTAGGAAATTATTGTGGAGTATAGTTGAAAGGAGAAGATATTAAAATCAAGATTAGGTTGAATAAGATTGAAAAGGAAACACTGTAATTGGGGAGAGGGGAAAAGAGGGTAGTTGAAGGGATTTCTTGATTTTAAAATTCATTCTATTAAAAAGGTATTGTCAGTTTAGAATAAGCCCTATGCTTAGCTTTTGATTAAAAGGTCGGGAGAAGAAATGAATATTTCAAACTTTCATATGGGCAGAAATAGCATTACAGATCACTAATTTCAAAGGGGAAAGAAGAATGAATGTTTTCTTGCAGTGGTCCAATGAATGCTAGAAAATAGGCAATTTTCCAGACAACGAATCTACTTAAATTCAGGGTCTGGAGAAGGATGAAAAGATAAAATCTTTGGGAGTCACTCTCATCATGACCTCCTTTCTTTCCTATACAAGACTTCTATAGGGAATGATGACCTTCCATAACCAATGCTATGAACACAAAGGATTCACCTTTTAAGTTGCAGCCCCAAATAACTTTAGTGCCCCCTCTCCCGGCCCCCCACCTCCAGGTCCTGGCTCAGATCTGCTCTGTGCAGCTCCTTTCCCTGACTTTGGGATGAGATCTAGGGTGGGCCAGCCTGTCTGGGTCACCCAAAGATAAGGAAAAATCTGGTCACCTGAAGTCACAACATCAGGCTCATCTCAGTAATTAGGATATTTGATTCCACGAAGTGGTTAAAACTCCAAGTACATTTTGAGTTACAAGTTCCTTTCTCCTTGCAGTCGGGCTTGTGCTGCGTTGTGGGTTGTGCTTAACTGCTCAGCCCTGTCCAACTCTCTGCGACCCCAGGGACTGTAGCCCACCAGGCTCCTCTGTCCATGGGCATTCTCCAGGCAAGAATACTGGAGTGAGTTGTCCTTCTCCAGGAGATCTTCCCAACCCAGGGATCGAACCCAGGTCTCCCGCATTGCAGGCACATTCTTTAATATCTGAGCCACCAGGGAATTCAGACCTGCCCCAGGAAAAGCCGACCTGATTGGATTCTTCAAGAGTCCCTAGCCTAGCACTTATACCATCCTCCTTTCTCAGGGTGCTGACCACAGAGTTTCTAATCATTCCAGGAAGTAGAGGAGAAGAGAATTAAGATGTCAGGAGAGGTCTCACCTGACATGTATAGACATGGCTGTCATGAGGGCTGGGATTAGGATATAAAATTAAATAGGCTCCCCAAATCAGAAATCGAGATAAATAACATTTTATTCCAACATGTTAAAGAACTAAATGTAAAAATCCCTGGTGAACAAAATGTCAATGTTTTAAATACAGAATAAGATTAAATTAATTTTAAAATTGTTTCAAATAGCCACACAAGAGAAATTGTCAAACACAGCAATTCTCTCAAGTGAAAATAGCTGATTTTGAAAATATTATTGATGAGTTTGTGTCCATTAAAGCCAGAAATTTAAATAATAGCAAATCTGTTGGGGGTATAAATAAAATATTTGAATTTAAAGTAATGTGGTTTCAAAACACTTTTCCATTTCTCAATATTTTTTTCACCTATGCTAATGTTCTGGGAAAAATTAATCCATTAAAAAGATATATTAAAAATGTATGTATAGGACACATGTCTTTCCTTTCACCTCTGGCTCTAATATGGCTTGCTGCAACACTGTTACCAATTCTGCCTTTATTTAAAATATTAATAGTTTGTTCACTATGAATGCTTTCCCATTAAGTTTGATTTAAAAAAATATGTCATTGGGGAATGTAAATTAAATCAACAATGAGGGACCACTATATCTTTTTATTTGCTTATTTGCCATCTGTATTTCTTCTTTGATGACATATCTGTCAAGTATGATTTCTGGCCCACTTTTTAAGTGGATAGATTATTTTCCTATTGTTGAGTTTAAAGATAATTTGGCATGGTTTGGCTAACAGTCCTTTATCAGATATGTCTTTGAAAATATTTTCTCCCCCTCTGTGATTTGCCTTCTTGTTCTCTTGACCTAATGCCCTTTTCTTGTTCTAGGCTCCCATCGAGGTTACTACATCATGTTTGCCACTCCTCTGTAAGCTCCTCTCGGCTACGACAGTTTCTCAGACTTTCCTCTTGGTGATCCCGACTGTTTTGAGGTGCACTGGTCAGGTATATTGTAGGATGTCCTCCTATTGGAACTCGTGTTACGCTTTGGTCATGATCACCCTGGGGCTATGAATTTTTAGGAGGAAAGTAAAAGAGGTAGAATGTCATTTTTATAACAGCATATTAAGGGTATAGACTACCAACATGATTTATGACTGTTGATTTTGAACATGAACACCTGACTGAAACAGTGTGGCAGATTTATCTACTGTAAAATTACTCTTGCTTATCTTCTTCCCATACTTGTACTCTTTGGAAGGCAGTCATTAGATGCAGCCCATATTTAAGGAACAGGGAATTACACTGTCCCCGCCACTGTTCCACTTTAGAGTGAAGTATCTACATAATTTATTTTACATTTTTCTACATAGACTATCTGTGATTCACTAATTTATCCAGTAACTTAATTGTATCAGTAGGACTTATGTATATTTATTTATTTATTGTTATCTTTAATTTTTAAAATTAATTAATTTATTTTTTAAATTTTACTTTACAATGCTCTATTGGCCCCACCATACATCGACATGAACCCACCACAGGTGTACACAAGCTCCCAATCCTGAATCCCCCTCCCACCTCCCACCCCACAACGTCTCTCTGGATCATCCCCATACACCAGCCCCAAGCATCCTGCATCCTGCATCGAACATAGACCGGCGCCTTGTTTCTTACATAATAGTATATATGCTTCAATGCCATTCTCCCAAATCATCCCGCCCTCTCCTACTCCCTCAGAGGCCAAAAGTCTGTTCTTTAATTTTTTTTAACTTTTATTTTATATTGGAATATAGCCAATTAACAATGTTATAATAATTTTGGGTGCAAAGCAAAATGACTCAGCCATACATATACATGTATCCATTTTTTTCTAAAATCCCCTCCCATCCAGGCTGCCACATAACATTGGGCAGAGTTCCCTGTGCTATAGAGTAGGTTCTTGTTAGTCATGTGTTTTAAGTATAGCAGTGTGTTCATGTATGTATTATTTATTTTATTTTTCTTTTGTAATGTAGACGTTTATAGCCATGGATTTCCTTTAAGCACTACTTAACTGCATTCTAAGTGCAAAACTAGTTTTTAACCAACTCCTCAGCAAGTGCTTTAGAGTGACTATTAGCTAGCCATGTCTTGGGGCTGAGCTAAAACTGGACTGTCTTTTTAATATCCTGGTACACTTATGACAAGATTCTTTGGCACTTTACCAACAAACTCTCCCTTTTTGAAGTCCATCATAGATTTACATCTATTTTACATTTCTATTATATTGAGCAAAGTCCCAGGGCAAGCATCGTGGGGGAGGGGATTGCCATAGCAGGAAATTAGAGTCCTAATGTTCACGAGGGTTATCCTTAGTATGATTTGGGCATATCCTTAGGCCAAGTGCACGGCGGCAATTAAAAGTTAAGCAGAGTAAACAAACATATCTCTTCTAGATTATCTGGTTAACTTAGACCAGCTTGTGTGTTTACATGTGGAGGAAGTATGGATAGAGGGATGGGGAAGTGGAGAAACGGAGAAAGTAAATATTTGCAATCACTGAGGTCTGGCTCATAATTCAGAGAGGAACCCAGACTACAACCAAGGAGCAAAACTCTCAGGCAGTCATAGTGACTTCAGGAGCACAACTGCTTGAAAACTCTTACGGGACAAAACCAGAAGAGTAGCTTGTTTGAAATAGGATTATCCTGGCCCACTTCCTTGTGCCTTGGCTCGGAAATAAACCAAGGTTACCTTTGGTTCTTAGAAGACTGACTTCCCAGGAGTAACTCCTGAGAAAGCTGGTATCCCATGGGGAAGATATTGCCTTTGAGGCTTCCCTGGGCTGTGATACGATCACACCATCCCTGGCTGCTCCATAACTTGCTGTGTGACCTTGGGCAAGCTCCCTTAACATCTGTGAGCCTCACCTTCCTTACAGAGAAAAATGAGACTGGAAAGATAGAGGAAATGATTATCTAGAGTCTCTTCCAGCTTTAACATTCTATGTCAGATTTCCTGGCTGGTGTTGGCCCATCTTCCATGATAAAATGACCCCCAGAGAAACAGAGGACCATATTTTCCTCCCCTCTCTTTTTTCTCTCCTCACCCTTGCCCATACTATTCTTCCTCGTATTTTTCCAAATACCAAAATTTCCCTTGAACTTGAAACTGGAGTGGAATTGACAAAAGATGTGACGTTTCCCATATATATTTAATAAGCCAGAATGACTCCTTCAGTTAGGGAGATAAGACCTCGGCAAGCCCAGCACCAGAAACACGGTTTCTAAAGGGCACGTCCTCATTATGTTTTCATTCAGGGCTTTTTCAAAGAATGAAAGACAGTTAACAATGAAACAGAAGCAAAGCAAATCCATTTGTGCCCATCTGCATCCTCTTCACAGGGCAATGTCTAATTCTGGAAGCAGTGGTAAAAAATTATAACAAAGAATGCTGTTGTAATTCAACAGGGAGACAGCACAAGCTAGTTTCTTTCAATATGCAAAAGGTTGAGGAAGGGGTCGAATATGATTAGGTTGCAAGAGGTTTGTTCTGCAAAAGCTCAGGGAACTTTTCATCCATGTTGTAGCTGGGGTTCCTGAAATTCCCTGAAGTATCTATTATGCTAAAAATGTTTCAGACAATGTTTTGGGGGGCACAGCGGAGGGGGAGAAGGCAAGAGAGAAATAGTGTCAAGGAAAGGTTCAACAATCCGGTTTATGCCAGAGAAGGCTCGGAATTAGATGTTTCTCAAGGATGACAGTACAGTAGTGAGAAGCTCATTGGGTTTGGAGTCCAAGTCAGAACCTGAGCCTCCTCACTCGCACAGAACTCCACCTAACACTTGCTCACAGGTCTGCTGTGAAGGTCAAAAAGAGATCTGTTTAAGGGCTTGGAAAATGGCAGCTACTCACATTGGCCACTGTCATGAAGAGGTCATGCTCTTTGGAAAGAGAAATGTATTTTCAACTAAGCAGGGTTTGTTGTAAAGGAGGCTGTATTTGGGGATGAAGAGGGCTTCAGGGATCTGCACCTGCTCCTTTCCACAGGTGTCTCTTCCTACAGGGACAGATTGCTTGTGGCTGGTGAGGCAGGGTCCTGCAGGGAATTGTGCTGGGAGGGCAGGGGAACCAGCCTTGGGGACTCTGACTGGGGAGTTATCTGGGGACCTTGAGAGGTGCTTGAGAGAAGGACTAGTGCATCACAGGGAACGGCTGCAGCCCACGTGCTGAGGGCCAGCTCATCCCTCCGTCTAGCTACACCTGTTAGATGGATGATTATCATGATGTGATTTCTTTTGTCCTATGATTCCTACTTCATCTTATGTGAAGCTTGCACGATTTCAACTATGTTAAGATATGTTAAATAGTTAAAAATGGAGTCCCAGTGGCCAATGTGAACTTCCATATTTGTTATTTTGAAACATCTGCTCTAGGACTGCACATTTCTTAGGGTGTAAATAAGAGAATTATTTTAGATAAAAAGTACGATGGGCAATGTACGTGCCTGGAACAGAAAGAGGGACTGATAGCCAAGACCCCTTCCCTAGGGTAATGGTTACTCCTTAAAAAGAAGCCACTCAGCTGAGGCACTTGATGGCTTTTTGCTGGGGACCTGACTCCACACTGCTGAGAGTTGTTGCAGGTAAAGTCACCCAGGGACCTGCTTAAAAGGTGACTTGCAACTCACACATCACCAGACCTGCTGCCACAGCAGAGACTGCTGGTCTTGCTGAGATGCCTCCTTCTGGACTCTCCTTGGGGTGGTGCATTACCCTCTTTTTCCTACTTTAACTAATGCGTGTTGTGGGCTAATTGTCTACAATGAACCAAGTGATTCATGAGTGGAACAATGGCTACTGTTCCATCCACCTCCAATTCCAGTGATTTTTACCTGCTCTTGCTGCCAGGCCCTGCAACGAGTATTAAACCTTCCCTCTCTGAAGGGTTCAAGTAAACGTCCCACGGAACTACAGATTCAGAGGTCTGGGGGTGCTGTTCCTCTCAGTTAACTCGTTTCCTTCCTCTCTCTGATGGTTTTGTCTCAGCCTTCCTGTGTGCTTCAGTGCAGTTCAGTCACTCAGCCGTGTCCCACTCTTTGTGACCCCATGAATTGCAGCACGCCAGGCTTCCCTGTCCATCACCAACTCCCAGAGTTTACCCAAATTCGTATCCATTGAGTCGGTGATGCCATACAGCCATTTCATCCTCTGTCGTCCCCCTCTCCTCCTGCCTTCAATCTTTCCCAGAATCAGGGTCTTTTCAAATGAGTCAGCTCTTCACATCAGGTGGCCAAAGTACTGGAGTTTCAGCCTCAGCATCAGTCCTTCCAAAGAACACCCAGGACTGATCTCCTTTAGAATGGACTGGTTGGATCTCCTTGCAGTCCAAGGGACTCTCAAGAGTCTTCTCCAACACCACAGTTCAAAAGTATCCATTCTTTGGCCCTCAGCTTTCTTCACAGTCCAACTCTCACATCCATACATATCTACTGGAAAAATCATAGCCTTGACTAGATGGACCTTTGTTGGCAAAATAAATGTCTCTGCTTTTGAATATGCTATCTAGGTTGGTCATAACTTTCCTTCTAAGGATTAAGCTTAACTCCTCCCAAATTCGTTGCCCTCTATCTCTTTCCTGTTTCAGGTCCTTCCTGTAGGTTTTCTCTCTCTCTCTTTTTCTCTCTCTCTCTCACACATACATATACTGTCTTTCCCCAGTCCTTCCTTTTGGGCAGTCTTCCAACCCTCCTAGAGAGCTTCATTCCTTCCTACAAATAAAGAAGTCCTAACCCCATATTCTTGTGTCCTGCAAACTCTGACTACTTGGATTTCAACAGGAGGCTAGTGGATGCTTGCCTGTGTTGACTCTATGTGTGTGTGGTAGGTGGAGCAGCAGAGGGATCAACTGGATATGGAAAGAAAATGTTACGTGGTTATGGGATAAGATGTGGTTTTCAAGTAATGCTCAAAATTCTCCAAGCCAGGCTTCAGCAATACATGAACCGTGAACTCCCTGATGTTCAAGCTGGTTTTAGAAAAGGCAGAGGAACCAGAGATCAAATTGCCAACATCTGCTGGATCATGGAAAAAGCAAGAGAGTTCCAAAAACACATCTATTTCTGCTTTATTGACTATGCCAAAGCCTTTGACTGTGTGGATCACAATAAACTATGGAAAATTCTGAGAGAGATGGGAATACCAGACCACCTAACCAGCCTCTTGAGAAGTCTGTATGCAGGTCAGGAAGCAACAGTTAGAACTGGACATGGAACAACANTCTATTTCTGCTTTCTTGACTATGCCAAAGCCTTTGACTGTGTGGATCACAATAAACTGTGAAAAATTCTTCAAGAGCTGGAATACCAGATCACCTGACCTGCCTCTTGAGAAATCTGTATGCATGTCAGGAAGCAAAGTTAGAACTGGACATGGAACACAGACTGGTTCTAAATAGGAAAAGGGGTAAGTCAAGGCTATATATTGTCACCTTGCTTATTTAACTTCTATGCGCAGTACATCATGAGAAACACTGGACTGGACGAAACACAAGCTGGAATCAAGATTGCCAGGAGAAACATCAGTATCATCAGATATGCAGATGACACCATCCTTATGGCAGAAAGTGAAGAGGAACTAAAAAGCCTCTTGATGAAATTGAAAGTGGAGAGTGAAAAAGTTGGCTTAAAGCTCAGCATTCAGAAAACGAAGGTCATGGCATCTGGTCCCATCACTTCTTGGGAAATAGATGGGGAAACAGTGGAAACAGTGTCAGGTTTTATGTTTTTGGTCTCCAAAATCACCGCAGATGGTGACTGCAGCCATGAAATTAGAAGATGCTTACTCCTTGGAAGAAAAGTTATGACCAACCTAGATAGCATATTCAAGAGCAGAGGCATTACTTTGCCGACTAAGGTCAGTGTAGTAAAGGCTATGGTTTTTCCTGTGGTCATGTATGGATGTGAGAGTTGGATTGTGAACAAAGCTGAGCGTCGAAGAATTGATGCTTTTGAACTGTGGTGTTGGAGAAGACTCTTGAGAGTCCCTTGGACTGCAAGGAGATCCAACCAGTCCATTCTGAAGGAGATTATCCCTGGGATTTCTTTGGAAGGAATGATGCTAAAGCTGAAACTCCAGTACTTTGGCCACTTCATGCGAAGAGTCAACTCATTGGAAAAGAGTCTGATGCTGGGAGGGATTGGGGGCAGGAGAAAGGGACGACAGAGGATGAGATGGCTGGATGGCATCACTGACTCAATAGACGTGGGAGTCTGAGTGAACTCTGGGAGTTGGACGCGCTGAGGTTCATGGGGTCGCAAAGAGTCGGACACAACTGAGCAACTAAACTAAACTGAATCCAGTCTGCTTAGATGCTGCACCAAAGATGGACTGAGTCCCCTCCTAATGAACCCACAAGTAACACACACCTTGGTATTTCCAGACAAAAGTATAGAAAATTGTGAACGTGTGTGTTTGTGTGTGTAAGAGAGACAGTGGGGAAGAGAGGAAGAAGGAGAGAGAGAAGGCGAGGGATTTTAATGACATTCTCTTTTTAAGTGGAATACTTTAAAATTTTAATTTTCAAATTTTCAACTTGGAGCCTGGATATATGGCTAAAAACCATTTAAGATCTTGTAAACTTTAATGTCCACATGATAATGAAGGACGGTCAGAGCAAACTGAAGTAAATGATAATTACAGCAGATTTGATATGATCTTGAGGCTTCATAGTGAATCTCCATAATGACTAGCAAAGACAACAGTACCAAGTATCCGTAGTAAGTATTCCACATAGCTCATTAAAAATTTCTTTAACTTGACCGAAAAGAGTTTGCAAAACAACACACTTTCATCCACACATCATTCAAAATGGAGTGTAACAAGTACACTAAAACGTCAGATTCACTAATGGCTTTAGTTTAATGAGAAGTAAAAATGGTGTTGACTTTATTTTAGTCTTTCAGTCAGAGTTCAGGTACATCTTTTGAACATATACAAATGCATCATTTCAGCTTGGCCGTTTCTTCTTGAGCCTAAACCCAGATCCACAATCCACATCTCTAACAAGTTTTCTTCTATTCAGTGATTCTGAAACTTTGAGACGCTTCGAGCAATTTTCTTTGTTCCCATCAGCTTATTTTTAGCCCAGATGTGTTTTTTGTTAGCCACAAGAATTCTTGAGACTCATTCAAAATTACATAATTGATTTTTCAATGTTACTACAACAATAGTTCTTTATTGATCAGTTTTATGTGTGATAAAAACTCCTGTGTAGGAGTTTTATTATATAAAAGTTTGTGCTCATTTTCATCTCAACAGTTATAAAGCCTAGGTTTAACATAAGCATCTGAGTACCTCCTACACTTTAAAAACTGTCCACAGCTTACTTGTTATGGTTTTGGAAGCACCATCTTCTTCTTTATAAGATTGTACCTAAGAGGTAGGGAGCATGCATTCAACTAGCATATATGTCTACTCATGTCTACATGCAGGCAACACTCAGGAGAATCAGCCCATGCTGAAGTCACTACCAATTACAGCAACAGTTACACCACAGTGGTTTAGATCATCTTTCCTCAAAGGGTCGGTTTTAGGGTTTTCCAGATAAAAGACCAATAGGAAATACACAGATACATAGAATGAGATTTATTGTTAGGAACTGACTCAGGCAGTTATGGAGGCTGAGAAGTTCTATCTGCTGCCTGCAAGCTGAAGTCTTAGGAAAGCCAGTGATTTACAGTTCTAGACTGAACCTGAAGATCTGAGAACCAACAGAGCTGATCTAAGTCGTCATCAGAGTCCAAAAGCCTGAGAGTGAGGAGTGTTGATGTCTAAGGGCAGATATCCTGGTCTAGGCAGAGGGCAAATTCACCTTTCCTCTTTTTCTTCTATTCAGATCCTCAACAGATTGGATGACACCCACCTGCGAGGTGAGGATGCTCTTTCTTATTCAGTCTACTGATAAATACTGGATTCCGTCCAATGCTAATTTCTCCGGAAACACCCTCACAGACACACCCAGAAATAGTGTTTTACCAGTCATCTAGGCATCCCTTGTCAAGTTGATGCAGAAAACTAATCATCTCAGGGTCTGAGTTTTGATCTTCTCAGTGGCGTCTGTGTTCCCAGTTTCCTCACTGGTAAAAATAGTATGCAAACTCTGTAAAGATTGGTGGTTTGAATACTGACTTTTCCAGAGGAAGTTGAAAGCTAATACCTTCATATAGATATAGCACATATCCATACGTCATTTCAAATGGGAGAAGGCACTCGTTAATATTTTCAGGCAAATAATTAAATGGTTGTTTGTGGCGAAAACGTGATTGACCTTGAGGCAAAGGTAAAAGTGTGAATAGGCGAATGACTTTGTCATCAACCTTGACGATGAAAAGTAACTCGCAAAGTTGCCTTTTTGTGGCAGATACTATTTTTCATGGCTGACTGCGCATGCTCATTCAACACAAAGGCAAAGATAAATATTTTAAATTGCTTGATTTGATCACAAGTAAAAATGTAGTTTGAGAGTTGGATGAAGGCAGTTGGTTGTAAGGACTATGATCGTTTAAGATTGTTTACCAGGCATCAAAAATTACAGCCGTGTTGGTAAAATAAAGAACAACATTGGTAGTGATCCTTTATAAAAAGCCACTTAATGATTATTTCCTGGGGTTGTTAAGCCTGATAGAGGCTCCTTCAGAAAAAAATGTGACATGAGCGACTTGACCACTTACAGATATATTTAAGTTTGCATCAGCTGAGTTTCACTATCCTGAAAACATTGTCCTGTGTACCTCTCAGTACAATAGCATCTTTCCTCAGCAGTTACTGTGATATTTTTAAAAAAATGTATCCATTCTATTTATGTATATCTGTATTTATAAATATTATGACACGAAGAGAGAGAGGAGAAATTGCAGTGGCAGTGAATCTGCTATACGTCTCCCTCTTGCACCCTAGCCCCCTGTCCTGCCCAGGCAGCCCATGGTTTTCACTGCTCAGCTCCATTTCCCCTCTGTTTCCTCTTTCTTTCAAACCCCTGGGTAAGCAGGTCATGTGATGACCACTTCCTCTTTGCGCTGTAGTCAAAGGACCCAGGAGATCTTTGCAATTGGGCTCAATTCCCAGTTTATCTGGTAGGTACTGTTGAACGTTTGCCATTGAACGTTATTCAGCTGTGTTTTGTGGGCTCTCCCGTTTGGGGTACTTGGGCTCTCATGCCAGTGTTTGAAAGCATTCTTTTCGTTATGGCACTCTCTTTGACTTTGCTGGTTTTGAGTGCCTGTATTTTTGGTCTTGGCTCACTCTTTTTCCTGGGTTTCTAATAAGTGGCTTTTTAAATAGTCTCTAGGCTTCCTGTGGGTTTGCTTGCCTGATTTTTTTTTTTTCAATCTTGTCTTATAACTCTTCCTTTACAATTTTTTCCCTAACTAGCATCCACTAGTGTCAAATTTTCGCTTTCTAACCCTGGATATCTATGCAATGGATATGCTTTTTTTTCTCTCTCCCTATGGATAGTTGGAGAGGGTTAGAGTTGGAAATGAAAAGAGAGGACATTTATTATATATGCAGTATATATAATTACATGTAATTTTATTTAATCCTCACAAATGCTTATGCCCAAGATTATTTATAGCAGCGGCCAATATTTACTGAGGATTTAGCACCTTACTAGAGATCAAGCTTTTGTTAAATTGCGTGTATTATCTTACGTGATTCTCATGACAACAATATGGGGTAGATTATATTATTCTCACCATTTTAAAAGTAAGGAAGCTGAGGATCAGAAAGTACAAGTGACCTGCCCAAGATTACACAGCTAGTAAGGGGCAGAAGTGGGCTTCACATTCAGTCCACAGCTTAGGCAGCTGTGCGTCTGAGTACTCTGTTAACCTGTGTTACAGCCGGGGTTCTCCACCAGAGTTCACAACCAGCTAGGACTAGTCATGATGGCCTTGTTCCTTCCACTACAGCATCCTGCCTCCTTTGGTATTACTTGCTATTAAATTTAACTCCAGAGTGTGTAATTTAATAAGCTCATGATTTCTGGCCCATCGTGGAAGGTAATATCCCAACGTTGCCTCTAAAGATGTCTGAAACTATGATAAGGCTAAAGCTATGACAAAACTAGACAACATATTAAAAAGCAGAGACATCACTTTGTCCACAAAAGTCCACCTAGTTAAAGCTATCGTTTTTCCAGCAGTCACATACAGATATAAGAGTTGGACTCTAAAGAAGGCTGAGCGCCAAAGAATTGACGCTTTCAAACTGTGGTGTTAGAGACAACTCTTGAGAGTCCCTGGGACTGCAAGGAGATCAAACCAGTCCACCCTAAAGGAAATCAGTCCTGAATATTCATTAGAAGGGCTGATGCTGAAGCTGAAGCTCAAATACTTTGGCCACCTGATGCAAATGGGGGACCCACTGGAAAAGACCCTGATGCTGGGAAAGATTGAGGGCAGGAGGAGAAGGGGGTTATAGAGGATGAGATGGTTGGATGGCATCACGTATTCAATGTACATTGAGTTTGAGCAAACTCCAGGAGATAGTGAAGGACAGGGAAGCCTGGCATACTGCAGTCCATGGGGTCACAAAGAGATATAACTGAATGACTGAAAAACAAAAATATGCTGTATTACTTTTCCACGTCCTCCTGCCTAAGTCAGTGATGTGGTAATAGTAATAGTCTATATTTCTCTTGGCTCACAGGACCTGGAAACACTTCTAAGCACTTTACTATCTCATCTCATCAATCCTTATAACAATCCCTCTGCAGTGGGGTCTTCAGTCACATCCTGGTCTAGGTAAGGTGAGGCCCACTTCTGTGCTGGACCTCTGAAGCACCCCAAGCAATCCTCTGTGAGTTTTCACTGAACAAGGTGTGAGAGGAAGTTCAAAATCATGAGAGAAGAAAGCTTCCTAGTTCCTTGAACCACTTAGATCATATCACCTGGGTGCATCAGTGCCAAACACTTCCCTGTGGACCCTCCTATTTCTGCCCTACTTGATCACATCTCCTTTTGGGTCTTTTAGTATCTTTATTTTATAACATTAAAAAAAATTGAAGTCAAGTTGATTTACAATGTGCTAATTTCTGCTGTACAGCAAACTGACTCAGTTATATGCATATATACATTCGTTTTTATATTCTTTTCCATTATGGTTTATCCCAGGATATTGACTCTAGCTCCCTGTGCTATACAGCAAAACTTATTTATCCATCTGATATGCAGTCTTTTAGTAACTTTTAAGCATTTTCTTCATATATCCTTGTATACTTTTTGACCAGAATATTGCTTGTACTATTTCTACTATTTGAAATGTATTGAGGTTTCCTTTGTGGGTTTAATATATGATCAATTTTTTTGAAAGTTCCATATGTACTTGAAAATTTAGGATACACAGTTTGATATATATCAATTTAGACAGATCATTAATTATTTAGGTACTTTATATCTTATTTATTCTTTGCTTTATTTAGTGCTTTTTGGCTTAAATTTTTGCTTACCTTGTATTTAAGACCACAACCTCTGCTTTGTTTGGTTTATTTGTGTTTGCCTAATATGTCTTAGCATAAACTTCCATTTCCTTGCTGCATAACTTTATTTCAGGTGTGAACTTTGTGTGCTACATAGTTTTTGCTTTGTGATTCAATCTGAAAATCTTTTTATCTTAATAGATTAATTAAGTCATTTGTATTAATTGATGTGACAAATATGTTTGGTTTCAGTTCTATTATTTTAATTTATATTATGTTTCCTGAATTTGGAAAAGTTTAAAAAAACTTAAAGTCATTTTTCTTTGTGTGTGGTTCCCTGGGTAGTATTTCTGATATATAGAAAGGAATCTTTTTTTTTTTTTAATGGCAAACCNCAAGAATACTGGAGTGGGTTGCCATTTCCTTCTCCAGGGGATCTTCTCAACCCAGGGATCGAACCCAGGTTTCTCACATTAGAGGCAGATACTTTAACCTCGGGTTCACCCAAAATCCTTGTCCGAATTCCCCCAAACCATCAATATGCATTGCAGATGTGATTCAGAATTTTGAGATGGGAAGACTATTGTGGATTATTTGAGTGAACCCAATGTAGTCAATCACAAAGTTCCTTACAAATGGGAGATAGGAAGATCAGAATTTGCAGTGGGAGGTGTGACAACGGATACAAGAGGTTGGAATAATGCAAAGCAAGAGCTAAGAGTCAAAGAATTTAAGAATATGAAAGAGGCAAAAAAATAGATTCTCCTCAGAACAGTCTAGAAGGAATGCAGTCTCCAAGCACCTTGGTTTTGGAGTTCTGACCTCCAGAAATGGGAGGTAATGAATTCATGTAATTCTAAGCCATTGTGTTCCTGACCATTACAGCAGCGATGGAAAACTAACATAAGGTCTAAATATATCCAAGTTTTGAAAAAAAAAAACAAACACAAAAAAGAANGTTCTGACCTCCAGAAATGGGAGGTAATGAATTCATGTAATTCTAAGCCATTGTGTTCCTGACCATTACAGCAGCGATGGAAAACTAACATAAGGTCTAAATATATCCAAGTTTTGAAAAAAAAAAACAAACACAAAAAAGAAGACTGAAAATGACGCAGTAATTAAGTTGTCAAAGGATAGTAAGAGCTCTTTTAAAATCCTGGAGTGGATAGCCTTTCCCTTCTCCAGAGGATCTTCCCAACTCAAGGGTCGAACACGGGTCGTCTGCAGTACAGGCAGTTCTTGAGCCACACGGGAAGCTCAAGAATACTGGAGTGGGTAGCCTATCCCTTCTCCAGCAGATCTTCCTGAGCCAGGAATCAAATCGGGATCTCCTACACTGCAGCCACATTCTTTAACAACAGAGCTATCAGGTAAGCCTGTTAAAAGCTAAGATGTATTATATATTTATATTCATTGCAAAAGTAGTATAATTACTTTTTAGGTATACACAATTGCTATAGAATTTTCAAATTGTATTGAATTCATTTCACAGTAGTATGAAATAAGATTGAAATAATGTGTAATACAAACACTATGAGACAGTTGTAATAAAATATGAAAACATCATAGTTTATTTCTCAGTTGGAGTATATTTGTCATTTTGTTTATCAGTAAAGTCTTTCTTCCTGGTCAAAACTTCAGCTCAACTAGAAGTTAATTCTATTTTGTATTCTTGTTATTTTGGAATTAATTATAGATGTTAATGTCTTTCTGGCAAGCATGGTTTAAGTAAGCTTTAGAAAAATATCAATTTGCTTTCCATATGATAGTAAAATTGATTTCACTGTAGGCCAAATTCTCTTTGTGTGGTCATATTTCTTTACTAATGTAATTTCACTTTAAATTGCTCACTAGAAACCAGTGTCTATGTTATGGTATATGATTAGACAAAAAAAGATCTGTTAAATTTTTCCCAGTTTTATATCACTTTCCCCTATGGTTAAGAATGACCTCTTGTTTGATTCTGCTGAAAGGAACTGGGGCTTATGGTTGAAATGTACCACAGAGGAAAACAATGAATGACAATAGAGGTTTGAGAAGGGAAAACAATTGCTAGAAAATCTCCATCTTATTTAATACCCAGAATGCTGATTACTTTGGGGAAGAAATAAATTTGTGTTGGCTTTGGGGAAATCAGTTTGTGGACTACAGTGCTTTAGGGGAATTTTGTTGCATTTTTAATTCCCTGACCTAGGTCGCTCCAATCAAACAAAATTTTATTCTTTTCACTTGTGTTCCAGATGGAAGAAAATGTAAACAGCTGTCCAAGTGGTGATGGAGCCTTTTCTTCCACATTCTTGCATGCCATTATGTTAGAGATTTACTTTTTCAGCTAATTGAAACTTCTAAAACCTAGTAATCAAAATTTCCCCTTTTCCTACACTTTGTATTCCAATGATCATCAATTGCTTACTTTCAGAAATAGTTTTTCAAAGATGAAGCTATGATGAGTATGCATGGTCATTATCATATTTACTCTTGTCAGTACCATATAGCATTATGTTGTTTACAATAATTAGCTGTTGGAAGTAATTCTGTAAACACAGAAATGTGACAGTCTGCATATAGAAAAGCAAGTCACTGTTCAGAGACAGATTTGGCTGCTATGCAGTGACTATTGGTTATGACTATAATGTAAAGGTCCAAGATAATGAATATATATGGAAAGAAGATAGAGAATTTAGAAATTTTAATAAAATCAATGGGAGATAAGTCTTTTTTAAGTTGATATGCTAATTATATTCACTTAAGAAGCAAAACAATAAAATTGTATAATTAATGTATTGAATTTACACAAATTTAATTTTATGCATAGGATATACCCCAACTCATTTTTCATATTAAATGGGCAATGAATGTAATCACATCAAAATCAACCAATGCAAGCTATCAAAACCTATGAGTTGTTGTTTAGTCATTAAGTCAAGTCTGACTCTTTTGCAATGTTATGTACTGTAGCCCACCAGGCTCCTCTGTCCATGGGATTTCCTAGGCAAGAATACTAGAGTGGGTTGCCACTTCCTCCTTCAGGGGATCTTCTCAACCCAGGGCTCGAACCACATGTCTACACTGCAAGCGGGTTCTTGACTGCTAAATCAGGTATGTATAATGGTTGTTTCAAGATTTTCTGACCATTGGAAAACATTAAATGCATTGTTTAAGTTGTCTTCAAGCAGGTAGTGATAAAGTATCACTATCCACAAAGAAGAAATTAAAGAATAATTGAAAAGAACAAAGTATTGACNTCAGGTATGTATAATGGTTGTTTCAAGATTTTCTGACCATTGGAAAACATTAAATGCATTGTTTAAGTTGTCTTCAAGCAGGTAGTGATAAAGTATCACTATCCACAAAGAAGAAATTAAAGAATAATTGAAAAGAACAAAGTATTGACTAACATGGACTTAGAGGAGCAGACACAGGGATATATACACAAAACCATATATGTTACTCAATGTGAATTGTATAAGCTTTTCAAGAATAATTTCAATTTTATGAGATTGTTGCTTTCTGTGCTATCTTCAGATCCTGAGTTTCTCATAAAACATAACTTTACCTTCTATTCACCAATTCAACAGACTTTCATTTTTTCTTTGAACACCTGTTTTCAAGGATCCATTCACTGGAGAAACATGAAGAATCAGACATTGTTTCTTCTAGGAGTTGGATGTATCAATTGTAGAGTTATTAAAAATAAAAAATGATATGATTTAATATTGGAATTCACAAAACATGAAGAAAGTTGAAAGTGATATGAGAATAAAAGCTATTTGATTTCCTCATTAAAATATATTGGAGTTTTAGAGTTCCAATGGTTTGCTAAATTATTACTAGAAGTTAGATTAGGCAAATTAGAGAATAAATTTGCTAAGTATACATATTTACTAGCATATTTTAAGGAAAAGCAAATGTATATTTCTACATGTACTTTTGTGTTTCACTTCCTTTTTCTGGAAATGAATCGAGAAAATGGATTTTCAAAATTATTTTATTGCCAAAGAAGAAACAATTTAGATAGTGAAATGATCATACCAATTCTAAGTGCCAAAATTTCATATTGATAGTGAGAGTTCAAGGGAGTTTCTTTTAGGAGAATCTTTGAAAAATACTAACTTTTTGTTTCCTCCTAAATGTGTACTTGTTTACTTACTTTTGTAAGGGATTCTTATTAAGGTGTTGTCCGCCCCCTACTCCTCTGATGAACTTATAAAACTGAGTAATCTCTTAATGTGGTTAGATTAAAATCTCCTGTCATGTGGTAACCCAAGGACAAGCTTCTGTAGTAGATGCTGCTGTTGCCCTGCCCAGATCACTTTTCCAGATCCCTTCACAAGGCCATCAGCAGCTGTGAGAAAGGGCTGCTTAAGGCTAAGTGTGTTCTTTTTTTTTTTTTTTTTCACAGAAGTGCCCTCACTTGACTGGATCTGTTTTGGCTGAGAAAGCCTACTGCTCTCCACCTTGTTGTCATTGTTCAGTCTCTCAGTCATGTCTGAAGGCTTTGCAACCCAATGGACTGCAGCACGTCAAGCCTCTCTGTTCCTCACTATATTCACCTACCCTCTTCCAAAGACCATAGCAAAATCTGACTTTGTGAGGGTGCAGAGGATGCTTTTCTTACAGTAAAATGGAATAAACCTCGTGGTGCAATCCATACTCCAAAGATTTCTATTGAGACAGGCTAAAGTTAGTTTATGTCTACTCGGCTTTTTTCCTCTCCCCTCACCTACTTTTCTCACTCTGTTTATCCAGAGAGCACTCAGCCTATAAACTACTTGCATAAGAATTCCTATCTCAATCTTTCTTCTGGGAAAATGATAATTAAATAAATATGGAATGATGCTTCCATTCATGGTAGTAGCCACTAAGTGACACCTAGGACAATAGGTTTATTGGTGAATATATATCTTGATGGACCTTGCTACATGTAGTATTCAAAAAGAAATCAATTAGAGTGACTATTTAGCAAACTCATGAAATACAACACTGATAATGCCACTTTTGTTTTCTTTTTTTCTGAGATTATTATTCTTTTGAGAAAGTCAGTTTAAGAAGTTTCGGTCAAGCAGTAACAACAGCAACAACTAAAACAGAAAAAAAGAATCTGGACCTCACAAACTAATCTATTCGAGTCTACACATTGCTAAAAGAAAAAGTTACAAAATACTAATTATGAATAAATTGGGAACTGACTAAAGTTTCTATAAAGATATTGAGGACAGCTTATGATGGTACAGTTGAATTATGGTTTATACATACACATGATTATTCATTTGTAGTCTTCCTTGACAGCTCAGTTGGTAAAGACTCTGCCTGCAATGTAGGAGACCTGGGATCGATCCCTGGGTTGGGAAGATCCCCTGGAGAAGGGAAAAGCTACCCACTCCAGTATTATGGCCTGAAGAATTCCATGGACTGTATAGTCCATGGGATCACAAAGAGTCAGACTTGACTGAGCTACTTTCACTTCACTTCATTCACTTGAAACTCGGCAGAAAAATATAGGCTGCTAAAATGACTTCTGAGTTTAACCCTTCCCATGTATTTTCCTCAAACACCCAATTATCTCTCATCAGTCTTGACACTGAATTGTCTTGTTAAAGAGCCTACAATTGCATTACAGATAAGCTTCAAATATTGATTTGAACCTTTTACTTCCTTGGTCTGAAATATCATGGTGAAGCTAAAACTGTTCAAATCTGTTGGTGCAGACAAGAAAAGAAATGTCTCCAGAGAAAGACAGTTCTCAGAGACATGCACAAAACAGTTTGCTACATTTCTACTTCACTGGACACCACATAGGCATGGCCTATGTTGGCTCAGAGAAGAAGGAAGTACAAAAGGGTGAGCAGTGAAGGCAGCTCTGGGACACAGTAAGTGTACAATAAATACACAAATCAGGGGGTTATGCAGTGAGGTTTCTGCTACACAGCCTCTGAGAGCCACATGATGGTAGTCAGCAAGAAGGAAATGCTGTGGAGACAAAAACTCAACAATACCTACTTTATAGTCATGCAAATTGATGAGTTTGCTGTGTAAGAGAGTTAGTGTGAGCTCCTTGGGGTAAAGCAAACAAACATATAAACGAAACTCCTCTCCCTCTCTTAACCCTCAGAAATGTATATCGTAATGAAACACCAGAAGATGCTCACTAAATGAATAAATGAATGGGTGAATAGTAAATTTAGAACAATTACTGTGTATTTATTTGACATCAGAAGAGAGTGACAAACGTTAGGACATAATTCTAGCCCCACTTTCACTCTTAACTGCTTCTCTGTCACTCTTGACTTCATCTGATGTTTTGTGTACTCATTACTTCCTTTTCCATTCAGAATCTTTGTCCTCATTGTTTCCAATGTTAGTCACATTTTTGTTTTGTTTTGTTTTGCTTCCCTTCTTGAAGGGAATGAATTATCTATTCTTTAGACCTTAGGATCACACATTTTATTTTTAAGGGCGTTTTCCCAGAACTCCAGTTTCCATAATCAGTTTATTTGGTTTCTACTAATCACTCTACCTTGAATTTAGGGATTTAGTTTTTACTTGATAGGAGGTTGATTTGTAGATTCATCTTATCATTAATTAAATAGTATTATAACTGAAAATAAACAGAAAATAATTATCTAATTAATGCCATCATTGTGAACTACTAATTTAGGTAACCACTTTGAAGTAATTTGTATTTTTCCCTTTAGAGTAAACTCTTAA
The DNA here is from genome assembly GCA_006410875.1 of Neotragus pygmaeus. Classification (NCBI taxonomy): domain Eukaryota; kingdom Metazoa; phylum Chordata; class Mammalia; order Artiodactyla; family Bovidae; genus Neotragus; species Neotragus pygmaeus. The sequence continues at coordinate 87,806 of SJYV01016012.1, read as the reverse complement.
TTTATGTTTAATTTCTCTAAATGACTCTACTCAGTTAACCTATCTAAGATAATAAGGATAGTATTGGCTATATTAAGCAATTAAATATCATAAAATTTTCCTAGGAATACAATTTCTACCAATAAGCAAAATGTTAATTACACAGTATGTTTGAAACTTATCTTGTTCTTACTATAAAATCATATAAACATTTGTGATTACTATCTTATTTCTTCCAGTTTTAGATTTAACTTACTAATATATTAGCTTAATTGAAAAAATTATTTTATAAGACACATATACAAATACTACAACTCATGTAAGAACTGACTTAAAAGGAAATACAATCATGAACTCTTCTGCTGGAGATTTGCTGGCAGGTTATTCAGAAACAGGCCAGATTCTTTCAGACGATTAGACCCAACTCTCAACATATTATAGAAGGCATCTAGAATAAACAATTATTATCTAATATCCATTCCTGTGCCTCATGAATCTACATGGAATCAAGTGATTCATTCGTCCAGTGGAGAGTGAGCAAAGCTGATGTGTGCCTCTGGCCTTGACATACACATGTGGATATATATTCCCCAAGTTTTTTCTCTCCCCAGCACAAGTATAAAGAAAGGACTATGAGGTGACAAAGTTAAGAGACAGAAGAAGCCTAGCTTCTGAATTAGCCCTTGGAAGACAGTCAAAATCCTTGTAACTTGCCCTGGGCTTAGACTATGTTACGCCAGGTAAATTCTCAGTTTATTTATTACCATAGCATAGACTTGCCTCACTTGACTCTTACATGGCTTGAGACTCATCTAAACAAAGTATCATACATGGTGTTTAAGTAATAAAATCAATCCAACAAAATTCTATTTAATGAGTACTAAGTAGTATACTGCATGTTGGAAACATAGACGGAAATAACACCCTTTCTCTAGAGCAGGAGAAGCATAGCTTTAACAAATGGCATATGAGGTTATCATAGCTTCTCCAAAAAATATAAGTATTTGTGCTACATGGCTCAGGATGCCACAACAAAACACCATTGACTAAGGAACATAAAAAACAGATTCATATTTCTTCACCATTCTGGAGGGTGAAAGGCCAAGATCCAACAAGGCTGGATTCTTGGGAAGACTCTCTTTCTGGCTTGCAGACAGCTGCTTTCTTCTTTGTCCACACAAGGCAGAGAGAGGAAGAGTCAGAGAGAGAGGTCTTCCTATTATTATTAGATTAGGGCCCACACTTTGACCTCATTTAACCTTAATTACCTCCTATGGGCCCTATCTCCAAACATACAGTAACTTTTACATTTGGGGTTCAGTTTAGTTCAGTCCCTCAGTCGTGTCCGACTCTTTGCAACCCCATGAATCGCAGCACACCAGGGCTCCCTATCCATCACCAACTCCCAGAGTTCACTCNACTCCTGAGAGTCCCTTGGACTGCAAGGAGATCCAACCAGTCCATTCTGAAGGAGATTATCCCTGGGATTTCTTTGGAAGTAATGATGCTAAAGCTGAAACTCCAGTACTTTGGCCACCTCATGCGAAGAGTTGACTCATTGGAAAAGACTCTGATGCTGGGAGGGGTTGGGGGCAGGAGGAGAAGGGGATGATCAAGGATGAGATGGCTGGATGGCATCACTGACTCGATGGACGTGAGTCTGAGTGAACTCTGGGAGTTGGTGATGAACAGGGAGGCCTGGCGTGCTACGATTCTTGGGGTCGCAAAGAGTCGGACACGACTGAGTGACTGAACTGAACTGAAGGGCAGCAGTAACTTTTAAGGCTTCATAATTCAAAGGTTCTCTGCTATCAGCTGCAGTTTTCTGCAAATTTGGCTCATCTTGTGATTCTTTGAACAGTCCACCTCCACTGCTTCTCTGATGCAGCCAGACCAAGGAGGCCACCTGTCACCAGTGCTGCTCATCTCAGTCTCTATATTTCTAAAGAAGAGAGAGTTTTGCACCTTGGGTGAACCTGTCACTTTCAGGAAGAGTATTTGATGGCATTTTCAGAGATATGATACCATTGAACCCTCTTGCAATTCTTTATATTTCCTGTCTTCACTTTCTACTCTTAGGTGCTTTGGGGGCATCTCTTAGCATATTTTGAAGGCTGTAAATTGTATTTGTCCCCTAGTATAACTGAAACTGAATTTGTGGGTTTTCTTTTTCATTTTCTTTTTGGTTCTGTATATTTATCAGGAGAAAGGAAAAGATACTGAGTTGTATAACTTTGTTTATATCAATTTTGAAGAATGATTTTTTTTTTTTAATTGAAGTATGTGATAGTCGCTCAGTCATGTCTGACTCTTTGTGACCCCATGGATTGTAGCCTGTCAGACTCCTGTGTCCATGGAATTCTCCAGGCAAGAATACCAGATTACATAGCTATTCCATTCTCCAGGGGATCTTTCCAACCCAGGGATTGACCCTGGGTCTCCTGCAGTGCAGGAAGATTTTTTTAACATCTGAAAAAAAGTTGATTTATAATGTTGTGTTAGTATCAGTTTGATTCAATTATGTATATCTTCTTTAGATTCTTTTCCATTATAGGTTGTCACGAGATATTGAATACAGTTGCCTGTTTTATAGAGTAGGTCCTTGTTATCTATTTTGTATCTATTTTATACTATTTTATCTAGTATTTAAGGAATGACCTTCTTAGAATAAAAACCAGATCCTGCCATTCCCAGCTTAAAGATGTTTGGTGGTTTCACATTTCACATAGAATAGAATCCAAATTCTTTTGTATTAATAAGTCTCAGGTGATGGTCTAGTCTCCGTTTAGCTTTCCAGCCTCACCTGGAGTCTCTCTCCTGCACACTGTACTCCAGTCATGTTGATTTTGGGGGGGCTCCTTAGAACATGCCAGATTCTTGCTCACTCAGGGTTTTGTCCACTAAACACTCCCTTTGCCCTGCTCTCTCTGGCCTCAGCATTCTTTACTTTATTAACAACCTTCTCATTTTATAGGTCTGAGCTTAAATAATACATTTTCAGGCTTGCTTTCCTCGGCCATCCTAGTCCAACCCCTTGCTTGTGAAGGGGAGCAGAACATGCCACGCCCAAACAGGCCACTTCTGTTGGTTATGTTGAGCTTTCAATTCCTGAAAAGCAGTTGAGACAGGCAGATGCTTTCTCAGAATTCCCCTTATTTGTCAAATGACAGATCCCCCCAAAACGAACTCACTTGTCCTAGGTCACCTCCCTGGGGTGGGAATGGGGCTTCATTAACTGGGGAAGAGTGAAGGTCTTACCACAGAGGGGAGACTAGAGACGGACTGCACACCCAGACAGTTTTGTCACAAACGATCATACCTCACATCTATCCTGCTAAGGGCCCTTCATCTTTCCTGAAAACCATTCACTCTCCCCTAATAGGCCTACATATTCCCTCTCCTTCTTAAGATGATATTTAATTCTGCTATTTAATTCTGAATTTGAAGTCATTCTGGGGAGTTACTCAGTTTTCCTGGGGGTATCACCTTTGTCTATGAGAGGTATACCTGATAATAAACTTTTTATTTTTATTTTTTACTTTATTCTACTTTACAATACTGTATTGGTTTTGCCATACATTGACATGAATCTACCACAGGTGTATACGAGCTCCCAATCCTGATAATAAACTTTTGATTATCTTAAAAAATTTTTTTTATTTCATTTTTCAAGAAGTTATTTGACTTCTCCAGGTCTTAGTTACAGCATGCAGGTCTTCAGGTGCAGCATGCAACCTCTTAGTTGCAGCATGCGGAATCTAGCTCTCTGAGCAGGGATTGAACCCAGGCCCCTTGCATTGGGAGCATGGAATCTCAGCCACTGGAGCACCAGGGAAGTCCCTGTTTTTCTCTTCTTAATCTGTCTTTTACTACAGGAGTCTCAGCTAAGAACTCAGAAAAGTAGAGAGAAAATTATTTTTTTCTTTCCCTATACTTTTTCCTTTCATAGTACCTCATATATTTTGTATTTTGTCTCTTTCCTTTTGATGAAATAAAATTCATAATTTATGGTGAGACAAGAAAATTTTAAATGTACAGTGTTTCTCTGCTTGTTTGGGCCTCCTCCATCTCCCTCAGTATGTATGAAGCATCTTCATTAACCAGATCTCTTTAGGAGATGATACCTTCCTTCTTAATCTTTGGACATACAGACCTCAATTGTGAAAACTGTCAATACATCATCTGTATTGACCTTTGTCTCGAAGACATATATTACTGTACTTTGGTGTCAAATGGGTGGAATAGTCTTCAGAGCTTTCTGAAAGACTGTCTCCCAGGTTATCATCCTCAGCTTGACTTGCATAAAATTTTCGAATTCTTTCTTAGATTGACTAATTGATCAATTTTTCATTGACGCCTTCTTCCCTTCTCTCTTTCCTTTCTTCCTTCTTTCCCTTATTTCTTCCTCCTTCCTTTACTTTATCCTTCTCTCTCTCTTACTGTAAACTTAAGAAATAAAGGAGCTGTGATGATCTCATTCTTTATATTCACCACAGTGCCTGTCATTAATATGCGCTCAACAAACATTTGTCAAGAGAGTAAATACATTAGTCAGTGAAGATTGTTTTCACACATGCTGTCATGTTTGAATAGGGAAATCAATAGGGTCTGTTGTTCGCCTTGGAGAACAAACAGCTTGGGTGGCTGTCTGGAGAATGATTCTTAGAAAGGTTGGTTATAGGAACAAAGGATATTTCATTTTGGAAAAGAGAAAAAAAAATTGAGACAGAAACTAGCAGCCTTCAAATATAGGCAGTTTAATCTTGTAGAAAAGTGCTTTTCATCAGAAGAATCACCCGAGGAGATTGTTGAAAACATGGAAACCTAGGCTCTTTCCTGATCTTTGATACATGGGATACGGAGTAGTGCTAGAAAATCTGGTTTTGTTGTTGTTGTTTTGTTTTTATTTCATTTTTAGGACAAGCACCTCAGAAGTTCTTTATATCAGAAAATGTTGGGAAATGCTACTTTATAAGAGGCAGCCTTGTCACTGTGGGAAAAACTAGGACTTATGGGCTAAGTTATAGAAAAGCAGATGTTGACGCAACGTACAGAAATTGTTTCAAGCTAGAAGGGCACCCAAATGGATGAGGCTGCCTCTCTGGATGAACCCAGTAGAGACTGTCAACCCTCCAGGGGCTAGTCTTGCTGTGGGTCTTGCAGGGGGTGAGTGAGATACACGCTGAAGTGACTGAAATCTAGGGTTCAAGGAGATGCAAAGTGCTTTAAATACTTGGGGCTAGCAGTTATTCTAAAAGTGAGGAAAAGGAGGAAACAAAAATGACCAAAAAAAAAAAAGAAAAAGAAAAACCCACCACACACACAAAACCATGGGAGATTTCAAAGAAGGAAAAAGGAAGCGAAAGAGGGATATAATTAAAATCTCAAAGGTCTGGAAGACCAGAGGAAATCTAACATTTTTATATACTTAGACCCACAGTACAAAGAATGAGAGCAAAGTGAACTGTATCTTAGTTACTAACTAGATTATCTCCAAGTGCAAGGCCCTCAGCAATGGACCGTGCTGAATCATCACGCTTCTGCAAATGAAAAATTAGGAGGAAATGGACTGCGGAGCAGTGGGTTCCAGGCTGCAGAAAGATGAACTTGCTAGAAATTGTTAATCTGTGGTCAGTAATTCCCAGGTAGCCCTGGAGCAAGAGGAAGGTATGTGGCCACTGACTTCTGAGCAGTGACAAATCAGAAGCCAGAAGCCACCTGATACGTTTCTGGATGGTGGTGGAGACTGCTATAGAAACAGGGACCAGTTCTAGAAACTCACTCTCAACTGGCCTGATGGAGACTCAGAAAGGCAGAGGTGAGCATCTTCACTGTTTTTTGTTTTTTTCTAATATTTACAGTTTCTTATATATTGTTATTGTATATCATTTAATTCTCATGAAAATTAAAATGACAAACTTACTCATTGTTAGGTAAAAGATCAGGACACCAAAAAGAGTGTCTAACAGGCTTTTTAATGGCGAAGTGTTCCCGGCCGGGGTTCCCGGACCCGAACAAGGCAGGTCGAGGAGGTCCATGCCCAGACCGTGTGGGGGGTTGTTTTTATACGTTTGTTGCGAGGGATGGTCAGGCTAGATGGACGGGGGTTCGGATAGGTCGCCAGGCCGAGGCGTCGCGGGCTGATAGGTCCTTCTGCGTGGCTGGGGTGGGGCAGCTTTAGCTGGTGAAGTGCTGTCACTGGTCCCCAGGATCTGGGAGGCTCCTTCCGTTAGGGACTTCCCTCGCCAGCGGGAGGGAGCGGAGGGGCGACCCATCATGGACCCATCTCTATTTTATGATGAGGAAGTGAAGGCTCTGAGAATTGTGCAACCTGCCCAAAGGAACATAGCTATTCCCTTAACAAAAGCTTGCTGAGTATTTTCTAGGGGTAAGTGGAGGAGATTCTAGATTTTTAACACTTCTAACTCCAAAACCTACACTTTCTGTCCTTTATAACAAAGGGTGAGTTTTAATAACAAAGTGCTATTACAAACCTATAAGTAAATCCCAATAATCCAAAAGAAAAATTGGCAAACAATCCCAAAAAATGAACTGTTCATGACCCATGAACTATGAGGTCAGCAAAAAATTAATACCAGTAAATTTAAAGGACATGAATGAGGACATCACAATGAAATGAATGCAGGGAACAAGCGTGGGCATATTTATTGGGAGGTGGGGTGTAAACTAGTGAAGCTTTTTAGAGGACAGCTTGGCTATAACCATAAGGATTTAAAATGTACATTGCCTTTGGCCCACCAGTTCCAGTCTAGGATTTTACTGTATCTATATGAATCTATATATGTATATAACATTATATATATATTTAAAATGTATATATATATATATATAAAATTATCTATATATAAGTATATATACACACACATATACATATAAAGCAGAGAAGGCAGTGGCACCCCACTCCAGTACTCTTGCCTGGAAAATCCCATGGATGGAGGAGCCTGGTAGGCTGCAGTCCATGGGGTTGCTACAAGTCGGACATGACTGAATGACTTCACTTTCACTTTTCACTTTCATGCATCGGAAAAGGAAATGGCAACCCACTCCAGTGTTCTTGCCTGGGAGAATCCCAGGGACGGGGGAGCCTGGTGGGCTGCCATCTATGGGGTCGCACAGAGTCGGACACGATTGAAGCGACTTAGCAACAGCAGCAGCATGCATATAGAGACATATCTGAAGATGCTTAATGTTGTTTGTAAAAGACCAGAAGCAACTCAAATAACCTTTAGTTGAGGATGTGTTAAATACATCATGATAAAACCTAAAATCAAATTTACAAAGCCACACTTAATTACTAGGTGATTCAGCTCCTTGATAATGACTAGGAGACTCAGAGATAGTCACCGCACCTTCTAGAGAGATATTAAATTTTGTGGTACTTATAGATCACTTGAAAATAGACTTTATGTTGAGCCTTTCAGCAATCCCAAGAAGCACACAGAGCAGGTATTATCCATCCTGTGGATGGACAAGGAGACAGAGGCTCTGCAGGGTTAGTTGTGCAATATATTGGTGAGAAATAGCAGAGGCCTGGAAGGCAGATTTTCAGACTCTTTGCTGGGTGCTTTTCCCAACATCTAATATGTAGACAGTAGGCATCTGTAGAAGAAAAGCCACCATTATCTAGGAGAAGGGACAAGATGAGTTATGTTTAGAGTTGATGTGGAGAGGGCCCCCTTGGAATAGAGCATGTTTTGCTCTGCTAACAGAATGGTTTCTCCAGTTCCTGGTGAAGCCTGCCCTCCTGTCCCATCCAGGGCGTGGACAGCTCTGAACACTCTCACCTCTGGGCTGAATGTCCAAAGTAGGGGCCATTTTGGCACAGATACCCTCAAATGTGGAACTTGCCCCTCTGCAAACCCATAGAGGCTTTTCTAGCTTAAGAGCAAACACAAGAAGGAAAGGGAAGTAAAGCTGAGTCAGCTGAGAGCAACAGAATCATGTCCCGTTTTTCTCTATGTTAGGGCTTCCAACCTGGCAGCATATGGGACCCATACGGGAAGTGATGCTTTGGAGTTGGTGTATATTAGCTCACGAAAACCAATTCAGAAAATTTCAGAAATTTTGTGAGCCACTTGTTGGACACACCTGTTATTAAAAATAAATTATATGGGGAACTACCCTGGTGGTCCAGTGGTTAATAATCTGCCTGCCAATGCAGAAGACACAAATTCAATCTCTGGTCTGGGACGATCTCACATGTTCCAGAGCAACTAAGCCTGTGCGCTGCAGCGACTGAGCCTGCACGCTGCAACTACTGCAGCTCTAGGCTGCTCTAGCCTACATGCCTAGAGCCTGGCTCAGCAGCAAGAGCAGCCACCACAGTGAGCAGCCCATGCCCCGCCACTGGAGAGTCGCCCCTGCTTGCCACAGCTAGAGAAAGCCCTTGCAAAGCAATGAAGATTCAGTGCAGCCAAAAACAACTTTTAACAACTAACTATATGAATGGCAATTAACAATATTATATTGAAAATAAAGCCCATCACTTCCTAATTATTTTACTCTTCTCTACACTAAGGTTATTTATGTCTATTGTACCTATTGTATGGTACCTATTGAACCTATTTGTAGGTTGGAAGTACTACATAATTGTTTGCAACCACTCATCGCTTCCCAACTCCTGTGCTCAGTGACGTCACACTGTTACCTTAAAAGTGACAATGAAGGGAGTATTCGCACCACGAAAACTGGCNTTGTATGGTACCTATTGAACCTATTTGTAGGTTGGAAGTACTACATAATTGTTTGCAACTACTCATCGCTTCCCAACTCCTGTGCTCAGTGACGTCACACTGTTACCTTAAAAGTGACAATGAAGGGAGTATTCGCACCATGAAAACTGGCAAATACTATGATCTGTGCTTGATCTACTTTCGTGTTGATTGTCTAGACTTAAGGAAATGATAGAAAAAAGTGTCAATAATGTAAATGTAAATGTAAAGGTATGGTCTGTTTATACCTGTTACANTGATCTGTGCTTGATCTACTTTCGTGTTGATTGTCTAGACTTAAGGAAATGATAGAAAAAAATGTCAATAATGCAGATTAAATGTAAAGGTATGGTCTATTTATACCTGTTACATTTTGACTAATACAAAAGATTGTACACTCCTCCAACATTCCAAATTATTATCTGATTAAAGAAGTTACTCATGTTATTGACAATTGAGGAAAATTCTGACCTACATCTACATGTTTCATTTTCCTCATTAGCATGAATGAAAATATCAATCAACATTCATGTCCGAACTACACTCATTTGTCAATTGTAGCAAACACAATTTGCTGAATACCAGAGTTCAGGAAAAGTAAATACAAGAGTTCAATAAAAATGGATTAAAGCATTTTGTGAGAATCAAAGGCTAAGTAAAATAGAGTATTGTGTTTTATTTTTGTATGTAAGTGGTGTGCTAGACAGGCTTATGTCACTAAAATTTATAAGCTTCCCAGGTGGTGCAGTTAGTAAAGAATCTGCATGCCAATGCAGCAGACACAAGAGATGTGGGTTCTATCCCTGGGTTGGGAAGATTCCCTGGAGGCGGAAATGGTAACCCCTCCAGTATTCTTGCTTGGAAAATTCCATGGACAGAGGAGCCTGGAGGGCTACAGCCCATGGGGTCACAAAGAGTCAGGCATGACTGAACACACACACACATATGTAAGTATATGTATAGTGAGTTTTTTCTATTGGAGAGCTTGTGGTTAAACATTACCACCACACCACTACTGTCTGGGAGCTTTAAAAAAATCACTATTACCTAGAAAGGTGTCATCAACAAGATGGTGGAGTAGAAGATAGCAGCCTTTGGTTCTCCAATATAAAACCACAGTTAGACAGATATCCACGAACAAAAACAGCTTTGGGAGGGCTCAAGCCCAATTAAGAACATGTGGCAACACAATGGAACATCAACAACATCACATCATCATCAACAACAACACATGAAGAATAACTGCACAGAAAGGATTGTTGGGGAGATTTGCATAGCTGAGATGTCTGGAGATGGTCAAGAACAAAGAAGCAGGCTGGAGGCTATCAGTGATACCCACTGACACGGTGGTTCCTAGTGGTCTTCTCTGCTCTGTGATGGACCCCAGCATCCTTTGCCAATAGAGACTTTAATAGCCCCAGCAACAGCTACAAGCTCCCTGCAGCTTTCACAGCAGAGGAAGGTCTGCTGGCACACACCCCAGGGGCTTATTCCACAGAGGACTCTCTACCGTAACCTCCACTTTTCTAGGTAACCGACAGTCATCGCAGGCATGGTCCCCCCCTGGAGAGGGAGTTGCGACTGCGCTCCTGTCACAAGAAGGAGCTGCTGTTGTCCATCCCGGGGTCAGGGCTGACACCCACCTCCCAGTCTCATTCATGCCCTGGCAGGAGCCATAGTTGCACCGGTTCTGGGCCCCAGCTTGCGGCCTTCTGCGAGCGCTGTGGAAACCAGGGTGCCCCTGCAACAGGTGTGCCGCACCCTGGCCCACAGAGCCACAGGCACTCTGCTCACGCCTGTGCCCTGGATTCTGTCTTCAAAGCCCCTCTGTGAGTACCTGGTGCCACCACCCCTGGGAGTACGTCCAAAAGCCAGACTTGGTACCAAGATTCCTTCCTTGGCCATAACTTCCCTTGTGAGAGAGAAGAGATCCAGAAAAGCCCAGAGGTCTTCTCCATGAAAGACCCCAATAACCCTCACCACCACTCTGGCCACCTACCACATTGACTGCAGAGGATCCCTTGCAAAGGCTGACCTCAGCTGATGGACAAGCACAGAGACTATAGCCCTGTGCCCTCCCTGGAGTAGCAGCTGCCACATCCCACCCAGCCAGTGCCCATGCCCATAGCCAAGAGCAAAGTCTTTCCCCACTGACACCAGTCCACAGAGTCTGGTAGAAGTAAATGCCACATCCAACGCTTACACTAACACAAGGATACAAGAAATCTGAAAAATCAAGGTAATAGGACCCCACCAAGGGAACACGATAATATTCCAGTAAATGACTCCAAAGAAATGAAGATCCACATATTGCTAGACAAATAATTCAAAAGAATTGTTTTCAGGAAGCTCAGTGAACTATAAGACCACATAGACAACTCAAGGAAAGCAAGAAAGCAATATAAGGACAAAATAAAAAGTTCAGCAAAGAGGAAGAACCACAGAGAAGAAACAAACAGGAATTCTGGAGTTGAGGGATACAATGAATGAAATAAAAAGTACGAAAGACAGCATCGGCAGCATACTTGATCAAGCAAAAGAAACAGCCTGCAAACNAGCAATATAAGGACAAAATAAAAAGTTCAGCAAAGAGGAAGAACCACAGAGAAGAAACAAACAGGAATTCTGGAGTTGAGGGATACAATGAATGAAATAAAAAGTACGAAAGACAGCATCGGCAGCATACTTGATCAAGCAAAAGAAACAGCCTGCAAACAAATGGTAGGTCATTTGAAGTCACCCAGTTAAGAGGAACAAAAAGACAAAATAATGAAAAAGAGAAGGAAAGGCCATGGAATCTGGGGTACCAGTAAACACCCAACAAAATGAAAAGGCAACTTATGGAATGGGAGAAAGCATTTGTGAACCATCTATCTGATAATGAATTAATATCCAAATCATCTGGTTTGCAAATGCTATCTCTCATTCTATAAGTTGCCTCTGGTTTTAAATTATTCTTTCTTTACATTTTATTTTTTTTCCCTATCAGTTCTTTTCTTTGATTTTATATGACATCTTACTCATTATTGTGGAAAAGAATCAGAATAACTACATGTTCTTCTCCAGTCTCCTCAGGGCCAGCAGAATGTCAACAAGCTGGCCAATTATCTCAGGTTGAGGTTCTCAGCCAGGTAGGAAACCAGAGCTAGAGGGTTCGAGGAAACAAAAGGGAAAAAAAGTGTTAAAGGGCCAGCCTATGTCAACATCATCTTATAATCAAACTCAAGTGAAATCCAAAGAGATCTGCAGATTGACTGAAGTCTGTGGAGATGAGTGGGAGGGGTATTGAAAAAAGTCCTGTTCTTTGACTCACAAACCTCAGGGTACTGCAGAGAGCCTAGCAGAAAAATGCAGAGCAGCCTGGATTATTCAACAATAATCCTCCATCTTCTACGATTCAGTTAGACTTGACTTCAGTTCTGCATATATTTTAGACATATTTAAGAGATGAGGATTAGAAGAGGAAATTGGAAAGAACTAAAACCAGCTGCTTCAAACAGAGACTGCTACTTANCTAAAGTTTCATATGTATTATTAGCACAGTTGTTTATAATACCTTGCTATCTTTTAAATGACTGCATCATCTAGCATTGATGTCTCCCTCTTTATTCCTAATATTGTTGATTTTGCCCTTTCTTTCTTTTTTCAGGAATCTTTCTAGAGATTTTTTTTTTCAGTCTTATGAGTTTTCAAGAAATCAGCTTCTGATTTTGCTCCTATCCATCAATTTCCGTCCTCCACCCCCACCCCACCCCCGCTTCTTTTGGCTATACCACATGGCATGGGGAATCTTATTTACCCAGCCAGGGATCAAGCTCACATCCCCTGAAGTGGAAGCTCGGTGTCTTAACCACAGAACCACCAGGGAAGTACCAATTCCTGATTTTTTTATATTTGTTATTTTCTACGTTCCATTTCCTTTTAAATGCTAATCTTTTTCTAAAACTTTATCTCATTTTCTAACTATATATATACGCATGTAAAGTTAAATATCCCTGTAAGTTCTGTTTTGCCCTACACCTTAAGTTTTAATATGTAGTGTTATTTTTATGATTATCCAACTTTAAATAGCTCTCATTTCTTTTATGATGAGAAACAGTATAGAATTTTGATTGTTTGTGAAATCTAGGGATTTACTGATTGACTCCAGCACTCCTGGTTGTATGAACTTGGGTATATTACTTCACTCCTTGGGAGTATTGATTTCTTTGTTTGTAGAAATGAGAGAAAATAATGGCTACCTAAGGTGGACTTTTGTGCAGATTAAATAGAACCTGGCACACAGCAGGAGCAATGTATGTGTAAGCTGTTATGTGTTCAGTTCAGTTCAGTCACTCAGTCGTGTCNACAAATTAGATAGACGTGCTGCTGCTGCTGCTAAGTCACTTCAGTCTGTCCAACTCTGTGTGACCCCATAGACAGCAGCCCACCAGGCTCCCCTGTCCCTGGGATTCTCCAGGCAAGAACACTGGAGTGGGTTGCCATTTCCTTCTCCAATGCATGAAACTAAAAGGTGAAAGGGAAGTCGCTCAGTCGTGTCTAACTCCACGACTCCATGGACTGAAGCCCACCAGTTTCCCCCGTTCATGGGACTTTCCTGAAAGAGCAAAAAAAAAAGGGGTGGGGTGGGGGCGGGACCAGGAAGCTTAGCAAATGCAGAAAGCAATTGGCACCCTCCCACCTCGGGGAGAAAAATTTAGAATGACTTTGTCCAGAGCCAGGATCCCTGCACAACTCAGGGTGCTAAAGCACCACTTTGCCATTAGAACCACTGCTGCTCTTTCGTGCAAAGCACGGTGACGGATGTTGTAGGAGCTCACCAACCAGAAGTCACGTGGATTGCTGCTGCTGTTGCTGAAGGTGCCTCCAGAAACAGAAAAGAAAAAGGGACTTCTTTTCTTCTTCTGCCTTATAATCTCTGTCAAGTGCTTCTCATTGGAAGCATATAAATTGAAGCAACTGACCAAGCAGTATGAAGAATGTACCTTTTTTTTTTTTTAGGATTTAAGCCTGTTTTGAGACAAAGCAGTGCTTAGAGCAACTGGAACGAGGCAAGAACAGAAGCTGAATGACTGACCAACTAAAGAGTGTTGTTGAAATTTTTTGTAACTTTAGTGATTTTTTTTTGGTACTGCTGTTTTTTTTTTTTTTTAAATCAATTATTGAGCTAGTGGATCAGTATATGTCTCCTTACAGTTCTGTCCCTTTTTTCCTGAATTATTTTGAGGCAGTATTGTTGGACACATACAAATTTAATATTTTCAGAGCTTCCTAGTAAATTGGATCTTTTAAAAAATGATGAACTGACCCTGTTTATCGCAAGTAAGGATTTTTGTCTTAAAATCCATTAATGTGATATTATTATTTGTTTATCTTAGGTTGGGTTCTCTAAGAGCAGAGCACAGAGCAGAGATAGGGATTATCTGCAAATTTTACCATTTTACCCATTTGTAAGTGTATAGTCTACTGGCATTAACATCCACATTGTTGTGTAACCGTCATTCTATAGATTTTTTGTAGAAGCCCACTGTAACACTAAGGGACTTCACATTTTTTCCTGGTTTGCTGACAGCTGTTATCATAAATGGGTTTTCCTGATGGATCAGTGGGTAAAGAATCTGCCTGCAAGGCAGGAGACACAGGAGATGTGAGTTTGATTTCTGGGTTGGGAAGGTTCCCCTGGAGAAGGAAATGGCAACCCCCTCCAGTACTCATGCCTGAAAAAATCCCACAGACAGAGGAGCATGGTGGGCTACAGACCAAAGGGTCTCAGAGTTGGACACAACTGAGTATGGTAAGTAATAGTAGGTTATCATAAATATATGCTGACTTTTGTCAAATGTTATGTTTTCTGCATCTGAGAGATAATTATGTTTTTCTGTTAGTCTATTAATTTGATAACTCATACTGCTTTGTTTTAAAATGTTCCATCAAACTTATTTTGGTTAAAACCCACTTGTTCTTAGAGGATTACCGTCTCACTATATTGACATTCATGAGTGGTATAGCTCTGTGGTTTTTCTTTCTTTTAATATCTTTGTTAGTTTTGCTGTAGCTATGTTGGTCTCAAAAAACAAGTTGGGGAATATTTCTTCTATTATTTGAGAACTTTTTGCAATTAAAAACCTTTTCATAAAAATATACTAGGCTTACATGGATTTACTGATGCACTCTATCAAACATTTAAAGAAAAAATATTTCTAAGAACCAACTTTTGACTTTAAAATTTTTCATTGCTGATTTTTATTCTCCATTTAAAAATTATTGTTCTTTATCATCTCCTTCTGTTGCTTGATTTGGGCTTAATTTGTTCTTCTACATCTAACTCTTAATCTTAGATTATTATATTAAATCTTCCTTTTCTTTTAAAAATCTGCATTTATAAATTTTCCTCTAAGCAGTGCTTTAGCTGCATCTTACAAATTTTGTTGTATTTTCAGTATTCTTCCACTTAAAATATTTTCTAGTTTAAGATTCCTTCTTTGGCTCATGGGTCATTAAGAAGTACATTGTATAATTTTTTTTAATGTGGAGCTTTTATAATAGTTTATTGATTTCTAATTGAACTCCATGTGTTTAGAACACATACTCTGTATGATTTCAATATTATGAATACTTTGATTATTTTATGGCCCAGAAGGTAGGTAGTCTGTTTTGGAGAATGTTTCATGCATACTTCAGAGTATATTCTACCATTTTTAGTTATTGTGATCTATAAATATTAATTAGGTTACATTGTTGATAGTTTTTATATTTTCTGTATTCTTACTGATTTTTAAAAATCTACTTGACCTATCATTGAAAGACAGTGCTAATAACATCTTCAGCTATGATTGCAAATTTGACTATTTCTACTTTTAGTTATATCAAATTTTGCATCCTCTGTTTTGAAACACTATTATGAGGTACAAAATAATTTAGGGTTATTATGTCTTCCTAGTGAACTAATCCTTTTGTCTTTACAAAGTATCCCTGGTCATAGTCCTTGT
The DNA here is from genome assembly GCA_006410875.1 of Neotragus pygmaeus. NCBI lineage: Eukaryota > Metazoa > Chordata > Mammalia > Artiodactyla > Bovidae > Neotragus > Neotragus pygmaeus. The sequence continues at coordinate 72,106 of SJYV01016012.1, read as the reverse complement.
GATCTTTCCCTGCTCCAAGACAGCTGATTTTCCTTATGGTCTCCTCATTGGGGCAGGATGGCTTAATCTTATACTAACAGTGTAGTTATCTGGGGTTCTGGCTCTACAAATGGTATAATAGATGTCACTTCTTTTGAGATGAAAAAAGCTAAAAGAGAAAAATAGCATTTTGGTGGGAGCAGGGAACAGAACTCAGACGTAGATATTTTGTGTTTGAATTTTATAAGAGCTATACAGATACAAGCAGGGATAATTTTTTGAACCTTTTCTACATGACAAACACAATCATAATCTTACTTTACATGTACTAAGAGATTTAATATTTGTAGCAGCCCTATGAGGAGGATTACATTGTTATTCTCTTTTTATAGATGGGAAAATGAGGCTCTGAGAAGTTAAATTGCTTGCAGAGCTAATATAGAAGAAAGAGGTAGAACGTGAACCCAGACAGTGATGCTCAGGAGCCCACCTCTGAACCATGATGGCAATGGGTTCCTTTGTTGTTCAGTTGCTCAGTCGTGTCCAGCTCTGCAACCCCACGGACTGCAACACACCAGGCTTCCCTGTCCTTCACCATCTCCCAGAGCCTGATCAAATTCGTGTCCATTGAGACAGTGATGTCATCCAACCATCTCGCCCTCTGTCATCCGTCTTTCCTGCCTTCACTCTTTCCCAGCCATCAGGGTCTTTTCTAAAGAGTCAGCTGTTTGCATCAGGTGGCCAAAGTATTGGAACTTCAGCATCAGTAGGTTCCTATTGCTCAGCAAAGGGCTTGACACATAATGTGCTGGTGCGCACTCAGTTGTTATCTGACACTTTGTGACCCCATGGACTGTAGCCCACCAGACTCCTCTGTCCATGAGATTTTCCAGGCAACAATACTGGAGTGGGTTGCCATTTCCTTCTCCAGGGGATCTTCCTGACCCAGGGAACTAAACTGAGTCTCCTGCATCTCTTGCAGTGGCAGGTAAATTCTTTACCACTGAGCTACTTGGGAAGCTCTTGACACATAATAGTCCTACAATAAATATCTTTCAACTATTTCAGTCCCAGAAGAAAAACTGGCATCTTAGAGACATAGTTCTCTTTCTAGGCACAGGGTCTCTGAGAATTTGGAATATCAGGCACTGTGTAAGGCTCACATCCATTATTTAATTCACTGTCTGAAAGTTAGGTTAGTGTTCTCCTGGGACCAAGCCTCTGAAGATGAGATTTCTGAAACCTCTTGCTTTATGAAGTTAGGAAAGCATTTCTTGTGGTATTTTGACCTCATAGATTCCAGTAACATCTGGAAACAACAAATGCAAAGTCATGTATATTTATAAGAGAGAAAAATGGCCAAAGCTAAGAAATAATCCTTTTTACAGATTCTAAATATATTTGTTTTAACCAATGAGAAGAGGGCATAGGGAACATTATTTACACAGAGATTGACTTTAAGTATGAAATGCCAGCAAATCCCTGGTACCCCAAAGTATTTCCTTGTTGCTGCCTCAAATTCCACTTATAGCCTTTTGTATAAAGGCAATTGCCTCTTTTGAAATGCAAATATCATCAGGGGTTGAGGGAGGCAGAGCTAAAGGAGATAGCATGATGAGCTGCTTTTAATGTCCATTTGTTCAATTTTTTTTTTCACCATTTTCTGTGAATTAGTAAATCATCTCCTTCCCAAACTGACAGATAAGTTGCGAATAGGCTCCAGGAGGAGTAAAAGAGAGAAAAAGACAACAGAAGGAATTACTGCAGTGCGATCCCTTTGGGGAGTGGGATGGAGAATCCTGAGTACCAAGCAAGCAGGGAATACTATAGAATGCCAGGGAAGGAGAAAGACAGCCCTGTAGAGGCAGGAAGGAAAGCTTCAAAGAAGTTGCATCTAGTTCACTGTGCTTCCAGGGACAACTTTATCAATTTCATTCAGCTTTGTTTAATGACCTGCACATACCCCTGTCTATCTTATGTGTATTAACTTGAAAAAAGGGATTTTTTTTGAAAAGAGACAGCTTTATTGAAGTATAATCAGCACATGATTAACTGTACATGTGCACTTTAAATTTTATTAAAATAAAATTTGATATAAAAATAGACCTATGAAATTATCACCACAATCAAGATATTGAACATAACCATCACCCACTAAAGTTACTTGACTCCTCTTTCTAAATCCTTCCTCTTGCCTCTTCCCCCTCTAGAAAACTGATTTTTTTCTTCTTTTTGGGGGGGTGTTTATCTCTTTAAAAATTTTTTTATATTGACATATAGTTGATTTGCCAACAAAGGTCCATCTAGTCAAAGATATGGCTTTTCCATTAGTCATGTATGGATGTGAGAGTTGGACTAAAGAAAAACTGACTCCTGAAGTGTGACTCCTGACACACTTTTGAACTGTAGTGTTGGAGAAGAGTCTTGCAGACTCTTGGAATGCAAGGAGATCAAACCTGTCAGTCCTAAAAGAAATCAGTCCTGAATAGTCATTGGAAGGACTGATGGTGAAGCTGAAATTCCAATACATTGGTCGCCTGATGCAAAGAACTGACTCCTTGGAAAAGACCCTGATGCTGGGAAAGATTGAAGGCAGGAGGAGAAGGGGACGACAGAGAATGAGATGGTTGGATGGCATCACCGACTCGATGGATGTGAGTTTGAGCAAGCTCCGGGAGTTGGTGATGGACAGGGAGGCCTGGCGNTATACAGCCTTGACCTACTCCTTTTCCAATTTGGAACCAGTCTGTTCCATGTCCAGTTCTTACTGTTGCTTCCTGACCTGCATACAGACTTCTCAAGAGGCAGGTTAGGTGGTCTGTTATTCCCATGTCTTTCAGAATTTTCCACAGTTTCTTGTGATCCACACAGTCAAAGGCTTTGGCATAGTCAATAAAGCAGAAATAGATGTTTTTCTGGAACTCTCTTGCTTTTTCCATGATCCAGCGGATGTTGGCAATTTGATCTCTGGTTCATTGTATAGATGTACTACCATTTGTTTATTCATTTACCTGTTGATGTGCCTTTGTATTGCTTCCCATTTTGATCTATTAGAAATAAAGCTGCTATGGACATTCATGGATAATTCTGTATAAGTCTCATGTGGATGTATGCTTTTAGTTCTTTTGGGTAAATACAAAGGACTAGAATGACTGAGTGATACAGTAGGTATATTTTAACTTTTTTAAAGAAACTGCCAAACTTTTTCCAAAGTAATTGTATGATTAATTTCCCATCAGAAGTATAGGAGAGTTCCAGTTTCTCTGCACCCATCACATTTGGAATAGTCACACTTTTTAATTTCAGCCATTCTAACACTGAGCAGTAGTATTTCCTTGAGGTTTTCATTTGTATTTCCTTAAAGACTGATGATGTTGAGCATCTTTTCATGTGCCATCTGTATATCTTCTCTGGTGATGTGTCTATTCAAATTCTTTTCTCATAAAAATTGGATTGTTTTCTTATTTTTGAGTTTTGAGAGTCCTTCATATATCCTAGGTGTAAGCCTTTTATACAATGTACTCTCTGCAAATGCTTTCTCAGTCTTTCAGTAGTCTTTTTGTTCTCTTACCAGTGTCTTCCAGAGAACAGAAGTTTTAAACTCTGATGAAGAGCAATTTACAATTTTTGCTATTATGGACTATGCTTGGGGTATCATGTCTATGAAAGCTTTGTCTGAACCAAAGTCACAAAGATTTTCTGCTATGTTTTCTTCTAGAAATGTTATAGTTTGTTTTTGTATTTGGGTCTGTAATCCATTCAAGTTAATTTATGTGAATGGTAGAGGACTGGATAGAAGTTCTACATTTTGGTTATGGATATCCAGTGGTTCCAGTACCATTTGTTGAAAAGATTAGCCATTCTCCACCAATTTTTCTTAGCGATTTTGTCAAAACATAGCTGGCCATATATGTGTGGGCCTATTTCTGAACTCTATTCTCTGCCATTCATTTATTTTCCCAGTATTTATGCTAATAGCTTATTGACTTGATTACTGAAGCTTTATCATGTCTTGAAATCAGGTAATATTAGCCTTCCAAACTTGTCTTTTTCAAAGTTATTTTTGGCTAGTCTAGAACCTTTGCATTACCATGTCAAGTTTAAAATCAGCTTGTGAATTTCAACAACAAAAAACCCTGTCAGGATTTGAATAGGAATTGCATTGAATCTATAGAACAACCTGGGGAAAACTGAAATCTTAACAGTTTTGAGTCTTTCAACCTATGAACAAAGCATATTTCTTTATTCATTTATTACAAATATTCCTCAGCTGATTTTATAGCTTCCAATGTACATGTTTTTAATATCTTTTGTCAGATTTATTCCTATATATTTCACATGTTTGATACTATTATAAATGATAATTTAAAAAGTTTTCTGTTTTGAATGTCCATTTCTAGGGAATAGAAACATTATTATTTTTAATATGGATCTATATACTGCAATCTTGCTAAATTCACTTATTAATTCTAGTAGATTAATAGATTTAAAATAGATTTTAAAAATAGATTCCAACAAATTTTCTAAACAATTGTACTGAATGTTGTCTATAAATAAAGATAATTTTACTTCTCTTTTCTCAGCCTGGATGCCTTTTATTTCCTATTCCTCCCCTGCTGTACTGACTTGAATAAACTTACACAATAGCACAATGTTGAAAAGACTTTAAAAGAGCAGATATCTCTGTTTGTTCTAGATCTTAGGAGAAAAACATTCAATCTTTCATCATTAAGAATAATATTATCAGTAAGTTCTTCTGGATTACTAATATCTGGCTGAGAAAATTCCATTTTCAATTTGCTGAAGATCTTTTTTTTAATAAGAGAAATGAATGTTTGACTTTGTCAATGCTTTTTCTGCATCTATTAAAATGATTGTGTAGTTTTGCTTTTTAACTTTTTAAAAAGTTTGCTAATAGGCTGAATTACATCAATTAATTTTCCAATGTTAATCCAATCCTTCATCCATGGAATGAATTCTGTTTGGTCATGATGTATTGTACTTTTTCTGTCTTGTTGGCTTCAGTTTGATAACATTTTGTTTAGAATATGTGCAAGCATGTTCATGAGAGATTTTGATCTGTAGACTTTTTTTTTTTAATTGTAATCTGAGTTTTGGTGTCAGAGTAATGCTGACCTTATAGAATGAGTTGAGATAAATTCCTTCCTCTTCTTTTATGGAAGGAAGAGTTTGTATAGAATTGATATTATTTCTTCCTCAAATATTAAGTAGAACTTCCTTAAATATTCAGTGAAGCCACCTGGGCCTTGGATTTTTCTTTGTGGGAAGGTATTTAATTACAAAGTTTTTTTTTTTTTTTTTAATAGATAAACAGCTATTCAGTTTATCTATGTCTTTTTGAGTAGGTTTTGTGTTGGTCCCTTTTATCTAAATTACCAAATTTATTATCACAAAGTTGTTTATTTCCTTATTAGTTGTTTACTATCTGTAGAATGTTTAATGAAGTAGCTACTCTCATTCTTGATATTGGTAATTTGTGTTTTCTTTTGCAGATCAGTCTTGCTAGCGGTTTATCAGTTTTATTGATCATCTCATAGACTCAGCTTTTAGCTTTACAGATTTTCTCTATTGTGTTTCTGTTATCTATTTCACTGATTTTAATATTTGTTTCATTTCTACCAATATTTTTTTCTAGTTTCTTGAACTGAAAATCGGTTATTGGTATGATACCTTTATTCTTTTCTAACTTCAGCATTTAAAGCTATAAATTTCCCCCTAAGTGACACTTTTGTGACAGTCCCCAAATTTGGATATGCTGTATTTTCATTTTTGTTCAAACTACTTTTTAGTTTTTCTTTGATTTCTTCTCTGACTCATGGATTATTTAGAAGTATTTAACCTTCAAATAATTGAAGATTTTCCAGAGATCTTGGTGATTTATTCTACTATTGTCAAAGAGCATCTTTATGAGACTTGGATGCTTTTAAATTTATTAAGACATATTTTATGGCCCAGAATTTGGTCTAGCATGGTAGATTTTCCTTGTGCACGTGAAATGAATGTGAATTCTCCTATTGTTGGGGGATTGTCAATCAGGTCAAGTTGTGGATTGTGTTGTTCAAGTCTTTTCTATTTTTACTGATTTTTATCTCTATTTGTTCTACTAGTTATTGACAAAGGGGCTTCAAGATCTCTGGCTATAGTTATGGATTTGTCTATTTCTTCTTGAAGTTCTAACAATTAAAAACATCATTTACTTATTTTGGCTGAGCCACGCAGTTCATGGGATTTTAGTTTCCTAGTCAGGGACTGAATCTGGGCCCTTGGCTGTGAGAGCTCAGAGTCCTGACCACTTGACTTCCAGGGAATTCCCTCTACAAACTTTTATTTCATGTATTTTGAAGCTCTCTTATTAGATTATGATGCCCTTTTGATGAAATGATCCTTTCATCACTATGAATTGACTTTCTTTACCACTGGTAATATGCTTTGCTGTGAATATTACCGATATTAATCTAGTCACTCAGTTTTCTTTTGATTAGTACAACATGATAAACATTTCCCATCTTTTTACTTTTAACTTTATAATGAATGTTTTTTATAGGTAGCATATATGCACCTTACTTTTTCCAATCCATCTGACAATTTCTACCTTTTGGTTTGAGTTGCATGATGGTTAGTTTACTCAAGGCTTTCTCACAGCTCATTTTTAAAAATTCACTTTTTCTATTTCATTGGTAGCTTCTACTGTTATGCTCAAGTTCAGTCTTTTCTTCTGAAATGTCTAATATGTCATCAATTTCATACAGTTTTTTTTTTTTTTTTTACCGTATACATTCAGGTTTTTTGTATAATAGTTCAGTTTGGGCCATTTTATTTCCTCCATGTGTCTACCTCTTTGAACATATGGGATGTAGTTATGACTTTTAATATCCTTGTTGGCTAATACTTCTGTGTCAGTTTGGGGTCAGTTTTGATGAACTGATGATTCTTCTTACTTTGGATCATATTTCCTGCTTCTTTGTAAACCTATTAATTTTTGACTTGATGTTAGTGTGAATTTTACATTGAGTGTGGGATATTTTTGTCTTTCTAAAAATATCCTTGAACTTAGTTTTTAGATGCAAATTACTTGGAAACAGTTTGATCCTTTGAGGTTTAGCTTTTAAAATTCTTCAGGTGGTATCAGAGGAGCCCAGGATCCTTCTGAGTAATCAGTCTATTTTCTTATCAGTGCTGAGGTTCTTCACTCTTTCATCTAAGCAGTTCTTTCCCTGGCCTTCAATAATTTGCTCACACGAATGTGCTGAGTTCTGAAGGCAGACCCTTTGAAGAGCTGCAGGGTTCTATCTCTCTATAGCTCTCTCCGTTTTGGTTTTGGTACTGTCCTGCCAGCTCTAACTGATTTGGTCTCATCACATGATCAGCTCCATCTCTTCAAATCAGGAGTATCTGCCAGGCTCTGTTTGGGTTCCCTCTCACTGAGCCACAGCTTGGGAACTCTTTTAGGACAATAATCTGGGGTGACTATATAGAGCTCAGCATCTCTTGGGATGACTGTCATTTTCTGATGTATGGTGCCTTGAGTATATTTTTTTATATTTGTGTCCATTTTTTGGGTTGTTTTAGGTTGGAGGATTATTCTAGTCCCTGCTACTCTATCTTGTCTGAAGTAAAAGTCCAAGGGATTCCTTTTTTATCTATAACATTAGGTCTTCATACTTGCCTTCTCGTGGAGTTCCTAGAGAACAGACTCAAGACAGTCAAATTTAATCACAAGGAGGTCCTTACATAGGATTGTTTCCAGACCTCAACTCCTTAATTGTCAAACCTTAGATTTCTGATGGAGATTAATATTTAGAGTCACAAAACAGATTTCTCTACAAGGTCAGGGAAGTGGTTTATTTAAATAGGAGTTTTGAGCCAAGATGTCAGGGTTATCCCTCAGATTAAGAATAGGAATAATTTTTTTGACTGTTATCTGTTTATTATAAAGGCACTGCTGCTGCTACTGCTGCTGAGTCGCTTCAGTCGTGTCTGACTCTGTGTGACCCCAGAGACAGCAGCCCACCAGGCTCCCCCATCCCTGGAATTCTCCAGGCAAGAACACTGGAGTGGGTTGCCATTTCCTTCCCCAATGCATGAAAGTGAAAAGTGAAAGTGAAGTTGCTCAGTCCTGTCTGACTCTTCGCGACCCCTGGGATTGCAGCCTACTGGGCTCCTCTGTCCATGGGAATTTCCAGGCAAGAGTATTGGGGTGGAGTGCCATTGCCTTCTCCCAGGAACAGCCAAATGGAAGAGATGTGTAAGGAAGGGGATGAGGACAGATGGGGTGTTGCGGGGGCTTCCTGCCCTCTCTGGACACTTCGCCCTCCTGTTCCTGGTGAAATTGAGGTTCTTGAGGTCTCATTGCAGAAATAATTCAATGAAAGGGAAAGTGATAGGTAAGAAGTAGATTTATTCAGAGAGAAAAACAGTCCACAGATAGATAGAGTGGACTATCTCTGAGTGGATAGCTATTTCAAAAGGAGAGTGCCAGGAATAAATTTTTAAATTAAAGTTTCTTTAGTTATTATAGTGATTTGAGAGTTTCCTTAATGTATACTTCAGGTTTTCTTTTTAAAATAAGATCCCAAAACTCTTAACAAATACAGCAATCAATATACAAATTAGGATCACAATCAAAGGTTTTTTCCTCTCAGTTCTTCTCTGCTAGGCTATTATCTATCTCATACACATTTTTCTCCTTTCACTCACCATTGCCTGTGTTTATCTCTAATCCTTTCTCTTTCTTACGATTTTGAGACACAAGACATATACACTCTATTCCTAGAATTATTCCTATGTCCATGAAACACTGGCTAAGTCACTTCAACCCACTGGCTATTTTTTAAACATTCATTTATTTATTCGGCCATCCAGGATACAGGATCTTAGTTCTCTGACCAGGGATCGAACATGTGCTCCCTGCAGTGGAAGCAGAGTGTTAACCACTGGACCGCCAGGGAAGTCCCTTAATCCATTGTCTTTTAACAAAATAATAAAGGTTAAATTCGTTGCCACCCCTCTATCTGTAGGAATCCTGGTGCTAGGTGATGTAGAAAAAGATAGAGGTTCTCAAGTTTAACAGATTTTGTGTGTTTAATCCTTCCAGGTAACTGTCTCTTATTAAAAATGCTGACAGGGGCTTAGGGCTGGGGAAGGTGCTACTGGGGTAGTGTGTGGTGGTTGGGGGGAGAAAGGACTACCAAGGGAAAGGCACCCCCAGGAGGGTTTTGATCTCATAGTGCTATTCTCTTAAGTGCTGATTTTGCTTCGGGCTCTTAGAGGAGTTACCAGGCCCATTATAATTGAGCAGTCTTTATTACAAAGAAGGTGCTTTTGTGTGTTTGTGTATATGTGCAACTGACCTAACATATGTGCATGTAAACACTAAGGAGGTTTTGAATTTTTAGACAGTCCCTTTGTAGCCAATTATAACAGAGATTGACCCAGGCTGTCCCAAATGGGCCCAGGATAAATATCTTGCAGGAATGCAGCCACCGTTTTCAATTGTTTCTTTCAAATGTAGCAGTCAGATTATATTGGTTTGTTGGTACTTTAAACTTGGGCAGGGCAAGAACCTCTAAGCTTTTGTTTCTTCATCTGAAATGTGAGAACATTCTATCTCCTACACAGGGTTGTTGTGGGAATTAAATGAGATGCTGCATGTAAAGCATTTAGGACAGTGCCTGGCATATGGCAAACTCTCAGTTACTGTCAGCTACTACTGTTACTCGTGACTGAACAGCTACTTCTTGAGTAACAAGTAAGTATGAAGCCCTGGACTGGGTTCTCAGATGTTCGAGTGAAAAAACCATCACCTCTGCACTACAGTCTAGAGCAAGGACAGGAACGTTTTTCCATGAAGGGCCAGAAGGTAAGTATTTTAGGCTTTGTGGGACACACTGTCTCTCTCACAACTCCTCAAGTTTGCTGTTATATCTTGAAAGCAGCCATATATAAGATATAAGCAAAAGGGCATGGTTGTGTTCCAAAATCTCCAGTAGTTTGCCCACCCCTGGTCTAGAGGGAACACAGATATTCAAAGAGGCCATTACTATACAATGTGATAAGCGCTCTGACAAAGGAAGCAGGGAATACCGTAATCCGTAATCTCTTACTATTCAAAGAATGGTCCTTAGACCAGCAACATTACTATAACTACAAAGCTTGTTAGAAATGCAAAATCTCAGGACTTCCCCGTTAGTCAAGTGGTTAAGACTCCACACTTCCACTGCAGAGGGCACAGTTTCAGTTCCTGTTTGGGGAACTAAGATCCCATATCCTGTATGGCACAGTCAAAAAGAAAAAAACAAAGGAAAAAAATAGAAATTCAGGATCTCATACCCTGCTCCAGAAGTGTTAAATCAGAGTCTGCATTTAATAAGAGAAGCTCTGGTAGGGGCCCACTATACAGAAGGAAGAACATCTGACATGACAGCTGGACAAGTAGGAGATTATGAGGTGATGTAGAGGGTTGGGAACATATTTCAGGCAGAAAGCACTGTAAATGCAAAAGCTTAGAAATGAGAGAGAACATGTTTGAGGAGCTAAAGAAGTTGAAGTCAAACCTTGCTGACATTGTTTAGATGGTAACATTACTCTTGGTTAGAAGAGATTTAAGCAACATAACAGTCAAAAGCAGTGACCTGATTTTGTTTAGATCCTGTTTTGAAGAAACCAATGATTAAAAGATTTTTGAGACAATTGGAAATTTGAATATAGAGTGGGTGTTAATACCACTGGCTTGTGAAAATGGTTTTGTGTTTATCAAAGAAAATGCCTACTTATTAGGCATACATATAGAAAGATTTAGGGGCAAAATGACCTGATCAGGGGAATAGGTTAGAAAAATATTCACAAAAAAGGAAGATAGATAAAAAGAAATGGATGAAGCAAGTGGCACAAAAAGTGGATAACTGTTGAATCAGAGGATGGGCACATGGATTCATTATATTATTCTCTCTTCTTTTGTGTACTTTTGACAACTTTATAATAAAATGTTAAAAAAAGAATTTTGGATGTTACCAAGTCTCTTATCTTTGCTTTTATGTGCAGTTCATGACTAAACCATCCCAAGAGCTGTGCACAAAGCAATATTTTCTTTCTTTGAAGACAATTCAGAGGCCCTTGACAGAAGGTCACTTTGAGCCCCAGTGGATCTACATGCATTTTCTTTTTTTGGAAAGATCAGAAAAACAATCACTTTATAGAGATTTTGACTCCATTTCTTTAAGCAGATGCACCTGGGCACAGGGGCCTTTGCCCAGAGGTAGCACAGACCTTTACCCAGAGGGTGCCAGTGTAGACACAGACATATCAGCAGCCTGGTGAGCAGTATTCTGCAATGGTTACAAGAATAATGTGCACTTCTGTGCTCCTGGGTTTGGAATCATGTGTATATAATAGTGGGTTTCAATGGTAAGGATTATAGATTTTTCAATGAGGGACATTTACTGTATCTCAGAGCAGATCACTAATAAGGAAATGAGAGCAGCTAAAGGGGATGGCTTTGGAGCCACTATTTATCAGCTCTGTAGCTTTGAGACAGCTATTAGGTTTCTCAAGGTCTCATTTCATCATCTGTAAAATTATTTCACCTACTCAATTGGGTTGCTGTGAAGACTTAATGAGATAATTTGTATAAAGGCCTGGTCTTATTTGGAGCTGTAAGAAGTAATCAATAAAAGCATGTTTTTTTTTTTTTTTTCCTGAGCTGGACTTCTTGGTACTCTCCCTTATTTCTTATGTGGTTTGGAAAGCCTATTTTTGGACCCCAAATTTTGCTATTCCCCTGGTACCCTGTCTTCATCTCCAATGCAAAAAGTGGCCTATTAGTATGCATCTCTTTACCTGGATCTTCTTCCTGCCTGAATGTTGACATGATTCCTAGAAGTACGGCACCCATCTTGCCATCCAAAGGATTAGCTTACAACCGAGGGGTGTCAGAGCAGAAAGATTGAAACTGGGGTCCTCAAGGGCAACGTGGGACTGTACCAGGGCAGGGCTATCCACAGAATCTCACCTCTAGAACACATGTCCTGGAATTTTAAACTCCAGTTGTCTCTAACATAAGAAAGAGAAAATAGGTGTAGGTAAGGAAGTGAGGCAGAATATTGATAAGTGAATAGATACATGTTTTCACTATGTTTTTCTCTCTACCTTGTGTGTGTGTACACATTTGTGAAAATCTTCATAATAAAAACGTTTTTTAAAAATGTGAACTTCAAGAAAATTCCCATCTTATTCTGTGAAGCTCCAGCTCATAGTTATGCTCTTCCAAGAGCAGAGTGCAATGGTTTCCTGTTGGTAGTTTTCACTGGCCTCATCCCCTCCAGGCCTGCCTCCATATTCCTGCCAAACTGCCGTCCTCTGCTGGCCCTTGCCATCACGTGTGCCTGAGGTTAAGCTTTTCACCATGTCCCAGAGGGTCCTGGTTGTAAGCTCTGTCTGCTGAACGTTTTCAGGGAGAGATGGGTCTCGTTTTCAGGGAAAGATGGGTCTCATTCAATAAGTGAGTGTTCCTTCTATTCTAAAATTCTTAATGCCTGCCTTTTGCAAGGCAACATGAGTCCCCCAAAATGGCATGTAGGGAGATATAAGAGACATAAAACCCTGTCTTTGAGGTTCATGTTATGGGGACAAGGATTCATCCCACTGGATGAATCCAGCTTCCTACTGGAGCTTATGCTCTCCTTTTCATTCTCACTTCTCTGACTTCAATTTTCTACTCATGGAGATGCTCTGGGGTATATTTCGGAAATCCCATCCTTTTTATTTACTCTTAGGTTTCATGAATGTGATAGTGGTGAAATATTTGAGAACAAAGTGGCTATTTAAGATGGACTAGGTCAAGGAGCAACAGTTAGAACCAGACATGGAACCACAGACTGGTTCTGAATTGGGAAAGGAGTACGTCAAGGCTGTATATTATCACCCTGCTTATTTAACTTATATGCAGAATACATCATGCAAAATGCTAGGCTGGATGAAGCACAAGCTGGANCCTGATGCTGGGAAAGATTGAAGGTGGGAGGAGAAGGGGATGACAGAGGATGAGATGGTTGGATGGCATCACTGACTCAATGGACATGGGTTTGGGTGGACTCTGGGAGTTGGTGATGGACAGGGAGGCCTGGCATGCTGCAGTTCATGGGGTCACAAAGAGTTGGACAAGACTGAGCGACTAAACTGAATTCTTGTTTACTTATGGAAGTGAGGGGGTACATATTAAAGCTAGAGGGGAACTTTCAGAGATGATCTAATTTACTCTTCTCATTTTATAGACATGAAAACAGAGGGCCTTGCCAGAGGGGGGATTTATCAGATGTCCCATTGCTAATTCAGTTGTAGGGAGGCACTGGAGTTTAGCTATCTTTATAAATACACTTGAAACATTTTCCAGGATAGACTATGTTCTGGATCATAAAGATATCCTAACCAGATTAAACGAATTGAAATCATATAAGTACATTATCTAATCATAATGGTTTAAAATAGAATTCAGTAACAAAAATTAGAGAAATCCCCAAACATTTAAAAAATCAAACCCTTCTAAATAATCCATGTATCAAAGAATGTCTCAAAGTAGGAAATATTTTAAACTAAATAAAAATGAAAATATAACATATTGAGATTTGTTTAATGCCACTAAAGCAGGAGATAAAGGGAAATTTATAGCATTAAATGGTTATATTAGAAAATAAGTGTTTCAGATGAATAATCTCAACTTCTATTTTAAGGAACTAGGAAAACAACAACAAAATAAACCCAAAGCAAACATAAGGAAAGAAATAAAGATAAAAGTAGAAGTTACCTGAAATCAGGACAAAACAGAAAAATCAATAAATAAAAAACCTGGTTTTGGTAAATATTCATAAACTTGTGGACAAAGAATGTCACCTGCCATATCAGTAAACAACAGATATTGAGGCCATCAAGCCATCAGCCACTGCAGCCACCCTCAGTCATGTAGCGTGCAGATACTCAGGATGGAAGAACATAGGATACTGGCCCAGATAGTTAAGGTGCATTCAAGGGAATAATTCAAATAAATCCAGACTCTTGCTGGGTTTATTTCCCATATAAAGGCATTGAGTTCATTAATGTGAGATGTCTGATTTTCCTTAATTAAAAGTAAATGTTTGGACTACCTGGTTTCTGTGCAAAAGCTTCAATATATCCTGATACCTCCCTCACCACTTTGGAACAATACCTCTCAGAACTATCTGAGAGGCTGTTTCCATCACTTAAGACCTTAGTAAGTCCATTGAGTAACACATTAATTTTCAAATTTTAGGTTGCACATTTTTTTTTTTCCCGTCGACAATCTTACAGTAAGACTGCCNTTTGGAACAATACCTCTCAGAACTATCTGAGAGGCTGTTTCCATCACTTAAGACCTTAGTAAGTCCATTGAGTAACACATTAATTTTCAAATTTTAGGTTGCACATTTTTTTTTTTCCCGTCGACAATCTTACAGTAAGACTGCCAAAAGTGATGGGGAAAAAAAGAGGATAGTAATTGCTGCCTTTCAGATTTAGCAGTGAAAGTCTGCATCCCAGGAAATTCCCCATTCATGAGCAATTTGAGATGGTTGGTCGCCCTACAACAAATTACCTAGGGATGAAAAAGATATCACTGCAGACCCTGCCAAGAATAAGGGAATACTAAAACAACTCCAGAGATAGAAACTCAACCAATTCAGATGAAATGGACTTTTAATAGTTCTTTGAAAATCACAAATTATAAAAACTCACCCAAAATAAAACAACTTGAATAGCCTGATAAGTACTAAATAGATTGAATTTACAGATAATGAGTGACCTTCTGTAAAAGAAATCTCCAGGCCTAAATAGTTTCAGTGGCAAATTTTATCAATCATTTAAAGAAGAAATAGCACCAATTTTATACTCTCTCTTCTAAAAAAAACAAAAAACAAAAAAACCACACAGCAAGGAATATTTCCCATCTATTGTATGATTACTTAATTACTCTGATTTCAAAGCTAGGAAAGAGATTAGAAGAAAACTATAGACCAATATCCCTTATGAACATAGGTGCAAAATTTTCCATTGAGGTATGATAGAATTAAATCCAGCACATTCTATCTATCCACTACCCATCTGCCTATTTATCTGTCTCATTATGACCAAGTGGGTTTTATCCTGGTAATGCAAGAAGACTGATTCAATTTTCAAATAGCAATCAATGCAATCTACCATATTAAAAATATAAAGAAGAAAAACCATATGATTATACAGTCTTTTTTCTTATTGCACTAGCTGAATTTCAGTGCCATGTTGACTAGGAAATGAGAAGAGTAGATATCCCAGTCTTATTTCTGATCTTAGAAGGAAAACATTCATTTTTTTTGCCAGTAAGTATGATGTTAGCAGTACAGTTTTTTTTTTTTTTTTAACATAGCCTTTTCTTATCAGGTTGAAAATATTACTTTCTATTTCTAGTTGATCAAAAATTTGTATCATGATTGAATGCTGCATTTTGTTAAAGTTTTTTCGTCACCAGCTGGTATGATTGTGACTCTTTGTGAGTTCATGGACTAGAGCCTGCCAGGGTCCTCCGTCCATGGAATTTTCCAAGCAAGTATACAGGAGCGATTGCCATGAGCAGGTTGCCATTTCATACTCCAGGGGATCTTCCTGGCCTGGGGATCATACCACATCTCTTGTGCCTCCTACACTGAGAGGCAGATTCTTTACCACTGCACCATGACTCTCCGCCAAAAGATAAAGACAGAAAGAAATATTGGTGTACAAATCTAACAAAACATGTAGAGATTTTGTACACTGAAAAACTACAAAACTCATGAAAGAAAAGACCTAAAAAATGCAGATATAAACCTTGTTTGAGTTGGAAGTCTCAACAGAGTAAAAGTGTTAGCTCTCCACAAATTCATGTACAAATATAATTCCAATACAAATTTCATATGAACATTTTGTAGATATGGACAGCTTATTGTAAAACTTATATAGAATGTAAAGAAACTAGTCTAACCAAGACAATTTTGCAAAAAAACAGTTCAACCCTAAAGACTTCACACAAAAACTACTAGAACTGATCGATGATTTCAGCAAGGTAGCAGGATACAAGATTTCTATAAATCTGTCACACTTCTTAACACTAACAATGAAATATGAGAAAGGGAAAGTTAAAAAAATCCTTTTAAAATCACAACCAAAAGAATAAAATATTTAGGAAGAAGCCTACCCTAAGAGGTAACAGACTTATACAGGTATAACCATAAAACATAGATAAAGGAAACTGAAGATTATCCAAAGATGGAAAGATATTTCATGCTTTTGGATTGGAAAAGTATTGTTAAAATGGCCATACTACACAAAGCAATCTACAGATTTAATGCAGTCCTTATCAAGTTACCCATGAAATTTTTCACAGAACTAGAACAAATAATCTTAAAATTTTATATGGAGCCACAGAAGACCCAGAATTGCCAAAGAAATGCTGAGGACAATGACAAAACCTGGCAGCACAGCCTCCCAGGCTTCAGGCAGTGCTACAAAACTTCTGTAACCAAAACAGCATAGTACTGGCTCAGAAATAGATGTGACTCAATGGAAGAGAAGGGAGAGTCTGGAAACAAACCCATATGCTGCTGCTGCTGCTGCTGCTAAGTAGCTTCAGTCGTGTCCAACTCTGTGCGACCCCACAGAAGTCAGTCCACCAGGCACCCCCATCCCTGGGATTCTCCAGGCAAGAACACTGGAGTGGGTTGCCATTTCCTTCTCCGATGCATGAAAGTGAAAAGTGAAAGTGAAGTTGCTCAGTCGTGTCTGACTTAGCGACCCCATGGACTACAGCCTACCAGGCTCCTCCGTCTATGGGATTTTCCAGGCAAGAGTACTGGAATGGGGTACCACTGCCTTCTCCGACAAATCCATATACTTACAGTTAATTAGTCTTTGACACAAGAGGCAAGAATATACAATGAAGAAAGACAGTCTCTTCAGCAAGTGATGTTGAGAAAGCTGGACAGCTGCATGTAAATCAATGAAGTTAGAACACTCCTTCACACCATACACAAAAATAAATTCAAAATGACTTAAAGACTTAAATATAAGACATGATACCATAAAGCTCCTAGAAAAGAACTTAGGCAAAATATTCTCTGACATAAATCATAGTAATGTTTTCTTATGTCAGTCTCCCAAGGCAATAAAAATAAAAGGAAAAATAAATGAATGGGACCTAAGCAAACTTATAAACAAAGGAAATCACAAATAAAAAAACAACCTATGGACTGAGAGAAAATACTTGTATTTTTTTTGAGAAGGGATTAATTTCCAAAATATACAAACAGCTCATATGGCTCAATAACCAAAAATAAATAAATAAAATAAACAACCCAATCAAAACATGGGCAGAAGACCTAAATAGACATTTAGGTCTCCAAAGACATCCAGATGACCAACAGGCATGTGAAAAGATATTCAACATTGGTAATTAGAGAAATGCAAATTAAAACTACAATAAGGTACCACCTCACATGGGTCAGAATGGTCCCCATCAAAATGTCTACAAATACCAAATCCTAGAGAGGGTGTGGAGAAAAGGGAACCTTCCTACACTGTTGGTGGGGAAGTAAATTGATGCACTCACTATGGAAAACAGTATGGAGGTTACTCAAAAAAACTAAAAATAGAGTTATCATATGATCCAGCAATCCCACTCCTGGGCATATATCCAGAGAAAACTCTAATTTGAAAATACATGCACCCCAGTGTTCACAGCTACACTATTTACAACAGCCAAGACATGGAGACAAACTAAGTGTCCAACAGATGAATGTATAAGGAAGATGTGGTAGACATGTACGATGAAATATCACTCTGCCATAAATGAGGGTAAAATAATACCATTTGAAACAACATCAATGGACCTAGAGATTATCATGCTACCTAAGTCAAACAGAGAAAAAAAGAATGATATCATTACACGCGGAATCTAAAAAAATGTTACAAATGAACTTATATACGAAACAGACACAGACTCACAGACATAGAAATAAACTTATGGTTACCGAAGGGGAAAGGATAAATTAGTAGTTTCAGATTAGCAGAAGCAAAATACTATATATAAAATGAGAAAAACGACAAGGTCCTACTACATAACACCGGGAACTAGTATATAATATTATAAACTATAGCAGAAAAGAATCTGAAAAAGAATATATCTCTGTAACTGAATCAACTTTGTTCTACACCAGATACTACACAACACTGTAAACAAACTATACTTCAGTAAAAGTAAATAAAGTTTGAGGAATCACACTATATTATTCTAAGACTTACTTTACAGCTATAGAAATCAAGATAGTGTAGTACTGGTGAAGAGGCGCACAATGGAGCAGTGAGACAGCATAGGGAGACCAGAAATAGATTAACGCAAATATGATCAACTGATGCTTGAAGAGGTTCAAAGGCAATACTAAGGAGAAAACATCTTTTCAGCAAATAGTGTTGGAACAATGGATGTCTATGTGCAAAAAAAAAAAAAAAAATTCAACCTAACCTTCACACTTGTATGTGTGCTCAGTCATTCAGTTGTGTCTGTCACTTTGTGACCCCATGGATTACAGCCTGTCAAGCTCCTCTCTCCATGGGATCTTTCCAGGCAAGAATACTGGAGTGGGTTGCCATTTCCTATTCCAGGAGGTCTTCCTGACCCTGGGATCGAACCCAGCTCTCTTACATCTCCTGCATTGGCAGACGGATTCTTTAATACCGCACCACATGTGAAGCCGCATAACCTTCACACCTACACAACACACCTAAGTCAAATTGACCACGGATCTAAGTGTGAAACACAAAACTATAAAACTTTTATAGGAAAACATTGGAGAAAGTCTCCGTGACCTGGGATAGATGAAGAATCCTGGATATAACACCCAAAGCATGATACACAATAGAAAATAATGATAAATTAGACTTCAACCAAAATTTAAAAGTTTTGCTCTAACAGAATGAAAATACATACAACACACTAGGGTAAAGTATTTGTAAATCACATATAAAGGTCTTGTATGCACAGTGTATAAAAACAGTCACCCTCCTAGCTATTTTCCTAGGTATTTTCCCTAGAGAAATAAAAACTTTTGTTCATGCAGCTCTATTGAAAGTTGACCAAAGCTGGAAATAACCCATTAAAAGATGAATCACTAACAAACTATGGTATGTCTACACAACTGAATTTTACTCAGCAACAAAAAAGAACTGAATCTACTGATACATGTAACAACCTGCATATTCAAGACATCATGTTAAATCAAAAAAGCCACTGTGGAAAGATTATTCATTGTATTATTCCATTATATGATATTCTTGAAAGGGCTAAAGCATAGGACAGAGAACAGATTGCAGGTGGTGTGAAGGTGTGATTACAAAGATAACAGAAGCCACTGTTTTGAGGGTGTCAGAACTATTCTGTATCTAGACTGTGATAGCAGTTACCGAAATCAATATATATGTTAAAATCCATAGAACTGTGTACATACATCATGTTAATTTAAAAAATCAACATAATAATGGACATTATTTAACTGCTTCCAATATATAAATTTGGGTAAAGCTCAATCTCAAATGCTGAAAAGATTATAGGATTATTAGAGAGGATCATGGAATCCAGTCCCATCACTTCATGGTAAATAGATGGGGAAACAATGGAAACAGTGACAAACTTTATTTTTGGGCTCCAAAATCACTGCAGATAGTGACTGTAGTCATGAAATTAAAAGACACTTGCTCCTTGGAAGAAAAGCTACGATCAACCTAGATAGCATATTAAAAAGCAGAGACATTACTTTGCCAACAACAATCCATCCAATCAAGACTATGGCTTTTCCAGTGGTCATGTATGGATGTGAGAGTTGGACTATAAAGAAAGCTGAATGCCGAAGAATTGATACTTTTGAACTGTGGTGTTGGAGAAGACTCTTGAGAGTCCCTTGGACTGCAAGGAGATCCAATCAGTTCATCCTAAAGAAAATCAGTCCTGAATATTCATTGGAAGGATTGATTTTGAAGCTGAAACTCCAATACTTTGGCCACCTGATGTGAAGAACTGACACCTTGGAAAAGACCTTGATCCTGGGAAAGATTGAAGGCAGGAGGAGAAGGGGATGACAGGAGGAGATGGTTAGATGGCATCACCAACTCGATAGACATGAGTTCGAGGAAGCTCCGGGAGTTGATGATGGACAGGGAAGCCTGGTGTGCTGCAGTCCATGGGGTCGCAAAGAGTCGGACATGACTGAGTGACCGAACTGAACTGAGAGAAGAAAGTAGGTGTTAATCACTCTTAACACCTATTAAAAGAGCCATTTTCTTTAACACATGACACAAGAAAAAGATGGAAAAGAGTAAAGCATCATTCTAAACTTATTAGAACTCATTGGCATTTCAGTCAGGAGCTGTTTTGACCACAATCATTTAAACACAATAGAGACCTCAGCCTTCTATTTTTCAACTCCTTCATCCTTAGCATACAGTATACATCCTTAGGGTCACCTCCCAGGTCTTAGCTGATGGACTTCCCACCAGTTTGTTTACCTTCCAATGGAACAAGAATGCTGAAAGGGAGGATTTGCAAAAACCTTTCAACTGAGTTAAGTCCTTTTAATGAGTTTTCTTTGGGGATGCAAATATGCTTCCTCTCAATGGCCAGATCTTAGTCTCATGGGTAGCCCAATCTGCAAGGAAAGTTGGGAAATGTAGTCTTTTAGTTGGACCCAATGCAGGCCAGGATAAGATCAGAGTTGTCACTAGTGAAGGAGGGGAAATGGATGTTGGGTAGTCAGCTAGTAGTCTCTGCCCTGGTGTAGCAGTAGGTTCTCCCCATGGGAGTGAGGGTTAATTTGATCATGAGGAAGGGTGGGCTGAAAGGCAGTTTGCAATAGCCCAGAGAAGAACTTGTCTTTCAGGGGGATTATCTGTTTGAACATGCAGCAGAGAACAATGGTGCCTCAGTAAAAATCCCTTTACTGGGAGGACTGTCAATATGACCAAGAGAAGATCCTCTTTAATCTGTCAGGATTTTAGAATAAGAACAGTCTTCTGTTTCTGGAAGCTTCCAGGAAGAATTACAAGTTGTACCCCCATGTGACTAGGTCTTGCTTGAGTCGAGGACACATGAGGTTACCTCCTGCCTCGCAGATGAGGTAGGACAACCTAGCAGTCAGGACTAAAGGCTGGGTGGTCACTCAGGATTTTCACACACCAGCTGAGCATGGGCTTCCAGGAGCTCTTCACTGACCCACTTCTGTGGAATTTGGAACTTCTTATCATTTCCTTTCCTCTGTGGTGATGCAGCTGGCCTGAGGGAGGGACACAGGCATTTACAGTACTGGACTTTGTTGCTACCTTCCAGGATTCCATTCTTGGGAATCTGTTAATGCTGTTTCCTGGAAAAACTGTTTTCTGTTTGCATTCTCTTCTCTCCCCCAACTCTGCCTCTCCTTTTCAGTTGTGTCTTTACTTCGAATCTTTTCCCTCCCACTATGCTGTTGTGATGGCAAGTAATACATGGGAAAATACATGTGTATTAGGCAGGTTCTGTCCAGAGAGACAGAACCAATAGGATATAAATAAATAAATATATTTTAATGTATATAAAATTAGACTTCCCTGGTTGTCATTGGTTAAGAATCCACCTAAAGGCAGGCGACATGGGTTCAAGCCCTGGTCTGGAAGATTCCACATACTTTGGGGCACTAAGCCGTGTGCCACAACCACTGAACCTGAGCTCAAGAGAAGCCACCGCAATGAGAAGCCCGCACGCCGCAACTAGACAGTAGCCTCCACTTGTCACAACTAGAGAAAGGCTGTGCACAGCAACAGAGACCCAGTGCAGCCAGAATATTTTAAAAACGTACATATATTTGAAATTGACTCACGTGATTATGGAGGCAAGGAGTCCCATAGCTTGCCATCTGGAAGCTGGGGGACAAGGGAAGCCAGTGGTGGAGATCAATCCAAGTCTGAAGGCTGGAGAACCAGGAGCACTGACCTCCAAAAGCGGGAAGAGAGAAATATCTGGGCTCAGGCAGAGAGCGAACTCACCCCTCCTCCACCTTTCAGTCTTTTTCAGGTCCTTAAGAGAATTGATGATGCCCAGCTGCGAGGCTACCGGTCTGCCAATTCAGATACTAATCTCTTTTAGAAACACCTTCAAGGATGCACCTAGAAATAGTTTTCCCAGCACGCATGGTTATTGCTACCCATAGAAGTTGGGGGCCATTAGTTTAGGACAAACAGCACTACACACTTCAGGTGGCCCAAACGCATCAGTGTTTATAAAATTGTAGATGAACTGTTCTAACTTCAAGATCTTTCTTCTTCATCTGATCTGCTAATCCATTGCTCACCACTGTTGCCCAGGTGTAAACCTTTCTTCTTGCTGGGATCATCAGTAACCATTTATCAGGCCTCCTTAGTATCAGGTTTACCACTCTTTAATTCGTCCCCACTGCTCTTGCCAGCAGAGAAGGCAATGGCACCCCACTCCAATACTCTTGCCTGGAAAATCCCATGGACAGAGGAGCCTGGTAAGCTGCAGTCCATAGGGTCACTAAGAGTCGGACACGACTGAGCAACTTCACTTTCACTTTTCGCTTTCATGCATTGGAGAAGGAAATGGCAACCCACTTCAGTGTTCTTGCCTGGAGAATCCCAGGGACGGGGGAGCCTGGTGGGCTGCTGTCTATGGGGTCGCACAGAGTCGGACACGACTGAAGCGACTTAGCAGCAGCAGCAGCAGCAACTGTTGCCAAAGAGATTATTTTAACACACAACCAAATTATGCTTAAAATCGTTCAGTAGCAGTATTTCCCAACCAAGGAATGTTGCAAATGTTCTAGGGGGTTATGCCCTTAAAGATGTTTTAGTTCCTGTTTCAGAAGATGTTTTATTTCCTGTTTTTCTTGAAATATGAATGTTAGAATTAATTATTCCACCTGTGAAATTAGAAGCATTTGCTCCCCTCTGAGAGGGTGTGCACTGTGGTTAATAAGATGGGAAGAAGGAAAACTCTCTTGAAGCTATTATTCTCTGGGATATCAGGGGACCACCGATAGCCACAGTGGGAGTTTTAGCTGGTACACTATTTTAAGTTGTTTGTATTTTTGTTTATATATTTTAAAATTTATACCCATAATGTATTAATGGCTAAAGATGGGACAAATTTAGGTTCTCATGTCAAAATGCAACAAACAAATTAAAAAAAAACATGAAGAGCATTCTCTACATCTCTTCAAGATGATTTCATCAGATCTAGACATTTCAGTAATATAACAACACTTGTTATATAGCATATCAAAGGATTTCTGATACTTATGACTGTTACATGTAATCTCGTGTCTAGTTTACTTGGTATAAAGATCATTAATACCTACAAAGTGTTTTTGGTTAGAAGACCTGGGAAAGGGCAGCCTGAAGCCCTTTCCTAATTTCACCATTTAGAAACAAACATGAATGTTTCAAAAATAAACCAGTTGATATTTTTTTTCATAGCAAAGGCAAGCATGCCAACATTAGGTCAGGAAAGCAGTTTTAATCTATTTTTGCTACTGTAAAAATGTAGTCAAAATTGTTCTATATTAGGTGTGCTCAATCTCAAAATACACCCACAATACAAGATACTAATGATAAATGTACTGGTCAAGAAACTGTACTTTTACTTACATAATTAACAAGGTAAATAAAGAAGCATGTGTTGCCTATTAGTGGAACAGAAGAAATGTGTCTTCTTAAATATTATTAGTTATTAAAAGTGACTGTTGTAATATAGTCTGTAATCTACTGCCCTAAAACTATTTTTTGACTCAAAAATATTTCATTATCTTATGCCATGTGAAAATGACATTAGATTTTTAAAATCCTCCAAGAGAATTACAAGCTTATCTATTTTATCTCTTTGAGAGGCAAGCAAGGGTCATAACTAGACCTTTTAGTGTGACACACTAACCTTCTGAGACTTGTCGAATAACATTCCTGCCACTCACCAATGCATACTACCTCTTGGCTATCTCAAACCATTGGAAGTTCCCTCAAACATGTCCTCAAATTCTGGGTTTTTGCATGTGCTTCTGCCTGAAATGTTCTTCCATCATTGTTGAACCATTTTTGAACCAAAAGAAGCATTTCTTACTTAATCCTTGAGATCAATTTATCTCTAAACATTTCCCTTTCTAAAAGTCAGGAAGAGTTAGATGTCACTTTCTGTGTTTCCAAACCATCCTTTTCATAATCCGTTTAATTATCAGGAGGTTTTGTAAGTAGTTGAGTAATTCTCTGTCTCTCCCACTAGACTATGAGTTCTTGGTGGTGGGGGTTTTGTTTTATTCATGTTTACATCCCCTGGGCACAAAATTTGACTCTCAAGAAGTGTTTAAAATGATGTTCCATAAGGTGACCCCCATCAAGAAAAGGCTTAATTATATTTTTAAAATTCTGTTTAGAAAACTGGAAAGTATAAACTGTATTTTGAAAAAAAAACCTCAAATGACTGAAACAGAAACAAAAATGTTGATATTTACGAAGGTGCCCTCTCAAATCTTCAGGACACTGAGCTTTTTGCAGAACTCAGTCCCTAAGGGATCCTGGGTACACAGGCTGTGCTTAGAATCACCCCTTTTTTTCCACATGAGCTCAGCTGTGTCTGTCTGATGGCCGTGTCCCAGGTTGGTCTTTTATCCCTCACACTGACTTTTACTTTCTTTTGGAGTGGGCCCTATTGCTGGGATAAATGAGGTAAAGGCAGAAAAGGACAAAGGAGCGGGCTGTTATTGTCATAAGATGTTATTTTAGTGTCTCACCAGGAAAGAGGTCCTCAGAGGAGTGAATCCACGTAAGCATGAGAGATAATATTTAATTTCATTTCAGAGAAATTCTGAGAAAAACTATAGGAAAGCAGTGGTTATTCTCTCTTCCTAGCCCAGGAATCAAGAGGATGCATGTGAGAAAGCCTCCTCATTTCTCATAAATAAGGGCCAGGTGGATCTGTTGGATGTCCTCTCTTTATACCTGAAGACTGTCAGGAAATCTCTAATTAATATTCTGAAGGTGCTCTAATTCTTTTTTGGAATCTTTTTTGAGCAAAATCCGAAGGATGAGGAAACAGAGAAGCCTTCCAAGTCTACCTTCTCTGTTCGAAAGGGCACCAGTGCATTCTGCCAGCTTCACTCCAACACTTCCCTGAAGGAAGTGCAGGTTAAGTGGGGTACCCTTGTACCTTCCAAAAGAGTTCAGTTATTTAACCCAGGTGCAGGTGATTTGGCTTTAGGCAGTTGGAACAAAAGCAATCTGATCAGAGGTAATTTGGCCAGCAAGATAACTTTGGTTAAAAAATGAACGCTTCTTGATCATTGGTTTTTCATGTATTAATCATTCTGGCAGACTAGGAGGGAGGTCTTGCAACCCTTAATGTATTGTTGGCGCATTTTTCTTGGTCTCCTCTCCCTGTCTTTTTTTAAGTGCAGTAAGTTTTTTTTTTTCCTTTGGATATTTTATTTTGGAGTTAATTTTCAAAAATTTATTCCAGCTTTGCACTGTATATGATAATGAAAATTGGAAACATTTTAAATGCCTAGTGAAAGAAAATTAGTTGAAATAAACTCCATGTCCAACAATAGGTGGATTGCTTAAACATGTTACAGTATATTTCAAAGAACTATGAAAATCCCCAGTGATCCCCCAAATTAGCTGTTTTTCAGGACTCAGACCTAAGGGATGTAGATATATAACTCATTCTTATAAAAAAGACATATGGACATACACAGGAAAAAATCTGGAAGTTGTATGCTTTGGTGATTGCTTCTAATAGGTGGATTTACATGGGAATACTTTACAGCTGCCTTTCTATGTTTTATTTTTAATGAATAGCTGTTGCCTTTTTAATATGAAAAATAATTTGAGGAACTTTCTTAATAAAATATAAGGATGACCTGGAGTTTTTGTGCTTTGGGGGTGTGGTGGAGACTTGCAGCTGGCTACATCGTCATCAGGTTATTTGAGGCAGCAGTGCGCTCAGCCAGCGGGCTGCCTCTCCCAGCCTCCCCTGTAGCTGCACGGGCCTTGGGACTGGGTTTTGACCTCAGCAGAGGGCCTACATGATTTTTCCAGAACATCTCCTTAAAAGGGGTGGAGCGGGCCCTTGGCCTTCCCATCTTCTGTCCTCTGCCTGAACTTGAATATGATGGTTGGATAACGGACTGAAAATGAACTAAACAATTAAGGAAAAAACAGCAAACTTCCCTCGCCAAAACATGAAAATATTTAAAAAAACCAGAAATTCATAGAGGCTGCAAAATCACCCCCTCCACCAAAGCACTAGAATTGTTAACTTTTTTTTAAGTTAGCAACTGGAGATACTTATGTAACAGGATGAAGATAGGTGCCAGGTGGGAGTGTTTTCTCATATTAATTGGAACTGATAACTAACTTTACTGCTGAAAACAAAACCTCAAGTTTCCCCACAGTGTAAGAGCAGAGAATGGCCAGCCATTGGGGATGGCAGCTTTGCAGAATGACTGGCTAAGAGGCAATACTTTCAGCCCATACCACCACCAACTTCAACCTCCCAGCATCCCTCTGATCCCATCCTAGATGCCCACACCATCTCCTAGTATAGGACTTTGAGGGAAGAAGTTGTTTTAAATAGGAAAATACGAAGAATAGAGATGTCTCATTTTCCTTATGCCCCTTGTGGGGACTGGGAGTAAGCTCCAAGACAAGCGGAAGGGGCAGGAACTGAAGAGATTCATTTGTACAACTTGGGAGTGTCTTCAAGAAAGGCAGACTGACATCTCTTCTTCTGATTAGGAAGAAAGAGCCCTGGGAGAGATGATGAGAAGAGATGACTAGACCAAGTGGGAACAAGGGCCATCCCTTTAAATGTCCCACTCCTAGAAGTATAGAAAATAGATTCTACTTGTGTCAGCAGATTCAAGGGTTATGAGCCTCCTTGAAATGATGAGATGGGAATAGGGCTCACTGGGGAACATCAGAGCAAATAGCAAAAGCCTAGGCCTCACGTGAGTACAGTTCAGGTTGTCCATGGGGGTCATCCTGAGGATGGGGTCACTCCTCTTTAGGGATCCTAGACACCCTGAGAAACTGTCGCACATTATTAAAGCCTGCTGAGATGTTCACCCAATCACCCATCCATACCCAGACCATAGAAAACTCCTTACAACAAACCATGGCAGATGCATATGTCCACTAAGCCTTTCTGGAAATAGTGTCATTTTCCTGTTCTCTCCTCCCACGCCAGTACTGGAGGGAAAAAAGGAGTGGATGTGTCAGGGAGAATTGACCATACCCCCAGTGCATTTCAACTA